>CM065659.1:1509160-1821660 GCA_033220385.1 Triplophysa yarkandensis
TCATTGTGCTTTTCCACATGGATGTTTGACCACAGCCGCGTTGATGCACTGGTTGCTGAAGCGAGAGGAGTTCAAGATGAGAATGGTCTTGAGAAAATGTACCAGTGGGGGATGTGAGTGCTGGAGGCAGGGGGTGCAAGATGTGAATGAAAGTAAGAATGAAGAGAGAGAGCGAGATAGGAGGAGCCAAAGTGAGAATAACCACAAGGAGAGCAATGAGGAGAAATAAAGAGGCTCTCATTCACCCCCCCTCCTGTGGAGCTGAGCTACATGACCCCAAAATGAGAGAGAGAGAGAGAGAGAGAGAGAGAGAGAGAGAGAGAGAGAGAGAGAGAGAGAGAGAGGGAGGGGGTCTGGAATAAGAGTGAAGAAATAAGGAGAGCAGCAGCAGTTGAGTCAGACTCTCCTCGGCGTGTCATGGATCTGCAGAGCATTGTGGGATCAGCATGTGGAATAACTAGGTGTCCCGTCTCGGATCCAGAGAGGAATTGATCTCCCGTCAGTTTGATCTCGTCATGCCGTCTGTGTCTCTGAGCCTGCCGGCGGCTCTGGCCGGTCGAGCCCGCACCTGGGTCTGCCTCTCCTGCATGTTCTGGGTGAGCTGTGGGTCGGTCCACTTCATCAGGGTGGGTGGGATTAGAGGGTGACAGCGTTTCCCGGGAAAAAAAGAATAATTAGATTAGTGATGGAGCAACGTGCTTGTCGTTTGCATGTGCGGGTGTCATTTAAACGTTTGTGGAAATGATGATGTCGGTGCAGCTTGTTATTATACTGTCTACGATCTCTGGTATTTAAAGGGATAGTGACCTGGAAAATATCTCGTTTTGCCTGTTTTGTGTATCAACTGGTATGGTTCTGGGTATCGTTTGTGGTTCCATGTGTCTTTAACTACAACTGTCCATGATCTTACTATAGTTACCAGGCCTTAACAAGGATTTTATGGTAATCAAGAACGCAATCTGCAAGAATCTTTACTATAGTAAACCCATGGTTAACCATTTCAAGATTTCTAAAGTCTCCCATAAAAACAGAAGGTGTGGGCCAGAGGCAGTGTAAATGAAATATCCATGTGAAAAATCCCATTCTGAATGGCATGATGCTTCTCCGTGCGTCTCTGTATGGTCATTCCTTCTCGCTGACCTCTCTGCTCTCTTAATTAGCCTTCTGCTTCACTGAACGGAGTGGGAAAGGATCCCAAATCCCTCTAAAGCTCGGGACCCTTTCGAATCTTAAGACTATCTGAGCATTTCAATCGTGCATTCAGACTCTCGTCCCGCTGGCACCGATGGAGGCTCGAGGTCTCTGTCCACAGCTGTAGATGTTATCAGACGTCGCCGTGCGAGATGATGCAGGAAACAGGCGTTCTGGACCGACCAGAAGTGATTTATTCCCTAATCACGTCCAAAGTGAAACGCCTGTTGCAGAAATGCGTTCGGCCTGAGATGGAGGACCTGCTGAGCACAGGTGACATTTCGAAAAGAGGAGGTCTCGTTCGGTTCTCGCGGCGTAGATGCTCTGAAAGTGTGTCAGCTGAAAGGGAAAAAAGCAGAAGAAACATTCAATAGTTATAAGCTTGAAAAGCACTTTGTGCAAACTCTGAATTATAAATGAAGTGTCTGAGGGTTTTTAGGCAAGACAGGCCGAACAAGCTGTTGTGATTTGAAAGGACCTTGAGATGAAAGTATTTTAAGGTTTGGCTCCGAGTTAGTCACGGTAAAATGGTTAAGAGACATTTCACGTTTATTCTTACTTATGAATGTATATTTCAGTGCAAAAATGTTAGTAGTGTTGAAAATGTTGTGTTTACCCACATACATCCTTCTGCATGGGCGGAAAAACGATGTCAAAATGAAAAGTTGCAGAAGTTTATAATATGATGTGCACAGTAAAACCAGACATGTTACAGAATTTGGATTTCATGTTGACTGTGCGTAAGGTTGAAAATGGACTTTGTCTTGGAAGTGAAATCCCTAATGTATTGAATTCAATGAAATATTACAGAGATGAGTGCAGGCATCTGCCATTCAGCCGATGTAAATATTGACATGTCTTGAGCTGTCAGAGGGATGTGTAGTAAGATCGATGTCCATTATCACTCTCCAGATGAATCGAGAGTAAATATGTGTCCCTGACTGTACAATGATCCGATACAGAGATGTGGTGATGGTGTCCGGTCTAAGATGGTTCCATCTGTTTCCACCAAAGTGTTTTTATGAGCTGATGATTTAATTTATAACATTATATAAAGGGTCAAAAGATAAAAAAATATGATTTTAAAACAACTCAACGTGGTAATGAATGCATACGTTTGTCTCACCAGATAATTGGCGAATTCCAGTTTGTTCATGACATTTTCATTACTTCCAATTTTCATGACCTATACATCTTTGAAGTCCAGCACCAGATTTACAACGTCTCCAAGGTGTTTGAATTCCACGTTGATGACCTCACGGTCTACGTGCTATTGGTCCCTCTATCAAAGCCTCATATGAGGGCCCCTATAATTTTGGCGAATTCAAAATTACAACATCTGGTTTGACTTCATAATGGATCAGACACGGTGCTCCAGGCTCAGAGTATGCAGCATGCACATGTCTGCAAGTGATTGTTCATGTTTCCAAGGTGTGTGTGCGCATTCGTGTGTGTGCATGTTACAACTGGACTATATGGAAAATATGTGTGATTAATGTCTTGGCTCAATAATAATAAGAATCTGAAAATTAATTCATTCTATACAACTTGCGTTTGGCCACTTCCTGCAGATTATTTTTGCTCACACTTGATTTGACAGTGTTTGTGTTTGGTCTGTGAGTGTTTAATACGCGTCAGGTCAGGTCTTGGTTCTTGGTTTTTACACGGTAACAACATATTACGTGCGTGTAGCTTCTGTACATCCTTTCATAATATTTCCTTAAATATTGACTTGAATATGAAAGCTTTAAAGTGTTGGGTTACCCAAAGTATCAGTCGTCATTTTTTTACCCTCATGTTTTTGAAGACATTCTTCAAAATAGCTTCTGTGATGGGTGCAGATGAAAAGGAAAAGAATATAGACTCAAAGCAGGGAGTATATTTTGAGCTGTCCTTCGGAAAGCTGGAAATTGTTGTGATCATTATTAGAAGCCATTCTTTGTGATTCTCACCGTGCTTTTGAAAAAGCAACAACACGGTGTTTAATCATTTGGTGTTTTTGAAGGGTCAATGTTCCTTCCATTTATTGCATAACAGCAAATTTAGACAAACAAGGATTCTGAAGGACACAGAATAGAATTGGGGTTTTGGAAGTAAATTAATAACATTTAGGCATTATATAACTAATAGGGCTTGTATGCAATATTTAAAAAATGATAAAAAAAATGCGAGCTTGTATTGACTTCTTTTAAATTATTGAATCTAAAACGCTGAAGTAATCATTTTTTTTAAACTCTGATTTTATAGAATTTTGTCTGCAAAAATGCTTTTTTTGGGCTACATCTCTCTTGTCTTGGTATTGGGTACATGTGTCATATTATCAGAGCATCATCTGTAATTGACAGTCATAGGAAGTTCAGCACCCTTCTGAGTGCACTAAAGGCGTTTTAACTCTTGTGTGTTGATTTATGAAGCGAGTCTTAACTACAGGCCCGTGTACACTTCACCGCTCTCTAATCCCCTGCTGTCGAATGAGCTGGATTGTGCAATGTCTCATGTTCCCGGCCTGCTTCTTCATCTCTCTCCTGCTCTTCTTATTTCCATAAAATCTCACATTTCACCGTCATCCGCTCCCATTTTTCCTATTTCCTTAACCTCTTTCTTTCTCTTTCCCTGACTCTCTCTTATTCCTCATTATGATGCATTGCCAACGTAGTCATTTTATAAGATTCTTCTTCTGTTTCACGGCATTTCTTTAAAGTTTTGGTGCTAAGGCTTACACATTCTCATCTGTTTTAAGGTTTATATTTTTAAGATATCTGTGCATCTGTGTAGTAAATCTGGGAAAGCGGATATTAAATAACACAATAGAAAGTCACAACTCGTCATTCGGACATTAACGGAAAATATCTGTTATGATTTTCATGTTGAGATATACTGATTTAGTTTTAACGGTTAATATTTGAATTTTTGTATGATCTTGCTTTAAATATGGTCTACTAGCTAATGTATTCCTGCATCATCACATCACATCCATTCCTATGCCAACATCATTTTATTATATGCCAACCTCATTTAACCTGAGCAGAATTGGCGCTTCTAGTGTCATGTAAAGGCTTGTGCTGCATTTCGGAAATCAGTTTTGCACAAACAAAATAATAATTTGACAGCTGCCAACAGTTGTGTAGTGTACATTGTTCTTGTGTATATTTTATTATCTAATGCAGTACAATCGACACGTCTGATACATCTTAGCCAGTGTCTGTAATTCATGAGAAACCTGGGAATGTCTTGCCATGTGGAATGTCTTCCGTTTGCGTGTCATGTGGTTTCCATCATTCTTAACTCTTCTTGATTATTCCTCATTTGCGTCCTTGTTTTTTCCTAGTAGGAGGTTTTATTTGATGTGAGGTCAGATTGCAGAAACATAAGCGGTGCCCGAACCAGAGGATGTCAAAGAAACAGACAGTTCTTTGTGAATGGAACCAAAAGCAGAGTGGTTTCATTCTCACTTTTCTGCTCATTCAGAAAATCTATTTGTACTGTCAAGTGCTCGACATGTTGATCGATGTCTGAACACCCTTGACGGGGACGATGTCTCTAGAGCAGACTCAAATGAAACTTCTCATGGAAACCTACAGATAATGCATTTCGTGTTTTGTGTACTGATGCGTGTACAGTAAACACTAAAGAAGACTTTAGAAGGTCAGAAACGGGTGAGTGAGCAGATGTGGAGATGTTTAGCAGGGCCGGGTTGGAGAATACTGTGCTGTACCTAAATCTTGAAGCCCATGAGGTCCTCAAATCTGTTTGCAATCATCACCAAATGGACCTCCTGTTTGGTATTTCGAGGGGATTTTGTAGGTTTTGTTTCCTCTGATGTTCTATGTGGCCCAATATTGAGGTAAACAACTTTTGAGGGAAGACAGTATTGTCACTGAAAGTAGTTTAAAAACGTCTGGGTTCTGTTTGGGTCTTTGTTCAGTCTTATCTGAATATGTGTCAGGTTTTCATGAGTGATTCTTGCCTCCGGACCTGAAAAACAAAAGCGTCTAACAGCGGTAGTTTAAACTTCTAAAAAAGTCACATAAACAGAACAAACAAACGACTTTTATTTATTACACCTATTTAGTAAAGGGTATTCCTTTTCTTAAGTAGACCTAAGGTGATATTTCACAAAACGTCATTGTGTTATTGCTTACTCATCATCCTGTTATTTCAAACCTGAGTTACGGATGTATTTTCTTCTGCAGATCGCAAAAGAAAATATTTTTAAGAATGCATTTTAATTGAAATTCTGTCATGAATTACTGGGTATACATCTCTGTGTTTGATTTAACACAGAGAAAGATATTTGGAAGAATGCAGGTAATCAAATAGTTCTTTGACCCCTTTGACCTTCATAGAAGGAAATTAACAATGGAAGTCATTGTCAAAGAACCCAATAACTGTCCTACATTTGTCCAAATATCGAACTTTGTATGACAATATCGTTTTACAACAGTAAAATGTTTTCTTTTTTTTCAAACCAACTTTTTAATTCCAAATCAGGAATATGACTCAGCTCATGTCACATGACTCTTATTTTAGCTGGTGAAGAACAACCCAAGTGTTGTCTGTTATTGGTCTGTCCTATATTAGTTCATGTGATTCTGATCCGATGACCTCATTTCTATCTCTGAACATTTGGTTTTTCGCGCCAGCTACCTGCTCTAAACAGCTTTAGGTTTGGAGGTCCCATATGTCTCCTATGAGACGTAAACAATTTGGCATGTTGAAACCTGGACTTGAAATCTAGTGAGAAATGGCTGACAGAGACGTTGCTTTCATTCTGCAAAGATGTAAAATATCGGTGCTTTAAATTCAAGGCACTTGTTGTTTTTCTTCTGCACAATCTGAGATTTATTTTCGTGAGGATATGTCTTGTCTTATATTAAAACAGAACTTTATTTGGTTTGGGTAAACAAGCCAGGCTTTTGTAATCTTTTAAGGTAACATATGTGCATCTCAACTTTCATATGCTGCCTTACATGGCCATGCTTTAAGCTTTCAGTTAGAGCCAAAAAATACCATTATTACACCGTAATCCAATTGGATGTCTGTTCTGTGATTTAATCGCATCTTTTCAGGCTTGCGAAATCTCACAGTTTTTTGGCCCATGGCCGTTCTGCAAGGAGGGAAAATTGCAGGGCATCAAATGGATGTATAAGATTAGCTTTCTCTTATTTTACCACAAGAGATTAAAATGTAGCTGCCAGTGGGAGTTCTCCAGTTTCTTTCTTGTTTGCTTTTATTTTGTGAAACAAAGTGATGACTCCATATGGAAGTCTTTGGCAGAGACGATGGCACCTGTCAACAGTGATTTATATACTGGATGTTAAGGACGGGCAAAAATAGACACTTTTCTTTTGAAAAATTGTCAGACGGATAGTCAGGAAGCGAAAGGATGTGTTATTAGTTTATAGTATAGTTTCTTTGCACATCTCCATACGGCAAACGTCTTAAACCTCCAGGCTGAGGAACGGCCTGAACGTGAGTAATTTTCTCCTCCGGATCCTCCTCTTTTGAATTCAAACGCCGTTCGGATAGATGTGGGATGACAACAGGGAGAATTGGAAGGTCTTAGGAATTTTTGTTACACATAATGAAAAGCAGGTGACCATCACAGGGTAGCAGGGTAAGGGGTCACATTTAAACCCATCCAGAGAGAGAGAGAGAGAGAGAGAGAGAGAGAGAGAGAGAGAGAGAGAGAGAGAGAGAGAGACCAGAGAGAGAGACCAGAGAGAGAGACCAGAGAGAGAGACCAGAGAGAGAGACCAGAGAGAGAGACCAGAGAGAGAGAGAGACCAGAGAGAGAAAGAGAGGGAAAGAGAGAGAAAGAGAGAGAAAGAGAGGGAAAGAGAGGGAAAGAGAGGGAAAGAGAGGGAAAGAGAGGGAAAGAGAGGGAAAGAGAGGGAAAGAGAGGGAAAGAGAGGGAAAGAGAGAGAAAGAAAGGAAAAGAGAGAGAAAGAAAGGAAAAGAGAGAGAAAGAGAGGAAAGAGAGAGAGAAAGAATTGTAGTTTTAGTTCTAACCTTTTATGAATCATCTGGTTAAAGATGTCTGTTTATTTTATTTTGTTTAACTTTATTTATCTTAGCCCAAAAAATACCCAGCCTGTATTATGCGTTGCACATTATTTTAGAAACTTAATGAATATAAAATCTTACTCTATATACAGTGAGTATTTTTTAATATTAACTAATAATAATAACAATAATAATAATAATAATAAACAAATGCGTTTTCGCAAATCTTTTTCTCTCCGTCGTGGTTTTCTGTTCACACTGAGAAATGGAAATGAAACTCGGTTTTCACGTTGAGGTGTGGACTTTGTAAATGAAATTGGACAGCGCTTGTTCTGGTTGCTCTCTGTTTTGCTCTTCAAAGGGTTAAGTCAATCTAAGGTCATTCCTAAAGCCCTTGTGGGCTCCAGGATGTGAGGAATCCAGCCGGAAAAATAACTTCCCCAGATCCCGAGATAAATACCTTAGAAAGAAACAGTACTCCACCAGATCCTCGCCACCGTCCCGGGCCTCTGAGGAAATGTAAAAAAACAAACTATCATTTTTTATAATACAAAAATCTCAGTTGCTTACATTCTTCCAAATATCTTCAGCTGAACAAAGAAATGTTCAGGTTTGGAATAACAAGAGTGAGAGTGATTCTTGACCGAATGTGCAGGTTTGTGTGGACTATCCTTTTAATTTTTGCATAGTTTTTCTTGAGTAAGAGAGTACTGTACATCCAAGGATTACTGCATATTACCTCAAGGCCCCCCCCATTCCAAACCTATTCATGTCTATTGAATGCTATAATCATAATATTCTCCTTTAATACTTTTTATTTCTATGCAGTATTAGACTAAATGAATCTGATATCTGCTTTGATGGTACCATCCGACATGATGTAGTGTAATAATTCCTCACGAGGTTCCTCTTCTGAGAATCTCTGGTGGGATAGACAGCGGGTATTAGATGGAGGCTGAAGAACCCACAGGAACCGAGCGAGTGAAGGGGTCAGTAACGCTACATAAACACACTCATTATTATAAACAAATAGATTCGCTGGTCTTGAGTGTCAGTAATATAAACGTCAAAGCTACACGTATTCTTTGCTTGGATTTGAGCAGAGAACAGACGATTGAAACCAGATGGAAGCAGCTTACTTTCTAAACAAATTGCATGTGAAGTTTGTTTGAAATGATAAATCAAATGGCTTTATTTGACTCTGGATGTTTGCAGGAGATTTTTCCTCCAATCGTCTGTCTACATCTGAATACTTTGTGTTTAAAGTTTATTCTATCAGTTCAGGTTCGGATATCTGTTGAGGTTGTCAATCCGGTGCCGGTGAAGTTGGGCTTTGTCTTCTCTATTCCTGATGCATTTGGTTTCCCACATCAATGAATTGAATCCACCGGGCTTTAAAAGGATATTCTCACTCACGTACGAGGCCTGGCGTGACCGAACCCCTTCAGCGCTCACAACGTCGGTTTTGAACCCTTAAAAGGAGCAAGGAGAAGGATCGGGAGACGTCCTCAATGTGTTTGTAAGGAAGGGGGTGCGGGGTCAAAGGTCACCCCCCTAGCTGAGAAATGTTTTTGTGAGCTGAAGAATCGCCGTGCTGGGAAGAAAAATTGTGTGCTGGGACGAGTGGGGGTCGTTGACCATTTAAATATGTTTAGAAACGTTTGGGACATAATCAGACTGTATGGATGAGGTGGGAATGAGGAAGGGGCCGGCAGGTACCGAGGGTGTGAATCGCAGGAGACCACCAGGGAAACAATTTCGGGTGCCTTCAACTAGTTCCCATATGGTGGAATAAACAGGGTTTATATATGATAAATTGTTGACGTTGAGAGATTGGATCTTTAGCTTAGTCAAAAATGGATCCAAAATAGTTTATATTGTTAAAACCCAAAGTTTTTCATACAACACAAACAAGGATTTTAGTGAGTGTTGCTCAAGTCAATGTTTGATTTTTTATAATCTGCCGATAAACAAAACTTTTAAAGCTCTTCCTACATGATGCTATTAACCCAAACACTGTCAAATCCAGGATGTTTGGCGGTAAAATTGAGTTTTTGGTGAGGTCAGAAGACCATTTACTGTAAAATTGAGTCTGTTTTTACACGTTATTGCCTTTTGGCAGCCACATACAGCCGCTCGGGTTCAGGTACAGGTTACGTTGTTATTTTGTGTTTTTGTGATTGTATGTTAGAGGGATGATTGATGTGTCTGACTAACACACAAGGGTGAAGTTTTAGTGTGTGTGTGTGTGTGTTATATGGGGGCTTTAGTGAGTATATTTGTATAAGGTGGTTTTTAAAGCGTGTGGGTTTTCCAGATTTATGTGAAGTTCTTGTGTTTAACAGAGTTGCCGGCAGATATACGAGAGCGAGTAATGCTGATGGGTCTTAAATGATTCGATTTGGAGAGATTTTCTGAGCAAATAGCACAGTACGAGTCTTAAATCACTAACTTTGAACGTTATCTACTGTTACCTATACTGGATAATGAATGATGTGTAGGGCGTAGAAATTCAGTTTTGGGTGACAAAAGAAAATAATCAATATTGTGAGGCATACAGTTTTATATGCATTTTTATTATTTATTGATATCCATGTATTTAATATTTGGGAAATATGTTATTTGTTAATAGTTCAGTTATTTACTTACTCATTTTCCAAAGTCAGTGCATAATAAACTTAAATTATCATGATCTCCAAATTTGCCCAGATAATTGTGTTTATAATTTTTGACACTGTGATTATAATTTTTGACCCCTCATGAGTATGTGTTTCAAATATTTTGATACACACACACACACACACACACACACACACACACACACACACACACACACACACACACACACACACACACACACACACACACACACACACACACACACACACACACACACACACACACACACACACACACACACACACACACACACACACACACACACACACATATATATTATTTCAAATACTCCAAATGTATGAATCTTTCAAGTGACTTGGGAATGCAAAAATGTCTACGTTTATAGAGACTGTTTGTCACTGCTGTAAATAAATAACCGTACTTTATTAATGTACATCAATTGAACGCTCAATGAATCAATGCAGTTATGGTTTTGAAATGCAAAACTTTGCTGAAGTATATGTGATTTCCGTTTTGAGAAATTCAGACGCAGCTTTTCAAATTTAATTTAGTGTAGTGTATAGCACAGGGGACACGGATTGGTTTTACACATGGCATCGGTCTGTTTGCTGAAGGAAATAAAGAATGCTTCTCCAGGTGATCATATACAAGAGGAATGTGTGTGTGTGTGTGTGTGTGTGTGTGTGTGTGTGTGTGTGTGTGTGTTTGTGTGTGTTTGCGTGTGTTTGCGTATGTGTGTGTGTGTGTTTGCGTGTGTGTGTGTGTGCGTGCGTGCGTGCGTGCGTGTGCGTGCGTGCCTGCGTCCGTGTGTGTGTGCGTCCGTGTGTTTGTAAAAGACAGATCTGCTTGGGCGGCCTGCTCCTGCAGAAGAATGCTGATTTTTAAGGGAAAGTTTAAGTTACCACTGCTGAACTGAATACCCAGGAATGACTTCTTCACATTGTCCATTTACAGATTAAAAGCTTAGTGGATTTTGAGTAAATGGCTGTATTTAACATGCATTACAGTACACCTGTGCTTTCCCAGAGGCTTTCCTGTAAACACTATGGCCAAGACACAGGGGACAGATAAATCCTTGGATGAATTTAAATCTGTTTTTTAATCCAGTATGTTTTTTTAAATGTAATGTTGGATGGTCCAGTCTGTCTGCGAAGGTGAAGATTGGAGATTGAAAACGAAACACATCTTAAGTTATTCCAAGCCTTGTGCGATATATAACATCATAAATGTGCTCATGACACAATGATTGTTCAGATAGTTGAATAATATCATTAAGCATCGTTCTACTGATGAATTTTTGGCCTCAATCCCACCTTAAAGTGGGACTTTAAAAATTGAACTTGACCTTTAACATCCGTGTCTTAAACGTTTTCCTTATGCCCCGTTCAAAGAAGGCCTTCAAAGGAAAGCCCAGGTGCCTTGATGGCACCCACCCACCCATCTGGATTCATTGTTCACTCACGGTAACCGCATCTGAGACCAGGTGGTGATGTTTATCCTCGTGTTTTGGACATCAGGTTATGAGAGTTGTTGTCCCTGGTTTACACGGTGTCTGATTTAAGTCTGAATAGTAGCTTGGAATTCAGTTTTAATAGCAAGAACTGTATTAAAGTGACATCATTTACTCATCATCATCATGTCATTTTTATACCTGTATAAGTATCTTTCTTCTGCAGAACATAAAAGAAGATATTTTGAAGAATAGCGGTAACTGGCACCTGCATTGGTTTTGTGCCCTAAAGTAGCTGTAAAGGTTTGCCACTGCAGTTTTCAAAGCAACATTCTTAAAACTTTCTTATTTGTATTCTGCCGAAGAACGAAACACATACATTTTGAACACATTTTGTCCAGAACCAGATGCCCTTTCTATCCTTTAACATCCCCACTTAGAGCTTTATTCAATTACATCAGAGTGCACTCTATGTTTTGCTCATCCAAACTTGAGATTTCGGTCCATGCCCCTCACTATGAGGTGGCCCAACCCCACCTCTTTTTTCTCATTGGGACGAGAGGTTGTATTGTTTGGGTGTATGGATCGGTAGTCTGAATGGGGCCGAGTGCCTTTCCCAGGAGCTTAGCATCCCGGCATGGGGGCCGTGTATACAGTTGCGCGGGCCATGGGAGATGATGTGTACCCTGTTTTGGGGACTCAACCTTTGTGCCAGTCTGAGTGTGCGAGACTGGCCATTTGAATGGATGGCAATGTTTGGGTCGGGTCATTCACGACTCCGTCTGATTCAAAAGATTGTGGATGGTTATTCAACCCTGTTTTGTGCTTTTGCATCCCCAGCAGCGTTCCGCAAAAATAACAAATATGACAGAATGAGGGACTTGTGGTTTTGTCCTGATTTGTTTAAGTAATATAAATGTTTATCTATAGTATGCCTATAAAGTATTTGGGCAGTTCTGTCAATTTCATACTACTTTGAAGGGTCAAATGGTGCAAATTATTTGATCTTCTTTGGTTATTGTGCTGATTTCTTTGGTGTATTACGAGTTGCGTATGCATGAATTACACCTGTCAAATTGTCTCATAACAAATTTTTTTTTTCTTAAAGTGATGGATATCGAAAAATATCTTCGCCCAAATATTTATGCCGAAATTGGAGGATTTCCCTGTTAAACCTGGAATCTGATGGTAAAATATCATAAGGGACATTGCATGTCCAGCACACACTTAAAGAATTCGGCCATTCACAATGCACAGGTCAACTGGCCAATCAGAGCAGACCTTGCTTTTCTTAACAGCGAGCTTTCTAAAATCAATGTCGTTTAAAGATGCATGTCAAAAGGAAGATACAAAAATGTAATTTGAACCTTTTAACTTAAAACTTTTTTAGTTTACTCATTCAATAACATTTACAGTTTACAATGAATTTCATAAAAAACATTTTTGCAGCTGGAAAAATGAGTCCATCATGTTTATAGAATGAAATGCCCGTAGCAGGACATTATAGGGACATTGAATTTAAATGTCAATAAATGACCTTGAAACCAGTTGGTGTCTTCCCTTTCTATTTTAAATACCCAACAACATTTGCTTCACCCCAGAATCTGGAATTCATGCTGAAGTGCAGAAAGTTGAGAGGGGAGACTATTTTGGACCATTTCATTCTCATATCTATTCAATTTGAATTAAAGCAATGCACTGGGTACTAAACCATCAATATCTAACGGGATAATATACTCACTATAAAAGCAAAACTTTAAAATTAGAACTATAAAAGTCATTTAAAAAGTGCTAACATTTTGATTCTCCACCATCATTTATTTTTGTGCCGCTTCTATATTTTTGATCTAATACTCTGAATGAAGTTCTGATACCAAATGTTACAAAAAGCCCCAAACACATTATGGGATATTAAAAAGAGAGTGTGTTCCCAGGCTTGCCGTCAGTGTGTTTGTCATCAGACTCCTGCAGACCGTAAATGAGAGAACACATGAGGTCTGTCTCGCTGTCAGGAACGCAGACGAGTCTCGCTGTCTGCTAAACTGAGCTCGGATTGAGACATTTTCCTGTCTGCACTTTTGCTTTCTCTCCCCCACTCTCGTTCTCCGTCCCGTCCTATTCATTCTTTTGTGCAGAATGCTGAAAGAAGCCCGCGAAGGAGTATGTCTGGGTATTCAGGAAATCAATGAAAGAGAGTTTGAACTCATCTATAAAGAATTTTCACAATTCATTAAAGTCATACTATGATATTTGGATTTAACGTCTGAGATTGCAAAAGCTGAATGACGAATCCCAAGCAGGTGATTGGCTCGAATCTGCACATTGGCTGTATCTGTAGATGATGATGGTTTCATGCTATCTGCACATTTCCAAAGTAATTGAAAGGCTGAGACTGAGGTGCATTGATTGTTTCTGGTTAATTAGATTAGACTAATCACATTAAGTTGGTGCCGGGGCGGATCTTGACGGTGGAATGGAAATGAGACTTTATTGTTGGCACATAGTCATCAGTGTGACACTGTCCCATGCAAGTTTATTCCTATGAGGTCTTTAGATAAACCATCAGTGTTTGCCTGTCTACAGCATTTATGACTGTGTGTTGAAAGAGAAGCGGATTGAATAAACCGTTGAGCTGATCTCAGCCCGCATTGTGTCGTGCACTATCCAGACCGAGGGGTTTTAATGAATGTTATACCAAACCTGTGAATTGAACACTGGCTGTTAATTTGTCCAATATCCCATTTATTATATGTATAACATCATTTGTAATGTGGAGTCATAAACATTTAAAATTTCTTTAAAAATCTATGAAATGACAATAATAATCTAAACACAACATCAAATCATTATTCTAATCTATTACCTTACATGTCAGTACAAGAAACATGCACATATTCATTTTGAAGTGCAATCCAAGTGTTTGCAATCCCTTGGATCAAACCCATTTTTGAATAAATTCTCTTTTTTTCATTTTTTGTCAAAACTTCCCGGACTGCAATACGTCCACATATTTTGTCATCAGACAGACACACAAACCCTTGCGAATATGCAGATAACCAGCAATCTCTAAATGAAAAGCTTCATATCCGAAATTCTAAGCAGGTCTTTGTGAGAAATAGTAATACATGTTATAATATTATAACAAAATATACATTATCGCAGGATTTTATTTTGAGCTGCAGGGTAAATTTACTTCTCACGTAGTCCTTTTTTTTACTTAAAATGTTGTATTTCAATTTTACCAATGCAAAATGTAATACATTTGGGGAACACTCACAGGGAGTGATGTCACACTTTTATCCCCACAGACGCTTGTCATCGTCTCGTTATCATGCCACGTTATCAACCCATCATTTCGTTCAGCTTTTGACCTCCCGCTCTTTCACATATCTCCAGATCGACACAAAAACATCACATCCAGACAGGAAATAGAATCAGGTGTCATTAAACACGGAGGCCTCGAACAGAGGGGCTTTTCACAGGAACACAGCCAATCCCATTGTGCCGGGTCCGAATATAGAATTCCATCTTACATAACACACCTGCAGCGGCCCAAAACTCCGTCCATGGCTGTCTTGTTTTTGGATGGCCTCTCTCTCCCCTCTTAGGTCCTGCGGTGGGTGAAGGACGTACCTAAACACAGCTGCACCGCTTCCAAATACGGGTCTCTCTTCGACTTTAGACAGTTTGTTTTTCCTTTTAAGTTTCTTCCATAAATGTACAAATGCGGAGAAGAGAAACATGATCAAATTGATGCTTGGACTCTTTTCCTTCTTTGAGTTTAACACAAATGTTCTGTTATAAAATCAATCCTCAACATTTGTTTTATTTAAGTAAAATTGACGGATTTATTGTATTTAAAAACAAATTGTGGTTAACTTGTAGTTCCAGTGTTTCTTTGTTTTTATTACTGTTGTAAAAGTGTAAAAAGTAATCACACTGAATCATATTGTCGTTGTCGAGCACAAAAGAAGATATTTTGGAGAATGTTGATAACTAGAACCAATTTACTTGCATGGGTTTTGTAAACACCAGAAATCAGCGGGCACCTTTGATGTTCTGTTTCCAACCTTCTTCAAAATATCTTTCTGATATTTCTGATGAACAAAGTCATACAGATTTGAAATGCCAGGGGATTGAGTAAATGATGACTACTACTTAAAATGACGATACTACGAAATATCTTAAATTTGTAGATTTATTCAGATATAGATTCCATACATTTCAGTTTCTCAAACACCCGTGTTTATGTTTATACAGTTAGTGTATTGTATTCCAGTACTGAGTCATACGCTCTATTTTGTTGACTGGGATTTTTGGTGATGTCATGTTCCAGTGATACAGAACACATGTTGCGTCTCTGAAAAACCAAACTGGTTCTCTTGTATCGCACCGGTTCAGGTCGGACATCTGCTCTCACTCTTTCTACCAGATCTGTTGATTAGAAGCACTTCAGTACTTTACTGGTGTTTAAGGAAGTATCACTATTACTTTTGCAAACACACTGAGTGAGAATTTACGATGTCCTGCACTTGGTATTGGGCTTTTTTTGGCTGGTGCAGACCACCCGGAACACCACCGAAACAACAGCAATGCCCTTAAAATGCCTCGAAACAGTAACACGCTCAAAATTAAAAGCATCCACACCTTCCCCAATGGCCCACTTCTTCTTATTAGAGTTTTAAACCAATGAATCTACTGTAATAAAATGTAATGTGTTTAAAGATGTCATTTCAGGTTCCTGACCCATTGCGTTTCTCTTACAGCCTGAAGAGTTTGAAGCCGTCCATTCTCACACCTTCCGTCTGAAGACCTTTAAGAAGGGGAAGCACTGCGGCGTGTGCAAACAGACTGTAAACAATGAGGGACTCATCTGCAGAGGTCAGTTCGGGGCGGGATGGGCTTCTTGCGGTGGTCTTCCACCAGAGACAACACGTGTTGAAGGAAAAGTGTATAAGAGCACAGCGCTTGACAGATCCGATCAGAAAGTTTCTTCTTAACTTAATCATTGAATTTATGAGACGGGTCTGAAGGTCTGCGATATCTGCTTTATGTGACATCACTGTCTGTGTCAGACACACAACACCAGGAGGGAGACGTTTGGACACAAGGTTTCCATTATGACACTGGCTGGGGTAAAGATCACCGTCTCCGTACATTATCCTCACGCTGAGCAGAAACAGCCACATGTCAGATTCATGAAGTGTTAACTGGGCTGCTTTTATAAAGTAGAACTTAAAACTTCAACTTCATGTATATTAGAAGTGCAGCGGCGAAGATGTATCTTTATTTTAGTGGCCTACCTGGAAGTTCTAAGAATTTTGCCCATAGAATGTTGAACGTTTGCAATAATGATTGCTGTGATTGACAAACATTTAAACCACTTTTTTCTTTTTGATTTTTACGAATTAGCCCAACATTATTCAAATTTAAAGTATAAATACAGTAGTGACACGTAAAAACCGAAAAGCATACATTCTTTAATATATATCTACTTGAATGAATCAACATGTATGTTTTTGCAGTTATGTGTCCATTATTTGTGAGATTTTAATGCATGATATCTAACGTACCCGACATATATTTAGCAACTGTAAAAATGTGTGAAAGACATTTTTAGAAATTCAGCCAGATCATGACTGCTCCGTTTTTTCGTCAAAAATACACAAAAAAATATTACAAACTTTTATTATCCTCAGATCGTATTTCAAGCAGTTTGACTTCTTTTAACCCCATTGATGGAACCGCTTTTAAAACGCTTCAGTTACTTTGAAAGTTTTTCTTACAAAGACACATTGTAAGAAGTAACGGTGCTTTTCTCTTTTCTAATCTCTTTATAGAAGATTTCTGTCTCCGAAACTGAAGCATTGTATGGGGATTTGTAGTATTAGACGTGTGGGCTGATCATGTTCAGACCGTGTATAACCATGTTGCAAAAGTCCAAAATCAATACAGTCTGGAATAGGTCAAAGCCAAGGAACGTTCCAGGTTGAATATAAGATAATGCAGATTACCAGGGAAAATTCCATGTTTTGTTACAGTGGAAGTTACCGAGCCAATATTCTTGAGGGTCTTAAAACAATTTGTTATGTCACATATTGTTGCTTTGAAGTGAGATTACCTTTCCCTTTTTAACTACAGTAAGTATAGTTTAAATATATTATTGTAGTATAACCATATACCAGGGTCTTACTATAGTTAAAACAGTTTATCATCATTTTTATAGTATAGCTATGATAACACAAATGGTTATCAATTACACAAAAACACATTTTAAAGTTTTACCGTAATCAACCTTGGTAAATTTTGGTTTCTGCATAAATGAACATCTGGTATGAGTTGAGTTAAACCCTCCTGACATTCAGATCTGATATAACTCTGCACATTAAATCATGCCAGGTACGGATATTTATGGCCCGCAGTAAAAATCCAGTAATTTACACCAGCGAGTTAATACTGAGAATTTATAAGCATTGAGTGATGTCTTTAGCACAGATGCACATCTGGGTTTTTAACATTATACAACTTGTATTGTGGCATTAGGCTTCTATCCAGACATTTGACCCTCGGATCATAAAGATCATCCCGGGTAATGATTTCCATTGAGCAGGAGCGCAGTGTCCCTGGAGACCGTGTGCCATCGGAGTGATTGAGTTAAAGCACTAAAGACTATTAGTTAAGAGCTTTAAGAGGTGATTGTGTCCCCCAGCAAACATAAAGAATAAACCCTCCTCAGAGAGCGCTGATGCCTGTGGGCTTTAAGCTGAAGAAGACAATAAGATTTATGCTCCTCTTTGTATCCGAATTGTCTGATGGGTCTTTAAGTGATTGGTGGAAGAGGACAGTTCTTTGTAGGGTGTTATTTAAGGGATAGTAAGCTAAAAATGGAAATCCTGTTGTCATTTATTCAGCCGCCACATGTTGGGACCAACTCGAATGCAGTGGCCATGGCAAACCAGCAGTAATCAAAGATTTTTTTACCTTCTTTTTTTTTTCAGAAATCATAATATTGGACTAGGACATTTAAAAAACATTGTAGACATTGTAGATTTGAGTTGTTTTCGTCACCAAAAGCACTGTGGTTAGATCAACACATACACCTGAGTTCCATTCCTGTCTTGAGGGTCATTTGCCAAACCTGTTCCCTACCTCTGTCTAATGCTCTTCTGTAAGCTCTGTAGAGTTCCAACAAAGGCCAAAAAAACTATAAAATATAACTTAAAAAGTTCAAACATGGGCCAATTTAAATTACTGTATTGGGCATTGGATCATTGAAGAAAGTTTTGCAAAATATGAAAATAATTTTCTCAACTTAATGACATTCCAACTTTTTTAAATGATTTGAACCCATATTTATAATAATTATTACAATATTTGTCACTTTATACTGCATATAGATCCCAAATTGCTCATACATACATCAAAAAATAATCTCAATAATTCATAAATTAATTTGTTAAATAAAATAAATTTAATAAAGATTTAAAAAGATTTAATAACTGTCTTTTTAAGCAAAACACATCCTTGGATTGAAAACAACAATACTCTGCAGGATAATAATACAGTGTGGTTATCAAGTGACTGTATAAAGTGATATTTTAATTTGAAAAAAATTGTGTCAAATAACTAAGAAAAATATTTTCATTTATTAGTTTTAATGTTCATAAAAATGTGTTGTTGTGTTTCATATTTTAGTGAATAGGACCTATTAACAAACTGTTTATTTGGATTATCAATGGCTTCAGATTAGGGCTTGTGATTGTTTTGTGATTTAATTTGGCAAAATTTCAACTCAATATTGTCAATAGTGTGCAGCACAGTACGAGTATTGTTACCCTGCTTAAAAAAACAATAGAAACCAACAGAAAGCTTTAGAAAGATAAGCATCCTACAACAGCGCTCATAAAACCAAAACACGCCATAGTTTTACAGCGGCAGCTGTGTATGATCTCATTCCAAGTGAAGAATATAACAGATCCGATCACAGTAAGACACTTGTCATAAAAACAACCCACTGTTCTTATCTTTAGAATTAATATCCCTTGTCATTTTTATTGCACAGATGTGGGTTCAGTTTTAAAATGTCTGTTGTGTGGTCTGTCTAGTTTTTACAGAGCTGAATCAGAAATGACATTTTATTGAAAAGTTTATTAATTCATCAGCTGAGCGGACCAGAAGTCCTCCATGTGTGTCATACTTCACAAATGTGTTTAATGGCTTTTGTGGATATACACGAACATTCAGAAGTATAGGGTCAGTTGACTGTAAGGTTGGAGGTGAAGATGAATGCCTAAAATGTGTAGGAAAAAATAATATAGTCATGCAAAAACAAAAGAAATATATTTTTTAAACATTTTTATTTATTTAGTTATTTTTTTGTGTCATTTCTAATTATTCTAGACAGAGAATTAGATAGAGACGCTTAAAGTGCCTTATCATTTACATTACATTTACATTTAGTCATTTAGCAGACGCTTTTATCCAAAGCGACTTACAATAGTCGAGGAGACAATGAAGCGGTAAATAGCCGATACAACAATAGGTCAACAAGTGCTACAACAATGTTACCGAGTTACACAGAGAGCAAAGTTACAAAAAGTATATATATAATTTTTTTTTATTTTTTTATTTTTTGATAGAGTGAGTAGGTTAGAAAAGTAGTGAGTTAGTGGGTTAGATGTAGCCGGAAAAGATGAGTTTTTTATCATACCAAAGCTTTGTTTTTTTCCAATATATTATATAATTCCATAATTTTCTAGGTAAAAATATTTTTTCATTTCATGCAATCACCTTTCTTAAATAGTGCTGTATTTATAATGGTTATTCCATTGGGTTCCTGTAAGTTTCCCTTTGCGTAACAATTATAAAATAATGAATTCCTCTCGAGTCTATATGGACTCATATTAATAATTTGATCATATTAATAATAATTAGTAATTTGATATAAGACGCCTTAGGTATAAACATCAGCAATTGTTTCTGTACAATATCAATCTCTTCAGCAGGTGTGTTTTGACATGAACATGTTGTACCTCGTGGGACACAAAGCGCCTCCAGTCCTCCCTGTCAAGTCCCCCGTCCCGTAACATGAGCTCGTTCCATTATTTTTATTCCAGGCGATCACAATGTTGGAGTTAAACCAGCCCATCTGACTCCCAACTCGTTCCCCGTTTGCCTTTCAATGGCATCTGTAAATCCGGCGTGTCCGCGCATCGCGCCAGAATAAACACCGTGGGCCCTGTGCTGAGGTGACCCGGAGATCCCAAACGCTTTCAAGGGGGAGCGTGTGGGTAAAAATAGTCGGTTTCATTTAAATTCCATCTCTGCCTCGGGACACTTTGATTGTTTTCCTTTTTCTGAGACAAATGCAAAATCTTTCCCGATCGCCCCCGGGGTCCTGAATGAAATGCAGGCCGCTTTTGAAGAGAATTCTGATGAGCGGGATCGCACACATGGCAAACACATGAGGACGGACACCGTCTAACAGAGTTAAGGTCCCAACGGATTACAGCTGGCCAATAAGAGAACATGCACTCTTCAAAGGTGAAGCGAGTGATTTATGTACCTGTAGTCGGAGGAACTGCAAAATGAAGGTTTTCCGAAATGATGCAAAATCAGAATGAGGTCACAGAGGGATAATCATACAGCATACCATTTAAAAGAATTGCTTTATGATTCCTTATCCATTTGTAGGAAATAGACGACAGGTTGTGCTGTTGACATTTATAATAAACCAGACAGTCAAACAGCCCAACCAGTGTTGTAGTACTCGAAACCTTATGACCCCTTTCGATGGTCTCTTGGTCTTCTCTTGGTCTCAGATTTGGTGATTTCAGGATTTTTCCTGTCTTAAAGAAACACTTCTCTAGACTGGCTTGGAACCACCAGGGACCAGGCATTCTGGTAGGACTGGTTTCCGGTGTTTTCCTCTGGTGTTCTGTCCGTCTGGTCAAACAGATTTAGGTTTTGTTGGCCGCTGTTACAGTCATGGTGCAGAACTGACACTTCAGGTCCATCACGTGTTTACTGTCTATCATCCATCGGCCTTGTGATTCGCACGCACATGCACAAACACACGTTACATAACCCTCACTAACTCATTAGTGTTTCCAGAAGTTACCACTCCTCTCCTGGTATTGCATTAGTGAAATGAGATAAGCAGATTGATGAACACAGCCGTTCAGTTCTCCCTGTTGATAGACGGCCTTCGTGCCGAGCCTAACATCATTACTTTAATCAGCTGAACCTCGCTGTTTCTACAGACAAACCCAAAACACACTCAACACATTTACACTGGATCCTGTTTTTACGTGTAGAATATCATCCGTATGTTCTTCGAACCAATTGTCGTGTCTGGGTTCGAAACGCATACGGATATTGATTCTGCTGATTCTGCACTGTTAAAAAAAAAACATAGTGGAAAAAGAACAACAGGATATTTTCAGTTTATTTCATGGACTTATTCGTTAATGCTTGAATGTAATTTAATGCAAAAAATTTAATTTGGAAGGTTCCTTTATATTAAGGGAGATCAATGTGCCATGTTTGTATGGAATTTCTTCAAAACAAACGAGCCATCACAACATCCCAAAACAAGTAAACTTAAGCATGGTTCACATGTCACCTTTTGTTACAGTACAATTGTTTTTATACTACAGCTGTTATCTAAATCTCTGTTGAAGAGTCAAACACACCAAATGACTGTGAATATATCAGTAAAACACTGCCATCTACTGGTAAAATAAATCCTATTTGTCACATGTTAAAGTGTTAGTTTACACTACAATGAAAATTGTCATCATTTTTCACCCTCTTGTCAAACATGTATGACTTTCTTCCGCAGAGCACAAAACCAGATATTTTGAAGAAAGCTGGTAACCGAACATTAGAGTAACCTTCACTTCTATGGTGGACACAAAACCAATGAAAAGTGAATGAGTGCCAGTTGACAACATTCTTCAAACTATCTTCTTTTGTGTTCTGCAGCAGAAGAAAGTAAGTCATATAGGTTTGAAATGTAGCGGTGGTGAGTAAACAGACACAATTTTTATTTGTGGATTAACTGATATCGGTAGAAACCCAGTATGTAATTTAACAATGCTTACATTCATCGGATACCTTTTGGATTTTGCCAAACCCAAACACTCCTGAACACACATCCACACGCATGTCAATCAACCCAAAACAAAGACAACCTAGTGGCTCCTGATTGGGTGATAAACACAAGTGTGTTACCTTGACCCTATCACAGGTGTGATTTCTCATAAAAGGATGTGTGTGTGTGTGTGTGTGTGTGTGTGTGTGTGTGTGTGTGTGTGTGTGTGTGTGTGTGTGTGTGTGTGTGTGTGTGTGTGTGTGTGTGTGTGTGTGTGTGTGTGTGTGTGTGTGTGTGTGTGTGTGTGTGTACATTAGAAATAAACACATGTAGGGGATCAAAGTGAATAAAGTGAAATTCTCCTTCAAGGAAAATGATTCATCAAAGACAAGCCGCATTGCAGGCAAGCATATACAGTAGTTGTTCTTGCCACTAAGAGGCAGTACAAGAATATACATTATGACTCTTTTACATTCTGGACAAATCCTGCAGTTGTGTCATAGGGTCGGTTTTGTTTTGTAAGACAGAGCCAAGCCAACCTAAACGCATTCTGAAAGAGCGTTTTTCAGTATGTTCTGAAATGACAAACGACATTTCACATACCATGATGCGTGACCACCGACTGCTCTGAATCTCATTGTCATATGCGTTTTTATCTAGAACATGTGTGATTTATTTGTGTTCCCAGGCTTTCGGAAAGCTGTCAATTTTATATTGCTCTTAGACTTGGTAATCACTTGGAGGCGTCAGAAGGAATTGTGGGAATTGTTCCACAAAGGATATTGAAGCTTAACAGAGGTTTGTTTTGTAGCGAACACCTGAAATCACACTATGAATACAATAAGGACGGTGAGAGATAGAGGTTTTATTTGTTCAATTATGGTGCCCATATAATGTAACCGTTCTATGCGAGGACCAAGATTGCCTATACACAGAAGAAAAGTATATGTTCTTCAATAGAATCTTTATAAACGACAGGTTGTCAAAAGAAGAGACGTCACCTGTCATGCAATTGCAGAATAGCCAGGATATAATGATTGTTCCTTGCCCTCTAAAGGTTAATATGACATGTATAGGATGTAGTTTTTCATGAATCGAGGGTCTGTATTGTGACAGGTGTGGATATGTGTATTAATATTGAACCGTTGTGTTATCAGTCATAACCCGGCCGGTGTTTTGTCATCTAGTCCCAGAATGGGGTGATGCGGTAAATAACAACACACAGTAAATATTTACCCCGCTGGCATATCCAGTTGTCAGTGTGCTGTGGAATCTAAGTATTTAGATTCTTAGTAAACCTTATTCTATTAGCATTTTTCTCCTGTTTTAAACTTCTATTTTTTTTTTAAATGGAAGAATTCTAAAGAATACATATCTTGATTTAGGATGGTTAAGAAATGTCTTCTGCAAGTCGAGACAAAAATGGTCAGTAAGACATTTTTTGAATCGTTGAACCCATATAGAGATGATCTAAAAGATTGAAAATTTGTATGAATTTAACGTGGCGACTCTGCAGATTTAAATAACAGTGTGGCAAAGCCTATTTAAACACTATAAGAACATCTTGAAAAAATATATATTTCTATATATAATTCTGGAATTAGATCAAAATATAATTCTGGAATTAGATCAAAATATATCTACTGTAGTATAAAACCAGCTGACACATTTAATCATCACGAAGGTCTTAACCTGTTGCAGTGTCTCCGTGAAGTGAACTCCGTGTGTGTGTATGTCAAGTGAACTCCGTGTGTGTGTGTGTGTGTCAAGTATTCTTGTTTATGAGGAAATACACGGTCCAGCTGTCTGATTGTGCTTCGGCTGTAACCCGGCCCGGCCCAGCCCTCTGGGACCACAACCCGCTACAAAAGGCCAGTATGGGAAATGCCAATCCCCGGCCCACCTCCTTTTCTCTTTCTGAACATTCTTAAGACCTTGAGTCAGATATTAAACAGTCCCCCTGCTTCCATAATCTCACAGCCGTCACCTGTCCCTCCGGCCCCTTCTCTGTACTGTTTACACACCAGACGTGATTTCCTAACAAGGCAAAACCACACGCCATTCACACAACATACTTTCACACCCAATATGGTGGTGCTGTTTTCCTCCCGTCCTTCAGAAACGCAGGACGCATGTGTAGAGAAACCAGTCGACTGTTCCGTTCCATCTACTGTAAACCCAATTTCTGATACTTTAATGGTTTTTTTGAAAGGCATGTTTAAGTCGTTGTAAAATTGCGACGCAGCTTTTATCGAACACATGCGCACATTTCCGGAGCATCTGGAGGTCAAGCGTTCTGCACACAATCGTGGGAACCTGAAACTCAATCGAGCCACTTCACATCACATCACCCCACACCAAATCAAACCCTCATCAGGTCTCCAAACCGTCTTCCATCCCATACACTCCCAAACAGGAGGATCACATGCGAATGAAAATATCCCGCAAAAGCCAAAAACTATGCAGACCTTACGCCAGGGCGCAGCTTTCACTCCAGTTTTCCACCGCTCCCGAAAGACATGAGAATCTTACCCGACCGAGAGCTTCCAGCGACTCCAAACATAAATGAAAGCTACAAACATTACATATGAAGAAAAATATGTGACTCGAGAGAGAGAAAGAGAGAGAGATTACGTAAAACACAGTCTAATCTAGATCTGCTATGAAACGTTCAATATTCCCAAGGCTCTTCTGTACACTTTGAAAGGAATTTGAGTTTTATTTATAATCCTTCGGTCTGATGTTTTCTTGGGTTGATATTCAAGAAGAGAGGAAATGAAAAACCCAAGCATAGAAGACTACATGGGAAGGATTTTAAGCCAGCATTGTTTTTCTGCAAAAGCATTTGGACATCCATAACAAGGGAATCCTTGTTGAAACCGAAGCAATGTTGATTCTACATGTAATGCATTTAATACCATGAAGGCATTAGATGACTTAGAGATGATGGGGTGTAGCTTTGAAAGCATTTCATCACTTTGGTGACTAAAGTACCCTCCTTGTGTGTAGACCTCTGTTTTTGGGACCCAACCCCTCTCTGTGGAATGGCAGAACAGACAGAGAACAGAGCGGGTCTGTGTAACACCGCAGATGTGTGGGTGTGTGTTTGCTGAATTTTACCTGCATAAGCAGAGATAAAGAATCTGGGATGGATGGGAGGTTGTTTATGTTTTCCGGGCTTCGCAATTCAATCACTGTGATTTATATGGACAAGATTAGTTTTTGAAATTCGTTTGAAGGAAGGGTTTACCCAAACATAAAAATGTTGTAATTTATTCAACACTGTGGTTTTAGAAACCAACAACTGTTCCTTGCAACACAACAGAAGATATTTTGAGAAACGTCTCATTGTCCGCTAAGCGATAGTCAGTTTCATCAATGAATATCAACATTCGTCAAAATATCATCCTTTGTTGTTCTGCAGACCAAAGTCATACATGTTTGAAATGGCATGAGGTTGAATTACTGCTTCATTGTCTCCTCGACTATTGTAAGTCGCTTTGGATAAAAGCGTCTGCTAAATGACAAAATGTAAATGTAAATGTAAATATATTATTTTTTTTAAAGTGAACTATCTTTTAACTTTACTAAAGTTTGTCTAAATGGGTTTATTGCTCTGAATTACTTTAGTCAATCAAAGACCCATAGAACAACCCATTTTTCTCAAAATGAAAATAAATATATTTACAAACACATCTAAACTACTCGTTTCTATATTTTTATGAAACCTATTTTGCTATTATGTCCGGATGATTATTTTTCACCGAGATTTGGCAACACTGCATGATGAAGTTTTGAAGTAATATACATTATAAAAGTATCAATCCACCCTAAATTAAGATATTTGTCTTTATTAACTCAACTGCTGGTCAATTTTAACCAGTATAACTCAATTTCTTCTGCTGAACACAAAAGAAGATATTTCGAAGAAAAATTGGCACCTATTCACTTAAATTGGTTTTGTTTCCCTGAAAAGAAGTGAATAGGTGCTGCTGTTTTTCAGTTACCAACTTCAAAATATCTTTTTTTGTGTTTTGCGGAAGAGTGGAGATCATACTGGGTTAAAAAGACATTTTAATGCCTCAGACCCAGAAGAATTCTGTCCACTCATCTAATATGTGTTTTTAAAACACTTTTCTTGCTGTGGTTCCAGTCACAAGGCTTTGAGGGGAATCCCACAGTAAATGTTATGTGAGGGATGTGATGTGACCATCTCATGTGATAAACAGAGATTCTGGATCTGTGTCTGGTGAGGACAGTGCTGGTCAATGTCACGTCTTTAATGGCAAATATTATTTGACAGGCTGACAGTATAAACAGGAAATCCCTGCATGTTAAACACACAATTATTCTGAAACGGCAATGACAAGGCCGGAGAAGATAACCCCGTCTGGCTTTTCTTATGTTTCAGTTTTATCTTTATTCTGAGATACTGCATTACTGCCCGGTCTCCTGCATTAATACAAGAGTCCGAGACGTAGTTATTTTTGTGACCGTGACAGACAAGACTTTGGATTGTGTATGATGATTTCTGTTGTGTTTATAATCGCTCTTTTCCGTACACTTGTGTGCTGTCTATTAACACAACATCTTAGGGTAAGCATTCACTTTAAAGCGGTAGTTCCCCGAAAAATGACAATTCTGTCATCATGTATTCACCCTTCCTTTTAAATTAGACGTAGGACTTTCTTTTCAGAACCCAAAATATATATTGAAGAATGTTAGGAACCGGCACTCATTTACCTTGTCCATACAACTTGTCCATACAGCTACCGACATTCTTCAAAATATCTTCTTTTGTATTTTAAGAAGTCGCAGTGGTTTGAAATGAACAGAGGAAGATCAAAGAACACCAGTTTTATTTTTTGGATGAACTATCACTTTAAATCTGAACCTGATGCTGACGTGTGGAAATAAATCATGATAGGTTTTAAGCAGTTTTTTATTTCTCTTTTTCAGTTTGCCGGATAGCCTGTCATCGGAAATGTGAGGTTAAGGTAAGAAAAAAGCACGTCTCCTCTCTTTTTTCATTCCTGATAACGGCCTTAATGTACTTTTATAACCTTTATTGCGCTATGCCAGACTGAACATGGTTCTTTTATGTGCCTTCAAAACCTTCCTTAAATGGTTGCACCGAAGGATTTTACCATCACATTTTTCTCTGGAAGCCAAACAAGTTTATCACAGTAAAATGTTTGTCCTGACAGTGAATACAGGTCTGTTTTGTTAGTTAAAGTGGGTTGGCATACTCGGGCCATCTCAGGAATCCAAAAACAACTGCATGCCATCACAGGACGTGTTGGCTTTCCCACCCCAAAAATGAAGACCCTCTCTTCTTTTCCCGGGGTCACTTGCTGTTTTGCAGCTGATTTTGAACGAAGTTTAAAGATGTTAGAGAAGACTCTGAACTGACTTTTAAAACTTTGCAATACGTTATGGGATTTCCTTGACGTTTCTTTAAAATGTGGCCTAGGTAGGCAACACACTAAAATTCCGAACAGAGCTGTCTCATCTCCATGTGGCTGCTATTATTTTGTATGTTGGTTGTGTGTGTGTGTGCGCGTGTGTGCGCGCGTGTGTGTTCGTGTGTGTGTACACTGCTAATCCTGCCTACTGCTGGGCTTCTCGTTGCCCCCACAGGAAATTCCAGAGGTGTGAAAGGGTTTGTGTGTGTTTTGAGGCCTGTCGACTGTGTTTGTGGATCAGTGCACACTGTACAGTGGCTTTCAGAAACTTGAGCGTTCCTTGGTGTGTCCCTGCTGTCAATAGTGCGTGACATCTTAAGAGACGGGGCTTTTCTGCATAGATTATGTCTGAGCAATGACAAGTTTCTTTGATTTAACTGTAATTAAGACTAAAAAAACTCTTAAGATCTATTTGGAGATGTGTAATAACATCCCCTGCCACAGTCACCGAGGAATTTCCGCCTTATGATTCAGGAATGGATGCAATTCGTCCTCCCACCATTAGATAAAACTTGATAAAGTTTAAAAATGACAAGTCGTCTTAGGAGTTTCCTGTTTTGGATGTTCATTTACCCTTTTTGGTGTGTGGGTCTGTGAGACCCGTTCTCAATGTTTATTTAAAAAAATAAGTACAATATTTATAAATAATTACTTGGTTGTTAAAATCATTTTAAAATATATTACATAACATTGAACTGCAACACATAATTAAAAGTATATATTATTATATTATTTGATGTAAGTTTTGATTTCTTAAATTAAAAATAATTAAAATATTTTAGATAATTTATTTCTCAAATCAATAAACTATACACATATAGAGGTTTATATTATTTAAATATCAATGCAATATATCTCCAGTAGGAGTGTAAGGGTGCTCTATATCAGCACGGCTGTGATTAAGCAATCACACCATTACAACGCAACAGTGTACAGCAGTTCGAAAGCATAAGTGTGTAGATAAATCACAAAAAACATTGGAGTGCATATAGTTTTATTGATTTAAGAACTGAAAACCCTCTGGTATTTCAAGGAACTTATGGTAACCTTCTTCTGCCCTATGTGATTTGCATGCAATTTAAAAACAGAGAAAGTTAACACAACAGAGAATGCATTACCACTCTTCATTGCTTTAATGTCATCGCTCATGCTTACAAAAAGTCTCGTAGTGGTTATCGTCTTTCATTATCTTAACTTGTTCAGGTGTGTACTGCCAACTTGTGTAATAGTTGCACATTTCTGCAAGAGAATTTCTGTTATTTTAAGGACGTCTGGAAACTCATTAGAATATATAATGGAATAGAATAGAATGAAGTATTAATACTAAACGATATTCAACAATCTACAGTCAACATTTTTTTCATTGGATTCACCTTTTGGTTATATTTGGATCCATCATTTGAAGCATAATGACAAACTTTCTAGAATAATTTTGAAGAATTTGCATCAGTCCCTCAGGTCAAATCAATTCCCATCCAGCCCCAAATTACTTCAGGCCAGTTTGAACACCAGCCTACACAAAATCACCTCTTCCATATTTAGATAAGACCTGGCCTGTGTTTCACTTCTGCCGCTTAAAGCAAATCCTCAGACCGTTTGCTATGACCACACCGGACGGTTAACTGGCTCTGGTCCCCGGCTGATGGAAGGCTGGATGAAACCACATAAACACAAATGTGACCAACTGAAGTGCTTTGAGACCAAATTAGAAACAGTTATCAGAATTTGTTGAACTCTTTTTGTGTCTTGGATAATGGTTGGCAGAAAAGTCCCCTGTAAAATATATCCACATGCACACGTGCGTATCTGACCTTCGCTTACAAAGATCCTGGACAGAAGAGTTTTAAAAACCGTAATGTCATGCCAGGCTTAGATTATGATTGTGGTCTGACATCAGTGATAAATCTTGCTCAGCCATCAGATTATTGTGGAGGTCAGACATCTCCAACAGAACAGAGGACATCTCTTGCGCATGTTTTATTTATGGTCTAGTACTTAAACAGTACAGATGTATAACCATGGTATGAAAGGTGTGGACGTTTCTGACATGATGTTTGTAAATGATTTTTTTAGGTAAATCTCGTTTCAAGGGGTCTAATATGGTCATGTACTGCTGCGGTTCACAGCACGTGAGACTGGACGAAATGTGAATACCAAAGGCTGGAAAATGAAGTGAAAGTCTCTGGGTGATTGTAAATACAAGCAAGTAATGTTAAGTGCCCGAGTAAAATATTCATTAGGCTCAAAGGGCAGCCGCGAGCTGCGAAGAGCTGATGTGACGCCAGCACGTGCAGAGCGATGGGGCGAAGCAGCGTGTTGAATTCAGAGGCCAATTAGTGTAAACACGCGGGGAAATGAGCGTCCATTAAAAGGTGTGAGAAAACATGCAGCCCAAGACCTCATTGTGTAGCCTGACATGTTCCCTAAAGGAATAGTTCACACAAAAGGAACATTTAAATGACTAGCGGGTGAGTAAAGATGGAACCTGCATGACTTTCTTCTGCAGAAGATATTTTGAAGAATGTTGGAAATCAGTTCACCCTTTCACTCGTGTATGAACACAAAACCAATTCCCAACGTTCTTTAAATATATTCTGTTGTGTGCAACAGAAGAAAGTAAGTCATCAAAACAAAAATCAGGATTATAAATGACATTACTTTGATTTGGAAAGGCTTATAAATGTAAAAAAAAAATGATATGAAAAAGGCCTTAATTTAGATGGCTCACTGACTTTGTTTGAAGTCATCTTGACATCGTTTGACTTCATTCTTCATTCTTAATGTAGAAAACTACAAAAGTTATGTTTTAACAATGTTTCAGAAATGGCGACCTGAAATCCTTAGCTTGGGCTCTGAGTTTGAGGTCTTGACAATGATTTCAAGCTCCAGATATACGTATTTCTCTTTCAGATATCCAGTCTTAAGTCATTCTGGGTCTATAGAGAGAAGCATTTATCCATATTTGGTCATCCTTTAGTCTATAGAACGACTGCAATCTTGCATGACTGTATTTTTTCTTTCTTGATGCCTATACTTTTGACTTTAAAAGGAATCTTCTCCTGCAACAATATCCCAGAAGCAAACAGTTACGTATGCAAAAAGCAACTTCATTCTGGCCGTATGTGTATGTGTAGAGGTTTTTGGCCTGCGGGTTTAGCGTAGAACCGAGCTGGATGGATTCATCTCTGTTTGGACGATGAAACGGTACCGCACTGCGTCATGAGTAATGTTCAGGTCAGTCTCCGGGCAGCAGTATGAGAAAATAAACTAACTGTGACCACTGCGATTGCATCCTAACAGTTAAGCTTTTCTTTCTTTTAGACATTTTTTTGTAAGAGTATAAGACCACAACACATTGTTTGTGCTGGCGAAACACACCGTCCCTTTACGATGCTTTGCCTCATTTCCGCAGCGTAATGTTCTCCTGTTTTATTTGAGGTATCTCAGGACGTACCCGCTGCTATGGTTAAAGTTATATAACCTCCTCATGTTTGTCGAGGGGTTCAGTTATGCCCCTCATGTGGGTTAGGTGCATGGTTTCATTCGGGTTGGGTTTTCGCAGTGGCTTGTTCTCACTGTGTTAACCCGCTGAGCTTACAAAGATCTGAGGAGGAACTATAAGAAACTGTTTGTCGACAGAACAATGATGGGTTCTCCTCCAAAACGGCATCCCCTGCTAGCCAAGAAGGACACGGGTGACTCAGATTGCGACAGGAAAAGCCCCGCTCCGCCCTGTCCGTGTGAAGTCCGCGTGATTCCTGTTGAAATTCACATGCGTTTGCAATAGTTTTCAGATGCTGTCTGTTTAGATTGATCGTTTTTTTATTATTTGTAAGAAAGTGCCCTGGCACCTGAGCCTTTCGGCTTGTGATATGCACATTCAGCACTTAGAGCAACAGTTCAAAATGAAGAGTAACTTTGATACTATTTTATGTCATATTATATATATATATATATATATATATATATATATATATATATATATATATCATATCATATCATATCATATCATATCATATCATATCATATCATATCATATCATATCATATCATATCATATCATATATATATATATATATATATATATATATATATATATATATATATATATATATGATATATATATATATATATATCATATTATATATATATATATATATATATATATATATATATATATATCATATTATATATAATTTTATATGTCTTTTTTTATTATTTACATTTTATTGTATTTTTTGTTTTATTTATTACTTTCATTTAATATTATATTTTATTTTTAAAACTAAGTTTTTATATTGATCTTTTTAGTTATTTTGCTTTATAACATTATTATAACATTTCAATCCCCCCAAAGAATGTCAGTGAAGTGATTCATGAATTGCAAAATCACTTTTTTTATTAAACCGAAAGTTTGCTGGCATGCCATTAAAGCCTGAATCTATACGGCAGCTCAATCTTGATGTTTCTTGAAAGAGGGAGAGAGAGCGAGGTAGAGGGAGCGAGGGGAAGAGGACCGGGAATGTGCTTATAAAGTTTTGGAGGTTGATTGAGGTGTGGTTGGCAGAAGGAATGTCAGTGCACCTCCTGTACGCACACTTTCCTTCTCATAAGATTTTACAACCCGCTTGCAGATGTGGTTCAGTGCCACACATTTGGACTTTAGAGAACAGGACGGTGAAGTCTTAGCTTCTTTAAGCGGTCTCTCACCACCAGGTAAGAGCAGTATCAGAAATAGATGTTTGGTATTTTGGATGTTTTTCTTGCAGAGTTTTTTTGAATAGAGAGTTTATGTGTAAATGAAAGTTTGCATCATTTTCATAGGGCTAAAATGAAAAATCTTAAAGCTGTTTTTAGTTATATCTGTTATGGTGATAGAAGATATTATATGGCATAGATATATATATATATATATATATATATATATATATATATATATGGTATAGAAAATATTGGGGGAATTTTTGTGGTCTTGCTAATGTCTATTTTATTTAAAGCTTGATTAAATGCAAAGAAATTTGCATTGAATGATGATTCAAAGGCAAAAATAATGAAATATCCAAAACAACACGCTGATGGGTTATCACTTGTGTTCTGCTCCATATTTAAGGACCAAATTGGTTGCTTGGCAACCGTACACAACTCACCTCTGTTGTGCCCAACAGCACACCTTAAAACAAGTAATTTCTTATCTTAACTTGTTTGGGATGCATACCGCTCTATTTTCACAATACAGTGATTCCTGTTTTTTGTGGCTTGTGGGTGTAAATAAAGCAAACCTCACTAACAGTCGTGCAAATACATCTGCTGTACAAATGACATCACAAAAATACCTGTCGACATGTTTCACCCCTGCACGGTATATGGCGTCATACCTTTTATTCTCTCTGTCTCACTTCTTTAACAGTTAAGATTTTGATAGTTGTGCTTTTATCTGGCAAGTCTGTGGTTATGCAGTAAACCGCCGAGTGTCAAGCCTCATTTGGAAACGCTCTTGCAGCGAGTGGCTTCCTGTTCTCTTTGTCGGCTCTTGAGGTTGGAAGGACTGTCTGCTGCAGGTCAGTCTGTTTCTTCATGGAGAGCTCTGGTGTCTCTTGCTTTAACCCCTGGCTGACTCTTTTAGGATCGTTTCATGTGCAACGATCCGTCTCTTTTCTAGAGACAGAGTTCAGAAGGGAATAGTTTATCATTAACGGTGATTTATATCCATGAAACAGAGATGTTTTGACTGTGGAAAATGGCTAAAGTGGTTGAATAGACCTGTGGGGGTGTAGGACCGTTCAACCACAACCACCTCTCCTACTTGTAGGAAAAAGAATCACTGTATTTTAAAGAGATTTATTTTCCTTGAGGTCAAGTTTCAAACATGATATAGAGCAAATGTGAGTGGTCTCGGTCTGGTTGAAACGTACCAGTGGCTTTGTGGGTTGTTGCTATTCCCCTTCAGGTTTTCTGAGTTATTTCTAGCAGGTTATTATTTGGTTTTAAGGAATATTTGGGTTGATAGGACAGTGTTGATCTAGTCTGCTTGGTACAGATCTCTAATCCTTCTGAAAACGCAAAGATGTGAACCGGTTGGTTGGGCGACAGTAATCCGATGATCGAGAGCTATCCCCTGGCAACAACTTTAGCTCGGTGCAGGTAAATGAATATTCATACTGCAATATTCATGATTCAAGCTTCACTTGGCACAGTTTATAAGCTCGTCCACTAAGAGATATTAAACGTCCTCCAGTAAGAATGTGAAATACGTTTTTTGTTTCAAAATTTAGGAGCATCTCCATACTTTTGGAGATACGCTTTGGGTTGGGTTGGGAATCTTTATGAGATTTATAACCCCCCCACTCACATATTTTTGGATAGTTCCTACACCCTGGCCAGATGAAGCGTGCTCAATAAGAGGGTTTTTGGTTCGATTCCATTAGACTCTTGTGTTTCTGCTCCGAGTTCCTCCTCTGTGGCCTCGCTCCCAGTCTTTGATTCTTGTCTGGGCTTCTGGGGGTTTGACGTACAACAGCGCAGCGTCAACTTCTGCTTCTAAGACGATGGCTTCACAAGGACTCCTTACATGATGTTTGGGTGCGGTCATCATCCATCACCGCCATTCACATCCAGACCCGCTTATGATGTTCACGTCCTATAACCGTGCTGTGGCTCCTATTAATGGTAAACTTCACAGAAATACAAAATCATAAGGCCAATGTCATATACTTTGTGGAAAATTACACCGTACAGTTGTTAATGTCCCAGTTAAGTAATTTATTGGATTTTTCTTGGAATGCTGTGTTTTGCTTTCATTTAGACTGAAGGGCATAAGGGATAAAGATTGGATCACAATCAATATTCCAATTCATCACAAAGGCATTCTCTACGATTCAGCAGTTTGTATTCTAAAACACTTTGTTCCAGAACATTTATTTGGTGCGTTTAAATATATTACTGGTAGTAGTGTGTGTAGCAAAAATACACCCTTATAAAAGATGTCTCAAGTTGCTATAGATTAACTTTTTTGACGAAATGATTGCATAAAGCTTCTGACAACTGAAGAATCTTTCTTTTTTACAAAATGTTCTTTGTGGTGAAACATGTTCTTAAGATGATTAAAGTTAGGAAATAGATAGATCTTTAAAGAATATTTGACAGAATGGTTCTTTGCAGAATGATTCTTCTATGGCATAATCATGAAGAACCTTTTAAGATCTTTATTTTTGAAAACGTGAAGCCAAATCCACCGATTAGACAGTTTAAAGAAATGACAGATAAATAACTTGACATGATTTTAACATGAATTGTTACCATTGATTTCAGTGAAGTGCATGAACAAAGGACATAGGGTCAACATTGATTTATATATGAGCTTGTGGATTTGGCTGTCTGAGAAAGTGATAATAAAGAGCATATTTAACGGTGCTATATATGATTTTGTATGGATTTTGGGGCACAGGTGTTGACCCGAGACGGGAGACGATGAATGAGTCTTTGAAAGTATAACTGTATGTGTACTGATGATTTGGGATATTTGATTCTGTAAGGTGAGAATCAGGTTGTGAAGTTTAGATTGGAAACTTAAGGTCCTGAAGAACAGTCATTTATAAACCTTGTTTCTCTCTTTTTTCGACTGAGGCCTTCAGAGCAATAAACCAGTCATCACTCACTATACATCACCAACTTTTAAAAAGGGTCAAATCTCCTGTGAAGGTAATCACAGCGGTGGTAGAGACCGGAAACGAACAACTCCATATGAGCTCTTCTGTAATTTTGTTACCGCTTACCACGATACGGTTTAAGTGAAAGTTCACCAAATAACTCTCCCTCTAGTTGTTCCAAATTGGTTTAAATATCTTTATCGGTTTAACACAGAGAAAGATAGTTGGACAAGCTTGTAATCGGTTCTTGACTACCACGTAGAAAAAAATTGTAGTTAAAAGTTTATTTTTCTGTACCACAATCTTCAAAATATCTTATTTTGAGTTTAACAGTGCGTAGAGTAATTCTTCCCATTTTGTTAGTTAATGGGGCCAAGAAGTGTTATAAGCATTCTTCCAAATATCTTTCTCTGTGTTCAGAAGAAACAAAACACGCACGTAAGCACAAAACACTTGGTTGTGATTAAGTTTTGAGATGGATTGTGTACACCTGAGGTCTTGTGCAGTGTTTCATGTACTGACCTGGGCATTCCTGTCCGTATGATTTTTTATGATCTTTCTTCATTCATGTGTTTGTCTTTCTCCTCGGCTTGCAATATACAACGATACAGTTGAAAACAAACAACAAACTCTAAATATAACGTAATGATTTTTTCCAGCACAATCAGGATGTCGTATTACTGTGAAAAATCTTCGTTACTCAGGTCTTCCAGTTTCTGTACAAGACCTTGTTTAGAGTCTTCTAACTGAAGCCAGGTGTACAGTACTCAGCTCTGTTTTTTCCGTTCATGGATTTTGTTGGTCAGATTGTAAGATATGACCTGATTGAGATGTTGGATAAATGACAAGGCAGGCTTTGCACAATTTTAGTTCAGATGATATAAATCTCAGCTGAGATTTTGGTCATTATATACGGCGCATACTGGTCATTCTGCATGAACGTCCTGTTCGAGCGTTGTGAGAACTTGAACCGCAGTGAACCCAAGCAGGCTGCCGATGCTGATGATGTAGTGCCTGGAAAGTTAAAGAAACCATGACTTTATTGTGTTTGGAATAATTATTGTTTTGTTTTATATAATATATGATGGGTCTCTAAAAAATAAAGTGTTGGGTTATATTTGTTGGATGCTATCTTGCCATCACACAATACATAAAGGGGTGTTTTTGATAAATTAAAAAATAATCGAAATCGTAAATTTGAGGCTCAAATCAGTGTTATTTTTCAATGTCAGTCTTACCTCACTTTCTTATAAGACCAAAAGAGACTTATTTGACTTCTTCTGGGCATATATTTAAAACAATATTAGAAATGTAATGTATTGTTATTTTGGAAAATGAACTTTAAACAAGGGTGCATTATTCTCTCTCATGACTATAGTCAGATGAGTGCAAAGATAATGACTCTTTAACATATGCACTTACACCTAAATATCCAGTTCTTGGGTTTTCTATTGTTCGTCGTGTCATAAACAGAACAATGTGTCATATAAATGGAATAAAGGGCAAAGCTCTTTCCCTTATTTCATAATTTGACATTTTTGGTTGTGATGTGATGGATCACAGTATGAATGTGACCCTTTTTGGTCACGGTCCACCCTGAGTCCAGTTATAGTCCAGACAAGGCTCATAGACTAATCCAAACACTTCATGCGAGCTTATAGTGCTCTATAGTAAACCTAATAACCGTCTTGTTATATAGGAACACAGAAGCTGTGTTTCTAAAGCCCCCCCAACCCCCTGCGTTCTGGAACCCACAACATTTTCTCTTACTGTAACCGTTTATTATTTTCATAGCTCTGTTTCGATCTCCGTCCAGAGCGTTGGCTCACGCGTGCATGTAGGAAACCGATACGTGGACGTGGACTTCACTCGCCGAGTGTGTGAGTCTGCATGTATCTCAAGTAATTTAATGTGTGTAGGTTCGCTTGATTTGAGTGGTCTTGGATTTCTGCGGTGAGCGATGTATGTAAGGAGTTGGATTTAAATGTATTTTTGCTGAACGTATCACATATGTGGCGTGACAACGCTGCATTGGTCTCTTATGGACGTATAAGCAGCTTTGCTTGGGCCTCAAGAATGCTTTTATAAAAGTAAAAGGGAAAGTTCACCCAAAAATAACATTTCTGTCATCATTTATTAACCGATGTACTTCTCAACCGTTATGTGACTCATATGTGAGTGGCACAATAGAAAGCAAATGAGGTTACCAGCATACTTCAAAATAGCTTAATTTTTAATACAGGTCTATAATGAACATTTTTAAGGGAACTCACTTGAACTCAAGCTTGATTGATTTATTGGATGCCAGAGCATCACTTCTCATCATCAGCGTAAACGAGGATTGGATGTGATGTTCTACCACAACCACATGAAGTGTTAGGAGAGGTGAAGGAATTCCCAGTTAGTCGAATGTGTGCGCTCCATATGTCACCTTAACCGCTTTGGTGCCGCTTGTTCCCGCACCTGCCTCTCTTCAGGTTTCTGATTGGCTCTTGCATGTTCCGGCAGGACATACCTTCTGGGAATCACAGGAATGTTCTCCCGTAGCTCGCTGGCTGGAACGTCCAATGGATGCTTCTTATTTTGACCTTACACTTTCTCATGGCACGATAGACCTGAGGATTGTTTTCCTTGCACGTAACCGCAATCATTAATTCCTCATTCTGAGTGTTAGCCGCGACCTAACAATGCTTATTACAGACAACACCGAGGGGAACATAAAAGATAATAAAAGCCAGGACGCAGGAAATATGTCAGACTCATAACATCTAATAGGGGCATTTCAGACACGACTTAACAACAGACACAACAAGCACGGTAATATTTTAAGACACATTTGAACTTTAACAGATTTTCATCCCTGCTTTGTGTAAATAGGTTGACCGTGGTGAAAGTTGGGTTTACTAATACTATATTAATATAGTTTACTAACTATACTCGGTTATATTTCAAGCACTGGTATTCCTATTTTTTGTATACAGATCATGCTCATTCTTCTAAGTGAATGAAGCTTGTTAGATGGCCTGTTTAGTTAATGTCTTGTTGTGTCTCGTCGTTTTCTTCAGGTTTGTGATTAATGCCGAACTCTCCGTCCCACACTCTACACCAACATCTGGTATCTAGAACTGCAGGAACTCTTCAAACCTTGATGCTCATATCTTCCGTGTAATTATTTTGATGTCACCAAACAAATCCACTCATGTTTTCCATCAGGATGGTGCGTTTCTGAAATAGACACCCAGCTGTTACCTTTGTGGAAACCACCGGCAGAAACGCTTGTTAAATTACAATGATTTACAATGTCACGTCTTAACAAATGATTGTCTGTGTTTAACGTTTGGCTTAATATCAGAACGGTATTCTTTTAAACTTCAGTTGCGTTACCACCGTTATTATCGATAGTATGCTGTTTTTGAAAAGGATACTCGTCTAGTTTTACCCAAAGTTTGGTTACAACGTTCACCAGAGGACGCGATCTGCTCATGAAAACCGGCTCAATCTTGACCTCTGGCAGTAATGTTATCATGCCGTTATTCTGGCTGTGATTTTGGTGTTTGGCGGGTGTATTTTGGGGAAGAGGTTGGTGCGTAATCCGAACAGACCCGTCAGCTCTTATTCAACAGAGAACACATTGTGTTGTTCTTCGATCTCAGATGCTTTGTAGATCGATGATCGCTGTAGTCTTGACTTCAAAGCGAACAAGTGCGAGAAAGAGAGATGGCGTTCTTTCATGTTATTATTCTTACAATTTAAGACATTTCATGAGATGTAAGAATATCTGATAAGAGGAATTTATCTTTTGAATCCCAAAACATTGGTGCGTCTTACCCGTAAGGAGCCAGGTGATGTGAGAGCTTGAAAACAAAAGTTCTTTCAAGGACAGATAGAGCTGTTCATCGTATCGTAGCTCGAATCAGACACTTGAACCAAAATACTCTCATATGGGATTGTGCAGCACTAATGTTGTTATCTTCTGGTTCGAGAAAAGGTGTAAACAGACAGATTTTAGAAATGCGTTTGTCACCTGAGGGTGAAAGGTAAAAGTGCTAAAGCTGTCAGTAAGAGAGCATCAATTACTTTGGATCTGTCTGCTTTCAAACAGGCCTGAAGCTTTAAATTCCATGTGCCCACGTGTTCAACTGCATGTTTACCTCTAAAGTTCCTTTAAGTGATGTTTTTATAGCGCCTAAAAGCTTAACGCTCAGTACTGAATTCAAATCATTTTATCTTACCATCTTTGCAAACTGTTTTGTTTGAGACTTTTTGGTTGAAATAAGTATATTTTAAAATGGTGTCGATTCAATTTCGAATCAAAATCTCTGTTCGAATAAATGAGAATTTTTCTCATTTTCTCATAATTTGCTTTTTTCATCTGCAATAATTGCACGAGTTTTCTTTTATCTGAAATCCATCTCTCTGAAGATGCTTTCAGGCTGTTTTAAGTGGATTTGTCATGGTTTCGTTTGATATGTCAGAGCCGGTCCAGGAAAGCCCAAACGTTCTCCCCAGTGTTCCTCACATTCACAGCTACACGGCTCCCGCTGTGCTCTGATTCTGAGACTGCTCCTGGCGTAACTTTGAGCTTGTCAACTCATGTTTAACCTGTAAGCTGAGAACTAGAGAGAGAGAGAGAGAGAGAGAGAGAGAGAGAGAGAGAGAGAGGTGGGCTTAAGAGGGAGAAAGAGAGAGGCTGAAAGGCTTTTGTCTGTCAAAACCAAGTCCAACCCACATGATTTGTTGGGAATTTCAGCTGTGTGTGTACCTAAGGATTTTCCCCACTGCCTGTTTAGAGAGAGAGAGAGAGAGAGAGAGAGAGAGAGAGAGAGAGAGAGAGAGAGAGAGAGAGAGAGAGAGATCGTAGCTTTCCAGACCTTCTTCACTCAATAGCCATATATAGTGTGGAGGTCTGTTATGATCCGTCCTTTTACCCGGAGTGGGCAGGGAATGTGAGACAGTATTCCAAGAGTTAAATCTTTCCAAGGAGGCAGACGTGTCCTCACACTCTCTCTGGATTACACCGTTTCTGTGTGAGGAACCCGTGTTGCTTTGCCTGCCAGTCTGCTGGAGTGATCCTGTGTGCTCGGAGGAGAATGCGGCTCTGGGACTGACACACACACACACACACCCCCGCACACACACACACACACACACACACACACGCATTCATATCCAGCAACCCTTCTTGATGATGGCCACTGCGGTGTTTCAGGTAAGATGACTGTGTCTTCTCGTCGGCGATGGGATGTCTTGGGGAAATCTTTACCTCATTTGCTCTTTGCGGTGTGTGTGCTGCAGCATGGAGTTGACGGGCTGTTTGCTTGTTCAGTGAAAAGACTCAGTGTGTAAGTGTTTGCAGACGTGTTTAATGGATGGGACAGGAACGCTTGTGTGTGTGTTTTGCAAGAGCAAGAGGAGCGGTGAAACGGTTCTTAAGATGAGCTGGAGTGCTGTGGTGATGTTAAGGAGAAATGAGAAATAACTTGGAGGCTTGGAGTCTGGAATACATCTGCAATGCAAACACCCTTCAGAACACTTCAACGTGTCATTGGGATTTCAAAGGAACAGTTAGGCCAAAAATGACAAATCTTATATTTTGAATTCTATGGAGCATTGAATGTACATGCTCACGCTCATACATTGATAGTTTGTTACAAGCGCAGGCTGTCAGGATCCTAAACATCATTTAAACTGTCATTATGTCAAAATAGAGTTTAGATCATTTAAATCATATTAAATTGAAATCTCATTTGTTAACTTGTCATCCGTGGGATGAGTAGACTAGTATAATATGTCTAGGGTGAGTCAGGGGTTGTTGTAGGTGTCAACGGTCCACAGCGAAGGCGCTTGGGTTTGATTTAGGACTCTAGAGTTCCGTGTCCCAGAGTTTCCCTTTCTACTGTAACAAATGTAGCTGACAGGATGAGAAAGCGGCTGTTAAATGCTGAACAATAGCTGTCCTCCTGTGGCACAGATGAACAGCGCGGCGTGTGGCTCTCTGGATCTCATTTATCTTCTCTTGCTTAGGGGTGAATCTTATAAAACATGCCAGGACTGCGTCCAGGTTATATTTCACCTCCAACTCAAAAAGTAAAACTAAATATTATATATGTCTTAATGCTTAATAGGTTTACCCTTACAATATGGTTGTTATTGTTGAAATTGGTACGCGTATATGCTTGGTCGCAATGAGCAATATAATTTAAAGGCATATAGATACAATAAAAAATCCCTAATCATTCTTTATGTAAACTATAACATTATTAAGGTTTCATGTTGATTTAAGTGACCCGAACATGTTTTTATGTGATTGACTTTCACATGTTCATTACTGTGTCTGGCCCTGACCTCATGACCCTAAGGTCAAATACAATCATGACCTTAGATATCACACGGCAGACCCCTTAAGTATTTATGACCATGCATTTCAAATGCGTTTATGGCATCAACGGTCAAATAAGCCTTTTATCTGTGCTATGATCTTCTCTATGGCTAAAATACAGATGTATGTCATGTTATTATAGATTTGCTGATGCGATGCCATTCAATATTTTGAGTTTTGTATCAATCTCCTCTTTTCACCTCAACCATGGGAAAACAGTGAAGACTTGGTGTTTTTGGCATTTGTGCAGATGCAATTTTAACTAATTTGCCTCAAATTGAGTGGAAAAAAGTATAATGTTGTTTGGAACATATCAAGCGTAGTTATCGTGAAGCAAGAGATTCCGACGGGGAAACAGAGACAGAGAGTATAAGAAATATGTTGTATTCTAGACTCCTGTTATTTAATCTGATTTCGCTTTATCATCAGACCTCAGACGTTCATTTGGCGTCATCGTATCTTTAGAATCGGCAAAAGAAATCGAAATCTTTTTCTTAATGAAAAATGTGACATTAGTTTTTGTGTTTACTCTTACGTTGTTCCTAATCCAGCGGGCTGCAAAAAGGCAAATGAGACCCTTGAGAGAATGATTGGCACCCTGATTTTTCCATGTTCAGTCATCTAATTTAAGCTATTGAAACTACATGAACTATCTGTCATTAATTTATTAATTATTAAAACATCTCAAAATAAATATTCAATAAGTAATGATTTGTGTCAAAAGTCAAAAGCTACAGATGTCAAAAGATTTGTCACATGTATAAACACACACACATACAGAAAACATACATGTACGTATAATAAGAAAATATTTAGATGAATTTATTTTTATAGATTTGTATTTACCAGTGATTAATCCTCATATAATGATACATTTGTATATATGTTTACAAATACAAAACTTAATACTCGCACTACATAAATATGTTTTATGTTTAAACAAACTTTTTATCCTGGATTCGATTAATCTTGATTAATCCTTTGACAGCCCAAGCAGAAGTTGCAGACTTGGGCTTTCATTTTTGTACACCGGAAAATTTTAAATCCAGTCTGTTTTTTAAAACATTCAAAATTGAACAGAATCGATATTTCTGTGTGAATTGTTGCTTCGGCTTGTTGTTGATGAGCATCTATTTACGTCTCCTTAGAAAAGTATGTGATCTTGGTTGTGTACTTTATCCGGCCCCCCACAGGTTTCATTGCAGAAACGCCAGTAAAAGCATCAGCTGATGGGGCTTAAGTACCTGCCATGACTCAGATATGAAGGAAGGAGATTTGCGGTCACTCAAACAGTGCTAATTACCAAACCGTTTTGTTAGTCTCCCACTAAGCTGTCTGATCCGTGATCGCTGCCAACCGTTTGATGTTGAAGGGCGTTCTTTCCTTGTTGGGAAATCTTGTTTCTTACAGCGGGAAACGTGTTATTGGCAGGCCCACACTGAATCTGAACATACCACAGAAGGATCTGCAGAGGTGAGCTTGCACATTCTGGGTTTGCACTGTTTGTCAGAGTAATGGTGGACCGGTCAGGTAAATATTCCTGCTGAGAAATGTCATTTTGAATGGCCTGGTTTTGGATTTACAGATTCAAATATTAACCAAACACGCAAACAAGTTTCTTTCCAGTGGTTCACGCTCATAAGAGTCAGAAGTGAGAGACTTGTTTGAGCTCTGTTTTCTCAACATTCCGCCTGTTGGCTCTGAAAATGATTTAAGTGTTTCAAGATCCTGTAACTGCATTTCATATTTAACTGCATATTACTCAAAGCGAGGAAGATGCATCAAGATCCACATCGCTGCAGTCTAGTGTGGAATTCCGTGTGATAAATGTGTGTTTAAAAATGATCTGGAAGTTCAGGGATGGTTTCATCTCATGCCTGGAAGATGTATCTAGCACAGCCTTGAATTCTGCCAGATAAATAAATCTGCATTTCTTTGGCCAACCTTTCTTTCACTTGGTGATGAACCACACAAGGAGAAGAAACATTCAACAGCTCTCTTAGATAGACACATCCAGCGGGCATCAGATGCGGGCAAATTACAAAGGTGTGTGGGCTTGTGCGGTCACGTGGTTGTTTGCAACAAGTGTTAAAAGAAATGACAGCCGTGGAGATAAATGATAAAGCTCGGAAATCATTTTTGGGACCATTAAACTTTGTTTACATTCTTTGGCTATCTTTTTGATGTTTAAGCCAACACAGATTCATACCTTGACCGAACAGATTTTTTCTTGGGAACGAGAAGATCTTTGCTTGATTTTCTATTTCCACATGCAGGTTTGTTGGCAATACTGCAATTTCATACGTTCAAAATTTTAATTTTGGATTTTATTATTGTAGGACATTTTAAAGCTGTGAAATTAACAAAACGTATTGTATAAATTGAGTGTTAGAGAAGAAAAAATAACCAAATCAATTTTTCTATTATATTATCCTTTTACTATCTTACTGATCTTCACACATATACAATTCTTTATTATCCCAATTGACCATTCTGTTAAGAGACTATTATTCGACCAAACCACAAAAAGCAAGTTCAACATGGCTTTTTCAGGGTTGTTTAAACAGCAGCTTACAAAATTGACAGTATAGACAAAATTTGACTGCGGCTTTTCACAATGTCACAGCAAATTAACAGCAATCTTTAAGAGGTTCAGTCCTCGCCAAGTGGTTGAAGGCTAGGAAGGTTGGGAAGATGTGCTGACGGAGGCAGAAACACGCTCCACGGACATTCCTGCACTGAAGCCCAGTCTCAGGGACTGTCAGAAAAGGGCTGATTTAAGACCCCTGCAGTATCTTCACAGACTGCTACAGTTTAAACGGATGAATGCCTCCGCTCTGCGGAAACAAAGCACAGCCGCTGGCGTGGAGAGTTTATCACTGCAGTTTGGCAGGGGGCATATTCGGCCCTCTGCGGCAACTGGACGATCGTGAGGACGGGGTAACATGAAAAACCAGATAATAGACATGAATCAGAAATAAAATGTAGTTCTGGTATTTTAAATTATATTCCTAACATTAAACCCTTACCCAAACATTCTGGCTGGCCTTGACTTTTAAGTGTGCTTGCTTATGTGTTGAACATTTAACATAACCTGAAAGAAATAGGTACACAAAAATAAAGATTCTGTCATCATGTACTCACCATTGAGTGTGTTCAACTTGTGTGTGACTCATCCTTCTGCTGGACACAAAAGAAGACATTTGGAGAAATGGGAAGGAAGTAAGAAGGTTGGGTTGGTTATGAGCATTCTTCAAAATATCGTCTTTATATGTTCTGTAGAATAATGACGATGAAATGAAAATAAGGGTGATTAAATGAAGAAAAACTCTTTTTGGGTCTCTTTGAAACAGCCACATATTGGACAATTTATTTCGCAGGGTTTGTCAGAAGTAAAAATGGCTTTTAACCTCCATAAAAGAAAAAGTGTTGAATCTAAAGGGATTTTTGCTAAAGGGGGCCTGCGCATGATGCCAAAAGATTGCTAATGTTGGCCGTAGATGTTGGAGGTAATGGCATCTTTGGCTGGTAGACTGCTGCTCTGATGAAGCGGCCGTTTGATTTGAGGTGAATGATGTCAGTGTTTCTGCATCCATTTGGCCGTGTGCTGTATTAAGCTGGCATTAAGGAAAGAGGCAGAGAGGCTCTCAGAGGAGAGATCAGAGATCACTTTTCAAAGCAGCTTTTTGGAGAGTTGGCACTCTTCGGATCCGCAAAACGGGACCCTATAAGTCATATAGGGGACAATTAGTTAAAACATCCCGTCTGACTTTCACACACTGGGGCTTAGTCCTACGAAAGAGGCTTGTGAGGATCGGCTTTGGATGTTTAAGAACGTACATACTTAAAGCAGTCAAGCAGTTAACTAATGTTCTCTCGCTATCGTTTATTTACTTCTTTTCAGAGCTTCAGGCCATATGAGGTCCGACAGAGTCACCCTCACCAAATCAGGCAAACCATAATTGTTTGTGTTAATGAGAAATATTTTCCTTGAATCCTGATCATTTGAGTCCGAGGAACTTTGTAAACATCTTTAAGCTTTTTGTAACACATTTTGATATTCCATGATTTCATTTCAAACAGTATCACTTTCTTCTTCTACAGAACACAAAAGAAGATATTTTGAAGAAAGTTGATAAACAAACAGCCTTTCCCTTTAGACTATAGGGTAGCAAAACCACTGAAGACATTTCTCAAATTATCTTCATGTGTGTTTTACAGAGTGCAAAGGAAGACAAATGTCTTCTGGTTTACAGTGGTTTGTAAACTACCACACAAACCGCTCGAACGCTTGGGGCCAAAGAAAGAAATTGAATTTTGCTTTGGGGCTCCAGAAACACTAAACCTGCCTCTGCTTGTTCATTCCACAGTTTATCTGATTCAAACTTTGGACTGATTGCCGTCATCGCGTTGGAAATTCACAGTGAGCCGCACCATTTTACCACTGGATTTAGTAATTGGACCAAATCAATCCGACCAAATCCCCTACCAGTTTGGGAAGTTGAGCCTGTCGCATGCGGACGGTTCCTTCGAATGATTGCAGCGTTTTAAAATTTCTTTAATTTGAAAATTGCCATATGCAATCGCACAGGCCTGTTTCTCAGAGAAATATGTTTCATAAACCCATCGTCGCTGTTGGAGACGAGAGCTTGAGGTTGAGTTGTGTGGTTTGTATGGAGTATTGTCTTTAGTCATTAGTGTGTTATGCCAGTCCTGCAGTCTACTGTGCTGTCAGGAGCCATTCATCACATGTTGTGTTTCTCATGGTGGAGGGATACTAGACTCTAAGGAACTAGTTTGGTCCTCAGACGACAAAAAGTAAAACAAAACATGCACAAAATACTTTATGACTAGTTGAAACTCAGCTTAGCTCATCAGATTTAGAAGCCAGAGTTTTGGATAAGGATTAAAAGCTTAACCTGTATTCCCCAGAATACGACAGAAGATATTATGAAGAATGTAGGTAACCAAACAAAACACAATGCAAGTAAATGAGTGATGTCTCTGTTTGTTTACCAACTTTCTTCAAAATATCTGCCGATGTTTATCGTCCACCAAAAAACAAACTCTTACAGGTTTGAAATGACAATTTGACAGTTAAGAGAAGTGATCAAACGTTGGAAAGACTGTGGGCTTCTTGCATTCTTACCCATCGCTCCTTCCAAAAACCCTTTCAGTTATTAAGGAAACTCAAGAATGTCCCAATGATACCGACAATTATGGTTTGTTCGACTCTTTAAAGCACTGCTGTTTCACTTTATATGGTCTTGAGAAAAACATCAGGCAGTTGAAATTGAAATTGAAACTACTCATCCAATCAGACTCAAAAGCGTTAAACATGTTTGCAAATCTTGTTTTTATTGTTGCACAAGTTGCGACCAGATTGGGTTGAGCGATGTTCTCTGTTGTTATGTCTGTGATACATCTTTTATAGGATTAAAGCCAGACCACAGGGAAATTTGGTGGTAGCTTCGCAGACCTTACACAACACTCTATGTGGGAAGAGGCGTGATGCGCCCATCTCACATGTGCCAAATCTGTGGATGGAGATCAGCTCCCTGTTCTTATCGCTCCGGTTAGGCCTAGAGATTGTTGATTCTCAAGCCTCACGTTCATTAGGAAATTCCAGCGGAGAACCCTCGAGCATGTGACCCTCCCAGAACCGCCGAACACGCTGTGAAATATTTTAATTTTGGTACGTGTTGCTGATGGGAAATGGAGGCGGGTTTTGTGCCCCCCTCTCTGTGGAGGTCTTATCAGGGCCTGGTCTCCTCCAAGGAATGTTTATATAAAACAGGCCTGTTTTAGAGATCGCTGGCACAGAGCTGCTGTGCGCTTGTTTGCTTTTGCATTTGATTTATGGACCGGGCAGTGAAATAAAGGCAGGAAACCCAACCATCCCCCCGGCTTACCATTGTGCTGATATGCAACATCACGCAGCACTAAAATTAGAGGTAGAACACAGAGTTTGGCCAAAACAGTCGTAATTTACTCAAAAGTTTTCCACTGACCCTTACTTCGAAGAAGAACAGCGTTTGCTTCTGTGCCTTTAATGCCCAGATGCTGCACATTTCTACCAAAGAATCCAAAAGAAGATATTTTGAGGAATGTTGGCAATGTTGGATTTATAAAAGTATATTCTTCATCTTTTTTTGTATGTTAAGTAGTCATACATGTTTGACATGAAAAACGGGTGAGTAAACGATTACGGAATATTCATTGTGCTTTCAATGAATGTCATTTGAATATAATATAGTAACATTCAGTTTTCACAAAACAGAGATGGCAGCATTAAGTAGAAGAAAACATAACACATTGAAGATTTAAAGTCAAGATTAAATCACAAATGACCTTGTTTATGTTCTTAATGCAGGTGCAAAAATTCATCGGTGCGGGTTTTTCCAACAAAACCTTTCCTTATTGGCAAAAATTCTGTTTTGAGCTCCTCCCCTCCATCCACCTGGCTCCAGTCATTTATCACTCCCAAATCAATAAAATCAAGTCCTATCCTGCTTTTTCCTCTTAAATTTAGATTTTCTCCAACACAAATGGGCTTTACACACGGTCTTTAAAGCATTTGTTCTAAACCACCTTCAGATTTATGGAAAACGCTGTATAATTCAGGCCAGATCAGCCCCTTAAGTCAAAGCCTAATTGTAGCTTTTGTAGGTGTGCGTGTAGAAGAAAACTACATGAATCATAACTGTTGTGTTGGGACAGGACAGGTGAAGATGTCTTATCTGGATAGCTGTGGAATGGAGTGGGAGTCCTCCTCACCTGCTGGCCACTAACTCATGAATCCCGAGGGACTTGTCTCAGCCTGCCATGTCTCAGATGGCAAACATTTAAATCTTTTTCCAAAAGTCTCCCGTGCGTCACACGTCTGTGTTGTATAGAGTTCTTTTCGTTTTTACGAGTTTTTGTGATTTTGGTTTCTTGCGAACCTTCTTGTGACCGGAGATAAACCTTCTGCTGCGGCTCAATGCTTTTGTGTTTTTATGAGGAAACGACTGAACAATTTTTCCATTCGTCCATAGCATGACAAAGCTAGAACTCCTTTAATAATCCTTTTGGATTGATCCTCAAGTTCATTGGTCAGAGGAAAACGGAAGTCTGATGTACAGGTACAGATAAGATAAGTTGTTGAGCACAGATCTCTTTAATGTTGTGAAGTCAAGAACGTAAGGGATGTGAAACTCTATTCCAGTCCATTATTTCATATTCATTTGTGTGTTTCTGCATCACACTCTCTCTCTCTCCTCGCTGTCTTTGTGTGCCATAAAGCGGCGGTTCTTACATCGCTGTTCACCTTTCCTCTTGCTGTCTATGAAGCGGTCTTGTAGGAAGCATTAACCAGGTTTTTCTCCCAATGTGTCTTAATGATTTATGTGCTGAAGCCGTGATGTAAATCCCTGGACACACTCTGCTGTCTGCTGGCCAAATGAGACATGATGTTTTGACACACGAGGATCAGGGGGTCACATGTTCGTTCTGTGATGTCAGAAACCTGAGCGTTTGTCACCAAATGTTATTAAGCTGTCCCCCGACACTCCAAAACACCTGTTGACTTTAAGGTGTTTAGTAGCTCTTCAGGATTTCATCTGCTCTTGATTTGCACATCTTCTAAGATGTTTCGAGCAAGGGTTTAACCATACAATTGAATTCAGCGAGGACCAATGTTGTTCGGTCACCAACATCTAGTTTTGCTTTCTAATGAGGAAAGTCAAGATCGAAATGACATAGAGGTACCAAATGAAAAATAAAGAATATTTATTCTTTTTTATACACACATTTTTATATCATACTTTTGTATTGCTTCATTTAAACTATAAAATCATAAATAAAACTTAATACGAACGAAAAAAAAAACATAATACAACATTGTTTTTTTCTGCTTAGAGCTAAACAGGAATTTTACTCACCCCATACAAAGAAGAATATTTTTGAAGAATGTCAGTAACTGGCACCCATTACCTAGAATTGCCTAGTATCCATACAATAGAACTTAAAGGACGCCACGGCTATTTTGTAACCATGATATTCTTCAAAATATCTTCTTTTGTGTTCTGCAGAAGATACATAAGTGTACGAAGAGTACGTCATACAAGGTTTTAGGCAATAAGCGAATAATCAACATAATGTCAAATCTTAGATGCTTTTAACTAAAAAGTGCATTTGTGAGATAACAACACATAAATAATATTGGATCGTGCGAAGCCCTGCTTCTGTTGCCCTTCAAAGTGACCTTTGAGATCTCAGAAGTCAGGGCTCTGTTTCAGACATTCTTGGCGTTTTCACAGTCATGAAGGCATGCTGGTTCGGGCCAGATCTCAGGGCAAACATAAGGTGTTTGTTAGTTCTGGATAGCAGGTGGACGAGCTGTCAACAGCAGGTGCCTGCAGGCCGACTCCGACCAGGTAATGGAATCCAGTATAGAGATACACCAGGACTGGACAATGGTTGAGAACAGAACCCTGAACAAGAGTTAGATAAAGAAGAGATTGGCATGTACAATGATATGCTTTTTCGGTTTTGGATGAAGATAGAATAGAAATAATGTGGATGAGGGTGTACACGGGAGATGAAGGCGAGACAATTGATGATGGAAAAACACTGTATTTAAACCTGACACAAAGCTCCAGCTGTAAATGTGTCTGCTTGGCAGATTCCTAAGATGAGTCTGAAATCAATAAAGGAGGAATAATGTGTATCTTCAGCTTTTCTTTTTATAACGAATGTTTTACAGGAAACTATAACGATTTCTGGAAATGGATTGAAAGGATACACAGTCATGTAAAGAACTTCTTGTTGGCATTGATGAAGGCCGAGCTCTACTTTTGTGAAAACAATTACATATAAAGATGACTTTTCTTGAAAATAATTTGCTTGTAATGTCAGCCTTTTATAAATTGTCATCCATTAGACGTGTATGCCTTACAAGTCTGTTTGTTTCGAGCATCTGGAGAAGCATAAGTTTTCCAATTTTCTTTCGGTTGAAGTGGCACAAAAATTACAAACCTAAGGTTTAAAGAACTTCTGGACGCACTTGAAATTTTCTGTCCTTATATGTAAAGATATTATCCTGGATTCTGCATTGTGTCCGTGTTTGTCCAGCGGATCTGGAATGCTTGGATAAACACACATAATGGGACGTCAGTTAGCTGAGGTTTGCAGCATCACTCTTATCAGTTTCCTGTTTAGAGAGGGTTTGTTCCAGCATTTGCGTTCCACTTCCACAGCTGGAATAACATCATTCATAATCATGCTCATATCACTACACAACTTCCTGTTCAAATCATTCACATATGAGTCTCATCACATTTGTCTGCGAATAAGTTACACATACTGAATTTAAGACCAAGACACCTGTTAAACCACACTGGTTAGTTAAATCTTCTTTATAAACACTTGGATTACCCGGAACGTATTCTCTGCTAACATTGACGCAATTACGCGAACCAAGCAACTTTAACACCGACGCCAGATGCTTCCACTGAACACATCTATAGATTCAGCTGTCAAAACAAACGGGCTGAACCGATGGCTTCCAGAGCCGTCCAATTCCTCGCTTTCATCTGAATCAAATTTTGCAAAGACACGGTCGAACTCATAGAATTCGTAAATAGCAAAATCACTGAAATGAAACTGGACCCGAGTGGCGTATGACTATCTACTACGCTTGCACCTCGCACAGTGAGATCTGGTCAAAAACATACATATATCTGTATGCTTGTGGCTTTTAAATCACAGGGTGTGTTCAGAATAGCGTACTAGAATTTAGTATGCAGTGTGTATAATGTGCACAGTATGCAAGTTTTTGTAGGCTGGAATTTCGATAAATGTGAGTTATATGTGACATTGTTTCTTAGACAGGCGGTGAAGACTGACTTTACCGTCATAAGATAACTTTGAATGAAAGAAAGTGTTTTTTAGTTCTACATTTTGTTTCGTCTAATGATTTTTAAGTAATGGAATTTTGTGTCTGCTTTGTGTGTGGCTCTGGGTTGTTTGAAAAAGGATGGAATTAGATCCGAGCTCAGCCTTTCTCTGAAAGCGACTTGAAAATGCTTTTTGATAAGTCATGGATTTAATGTATCCCATGTTTGAGATGCGTCCATGGAAAACAAGAAGCTTATTCCTCTAATTCCACACATCTAATTTTTTAAATGTTCATGATTATGGCTTGCCATCCGGTTTGTGAGTCCGGAGCTCATTTGTTCATGGGTTTCAGGGATATTGGTTGTGGCAGGGAACTGGACTTCAATCTTATTATGTTGGAGCTCAGCAGATCTTCCGTTCCGACAAATTCTATCATCATTTACCATCTTTTCACTCCTCATTTGCCTTCCAATAATGCGTTTATTTGTTTATTGGGATATTAATGATAAATAAAATCATTTCATCTAAAGAGCAATGCAAAACATGCCTTAATTTAAAAATGAATGACAAAAAGATTTGTGCATAATATTCAGTTTTAGTTATTAATCTTAACTCTGACGGGTTTGTGTTTTTTAAGGGTTGTGTATTGTTTTATGATGTACATAAAAAAACTTCTTAAAAGTATATAACAACAATTCTGTCATTATTTATTCACCCTCTTGACATTTCTAGCGTCCATGATTTTCTATATTCTGTGAAACCATTGAAATAAGCTAATGGTTTTCTTTTACCAACATTCTTCAAAATATCACCTGAAAACAAAAAGCTTGTTTAAAATGTCATAGGAGTGGGTAAATGATGACACAATTTTCATTTTGAGATGAACTATTCCTTTTAACATCACAGAATTAATCCTCACATTTGTGTCTTTTATGTTTTGCAGGTTTCAGCCCCGTGTGTTCCTGTCGCCAACTATGAACTGGTAAGAACATCTCTGGTCTTATTTGTTGACTTTTTAGAAAAAGTCCTTTCTAAGAAAGTGCTCTGTTAATCAGATTAACCATAAAACATTTTTGCCTATTTTGGAGTCCAGAAAGTTTCGTCCCACAAGCATGAATATTTATAAGAAGGAAATAATAGCTTGAGGTCTCAAGTTCAAAGAGCTCCCAAGACTTCAATAAGCCAGAGGGAATATCAAAGAATGAGCGATAGCAAACTGCACATTCCTTTTTTGGTTGGAATTGTGTTTTTGCTCTCAAAGATATTTTTCTGCTTCTCTTATACTTGGCCACAACATGGGAGCCAAAATCCGTCGTTCTTCTTGCCGCGTTACTAAAAAGTCTCTTGTTGTACATAGCGTCCTCGAGTGGAATACATATTTTTAGTTGTTTTTCAGGCAAACTTTGGCTTTAGACTGCTGGAATGGGTTTGGTTGATCCCCCCCATCTCTCTCTCTTTTTCGACCACTCTCCAGATAAAGCATCAGATTGTGGAACAAGCAATGTTTAAAAGTGCATGCAGGTATGCTGGGTTCTGTCTTAGAGAATCTCGCCACAGGCCTTTAAAACCAGACACTTGAAATCCATCGGCCCACTTCAAGATTGATGACGGTGAAGCATAACAACATTAGGAAAAGTGCGAACACAGATCGAAATGATAGGACTTTTTACAAAAGAGACAAAGAAAATAAGGAATTTGGTTTCGTGAGGCTTACACCTGTAGGTTGAGCATCTCAGTTATGTATGAAGTTGAATACATTTGTGATTTTGTTTATCAAAATTCTGATGCTTTTTCTGCATGGATACGTGGTCGGACGTGATGGATTATAACCCCAAGAATGATCCAAAAAACAAAACAATCACTACTCTGAAATACATATTGGTTGACAGATGTTTGATTTGGCAAAGTTAAGCCACATACATTTTAGGCTGCACGAGAGTGCGAAATATTTTTAAACATTCTTGTAATGCATCAATCTCCCAAAATTGAATGCAGTGTATCCTTCAGTGTGTGTGTGCCCCATTTCAACTCCCAGCGTTCACACACACTTTAACGCAAAAGCAAAGCCGCTTAACCCATTGTGTTTACAGTGGCTGAGCTCACGGAAGCCAAAACATCTCTGTTTAATGGCTTCTCTGTGAATTCTGGACCCTTTCTGTGGATGGAGACCTGCTTTCACTCCATGTTTGGTCAACTCTACAGCACTGAATGCAATGGCTGGCTGGTGGTTAGATCTAAAATAAAAAGAATCTTTTAAAAACAATTATGAGTTGTTTTTAAACGAGAATGAAGGATTTTGGTTAAAAAAATTGGGTATTTGGTTTAAGAATGTATTTTCTTTATCACTAATGTAACATAATTTATCAGGACATTTTACAACATATCTATTTTAAAAGTACACACTGTAGCAACCAGAGTAAAGGTAACATTCTGATATTATATTTGTCTGTGAGGTTTATGTATTTTGTCCATATGAATGAATCTTAATATGCTTATTTCACCAGCAAATCTGTTTTATATCAATATTTGAATGTCTTTTAAGCTTTCTTTCATGAGTACAATGTAATCATGTAAATGTGCTTCAATTGCAACGTATGACATACATATTTGTAGTTGTACCTGTTGATCTTCAAAAAAAAGTCAAATCGAAAATATTATTTTCTATTAAAGACATTTAAAAATAAAAATCTTTTAAAATGAATAGATTTTATGTGTAAACCATGCAAAAATGGTTGCGTATGGTATCAATCCTTTTTTTCTAGCTACTTATTTTTCTTATCCCATGTTCCCCTTTCAAAATATTGCTGTAACATGTCATCAGTAATATTATAAAAAGTTCATCATAGCGAAACCAAATAATATTACAATTTTCAACAAAAAGATTCTTTGCATGTTAATTTATGTTTCTGCAACAATTTAAAATCTATGGCATTGTAAAGCAACTTTAAGTAGTAGTCTTTAGGGGTAGTCTTCTTGAGTTTATTTAGAAATTAAAAAGTCATTTTTTTAACAATGTTTGCTGATAAAATCATTCAAAACGATAACAAACTCATTTCAATGGTGTAAAACATTTCAGTATTCCAGTATCTCAATAACATGCTCTCTACGGTACAATGTTTAAAAGTGAAGCCCAAGGCCTCTGTGTTTTCCCCTCTGAGCTGTCTGCTGTCCTCCAGCCATCTGGCCTGTGTCTGTATCCCCACAATGTAATATTGGCCATAATTGGCCATGAGTAGGTAAAACACATGCCGGTCGATGGGTGACATTAAGCAGGGATCTGTCAATGCCTGGAGCCCGTGGGTTTGCTTCACGCTTAACATGAGTTATGTAACATGGGGTCCGTTCTGCCGTTGTTAGCGGTTACCAGGGGTCAGACATTTGGTTTTGAGACGGTTCTCTTCACAGCTTCTCACAGCTCGAAATTCTTGGGCTGAATACCATCTTTGGAATTCTTTCCGAAGAAATCTCGAGGGATGGAAGACAGGCATGGACCCTCCATTAGTGAAACGTAAACAGAGAATGCCACTGAAAAGCTCGTCTCCTCCACGCTTTAGTTGTTCTTCCCCGCTGCACCGTGCGGAAAAGTTGCAGGTGGCCATCACAAGCGTGAGAGAACAGCAGCTGGACTTGTGTGTGTACCGTACTGTACCGAGCCAGATACACTTGTTCTTCAGCCAAATGTTTCCCTTAATTGTTGATGTTGAGATGATTTTAAAGGCTTTTATTTGTTAAACGCCGTTGCATCAGCTGGGCCTGGACATTACCCAAACACTTTAAAATCAATTGTAGTGTGCTCCGAGGTGCTGGACACAGATCATGCCCTTTTTAGGTGCTCTGTGTGCTGCACTTTGACAAACAACATCAGATCTGAAAGCCAAACATCTGTCTGCCTTCTCGAAGAACTTTATTCAACAGTTTATGAAGGCCGAATTATCTGATGATCCTGACGTTTTGTTTCAAGGTCTCTTTAATGCCCGTTTCAGTCCTTGTTAAAAATAAAGGAACTTGTTGTTCATGCAGGTTTTTATTGGAACGGTTTTATACCTAACTTATCTGTGCGACGTACGCAGTGTTTTATAATTTGCTGACTCTTTCTTAAACCTGTATGACTTTTCTTCTGCATAATACAACCAAAGATAATTTGAAGAATGTTGTTAACCAAAGAGCAAGGACCCCTATTTGCTTCCATTGTATAAGCTAAAACCAATAATACATTTCTCAAAATATCTTCTTATTATGTGGATTAAGTATTCCTATAAATGTTTTGTTTACGCTGAACAGCCGGTCACTTCTTAAAATATATATTTTTTACGTTATAGAAGTTGCCAAAGTACAAAACAATTGCTGTGCTTTAGTTTCTTTTTTGTTATCGGGGATGTGAAGGATACAGCATTGAGTTTATAAATCTTTCCTTAAAGAAATAAGCCGGATTGTGGATATCACATGTACCCTTTACAGCCACAGACCCAGCTGGTGGGAACCTGCTATTCCTGTGGCCACCAGCAAGGGACAGCAGACATTACATCCAGTGTACAGTTACAGTACTCCTGCTTCAAGCAGATCCTCCCATTTGTGGTCCTTTTGTTCCTCAAGCTCTGCTCTGTGTTTAAGACGAGATTTGATCTATATCATTGCTGTTCTGTAAGCAGTTGAACTGGGGTCAGTGACTAAATGCGTATGTAGTCTTAACATAGAACAGGCAATTTTTCCCATCATTAGTCCGACATGCACATGGTAGGTTGACAAAAGGCTTTTTCAACTGGGCGGTTTGAGGAATTTTCATTGGGATATAAATGCGCGGCCCACAGAAACGATCATAAAAGTTTGTCAAAATGCTTACTGTACCTGTTTCATAGACATTATGGTCATGGGGTGGTTTAGGACGAATAGCGCTGGATCGCGTAGAACACAAAACTTTAACTTTACCCACATGAAGCTCAGGAGAAATGGAAAGGGAAAGGCTTGATCTAAATGCAGATAGACGACAGGAAAACAAAGGCCTGAGTATTTTAGGATCCCATAGGAGAGGCGGGAATACCACATTGGCAGGGAAGCAACCGTAGGCACAGAATCTTGGGCACACCCTCAGCTCCAACGGACACCACGGATTCAGAGCTTAATGATGTTCATCTCCAAGTTTGGTTGGACAGGGAAGCAAAACGACATGAGATCATCTCCATGAATGACTATCGCACATTTTGTGAATGCAAATTCATGGAACTGAACAATAGTCATATAGCTCTAACAATGTAATGTAGAGTAACATTAATACACTTTTGATTATTATGATTGAATATTATATCAGTAATCTGTGCAGTCTAGAATTTCACATGAATATTAATTATATGTGATGATGATGATCATTCATGGTTTCACATAAGTACCGTCTTGGCTTATTTAAGCCATATGCCATTTTAAAGGAGGCACTGTTCACTAGATTTGTGCCTTACTGCTAGGAAACTCCCTGTGCCATTTTATTCCTGCTCTATTTACTTAAGTGGGCTATAATTTGTGTCTTGTGAATTGGTTAAAGCGAGTGGTCATGTGATGAACCGTGCCCGTCTGGACTAAATCGAGTCATTCTTTCTCCTTTTGATCAATTTGAGCACCCGTCAGTGCACAAATCTGCAATCCTGTCAGGTGACCCTATTTTTTGTCTTAGAAAAGCGTACATGTTTTTATCCTTACCGTGAGTTTTCAATGCATTACATCTCCACTGTATGTGCATGGACAACACATTCGGTCTCGCTTATATCAGAATACCGTGCATCTTCAGTGTTAAAGCTGTAAAAAGCAGCCTGACTTACTTTGTTTTAGATTTAGATTTTCAACATGCACCGTTTCTATTCTACATATACTGAGATAGTTTGACAGCATCAGTTGACCATTAAATATTTCTTACATTTAGTTTTTTGCATACGGATATTTCTGATACATAACTTAATAGGAACGTAATTTTATACGCAGGGATGTTAGAAAATCAGCTGGTGCAATAATTGAAAAGTGGATCTAAGTTTTGCATGGGTAATCATCATTTCTCAACTTTATATTTCACATTCAAGAATTTTCTTTTGAAACATTTAGCTTAATATTGATAAATAGGAAGGCTTTTTCGATTAGTGCAGGAGGAGTTGTGCAAAAAAACTCAGACCATACAGAAGGATAACAGATTGCACAAACCACCGACACAGTTATTGTGAAACAACAGGATAAAGCCGGCTGCGCTTGGAAAACACCCGAAGCGCTCTACAGGATCATCATCTTGTAAGCTTTTAATAACGGCTTTAACAAAAATCCAGTAGATCCCATTAACATTAAGAACCCACACAAACCACACAAGTGTAAATGTACATGCATGGTGAGACCAGAGATTAAACTTGACTTTGGCAACATAAGCCGGCTGATTATGAATCTTTGCTGTTGATGCTCATAAATTGCAGGTTCGGTCCATGAGGGTGGAGTGTTTCTCAATCCAAAATATTGTTCACCAATGTCGCTATGGCGCAATGCTGAAGATCCCTGGATAGTGTTCTGCGGTCAACACAGCCCTACAGTACACTCATGAACTAAAGATAGCCGAATGGACTAAAATGTTTCGCTCTGTGATTTTAGTGTGCTACTTTGATATAGTCCTGTTCTCAAGTGTGCACTTCAGGCCATGGTAATGGAGTTAAAAATAAAAATCAAAGATGGAAAGCAGTGAGAAAGAGATGACAAAATTCTAAGGGAGGTTGAAGCAAGAAGTGAGATTTATTTCTAAAGAAAGTGCCAGATTTTGGAAAATGTTTAAAGGTTTAACATCTCCCAATGGCCTTATTAGAGATGTGTCTTCAGACTGTCTGGTCTTCCCTTTTTTTTAAGAACACGATCTTCTACTGGACAGTTTTTAAACTTATGTGCTTGACATACCACTGTACTTATCTTCTTGACAGACACCTAGATTATCTCGAGGCTCTTTGTAGTTTCGCCAACGGTTGTTTCTTGATTCGCTATTTCCCATTTGCATTAGCGGTTTGGACTTGCAGGTCTGGCTCAACTTCTTTGCATGACTGGTGGGGGCCATAATAGGTTTTGCGGTGGTCACACTGAATGGACGTAACAAGCCGCTCGGAAGCACACACAACATCGACGTTGCCAAATGTTCTCGCTCAGTGTCGGGTAAATGGATGCGCTCTAGTTAGTGGTTTGAGCCTCAGCTACGGAAATCCATTTCAGGGCGACACTGCAGCTGGGGTATACAATTTCCTTTAGCTTTATTAGTGTTGGAAAACATACACGGCCAGTAGCTTTCTCAGGAATCGAGACGGACGCGTAGGGTCTCTTGCGGAATCGAGAGATTCGATGATTCACATTACATCACTGACCACTCAGACCTCAGAAGCTTGAGGTTTCTCCTCTCAGCCGAAGCTCGTCTGAATCATCCCAATGTTGAGGCTCAAATAGTCCCTGGATGTCATTTGTGTGTTTTACACGCTTTATGTCTTCTGATTTTTTCAACCGAGCCATCGATTTAAAAAACCGCAGAGCTGCCCATTACTGGAAATATATAGCCGGGCTTCAACATCTGAGCGGTTATAGCTGGATTTTGCCCGTGTCTTGTCTTAACATGGTTATTTCTTGTGTTCTTGTGCCATCTTAGTCTTACATGGGTACTTTGAGTCTGGCCAGGCTCAGGCTGGTTCATGACATCATGGATTCCAGGGGGCCAGAGAGCTCATAAATAAATACCTTCCCTGGCTCAGGACCTCGAGCTGATGGGGGAAGAAGTTTGGTGTAAAACTTCTGTATATGGTGTGTCTTGGCCGTTGGGCAGACTCCGTCTTTTCACAGTCATGCTGGAGCTATGCGCTCTCGTTTAAATATTTACCCAAGCTGTTTGGAGATGCACCTACATGCGGGGTCTGGTCCTGCACCTTTTGACGTTATTTGGTAGTGAAGGATAGGATACTTTGTTTTGTTTTTTGTTCTCAAAATTATCAAGTCGAAATGTTCATGCATTAAAGGACAGTACAACGTTCTAGTTCTGTTAGAATCAGTATCAGAGTGATAAGGGTATGATCAAATCTCTGTGTAAAGCATATTTTATGTACAGTATGCCAGTATTTTAACCGTCTTTTAAGGTAGAATGAATTTACAAACTAATGCCAACAAAAGGGATTTTTTAACATTTAATTCAAAAATGAGTTGGATTAAATTAATTATTGTATATTTAAAAGAAACAACAGAAATTGTTCTCATACATAAGTTGATTCTGGAATTCACAAATCATATTTCACCCAGAATGCACTGCAACAAGATCAGCCAACTCCCAGATTCAAATGTATGTGGATTTATACATCCAGGACAGTAAAGACAGAAACTAGCACAAGGGAGTGGGATTGAGACATGACCCAGGTCAGACGCAAACCTTCCTTGTGAGTCAAGGTGTACAGTTATGTTATGTGCATAGATTTTGTGAATAAAGGATGTTTAACACTTGGCTTGATTTTTTAGGAACTTAAGGAAGTTTAGTTTGCGTAGATGAACACAGCAATCCCATTCGGATTTTATTAAAACAACTGACGTTAGCATGAAATAGAAATACATACTGTGTAGTTAAAATGGCTCAAATTTTCTCCAATACCCGCAAACATCACAAGATATGTGAGTCATTCAGTTAAATTTTAAAAATCGTCAAGTGATATATTTCTCAAAATTCTTTGAATTTATAAAATGTCCAGTTTGGCGGGTTTTAATAATACTGTATGATAATAAACAATACTATGTATGCAGTGTCGATATATTATGGATGTGGCGATAACCTCTGCCAAAAACTTTTGAGTATTTTTTATTTAAATACAAATAATTTTTTTCTTTTAATACAAATAATTTTTTAATAATATATATTATACAATTTAAAATTATGTTTAATTAATATTAATAAAATAAAAAAATATAAATTGTTATATTGCTTGATATGAAAATAAACAAACCAGACATTTGGGCTTGGTGTGTGTCCGATAAAACCATTTATACTTTGTGTGATTTTATACTTTTGTGTTTCTTAAGTCCAGCAAATGCGTCATAGAGACATAACAGACTGAAGTCTTCTTCAACATCTATTGTGTTTGTTGGGCATCATCTTAACGGACTTCTTCTCTGTCTTCCTCAGGCTCCCAGCAGTGACCTCCCTCTGAAGCATGTAGAGACAACTGTAAGTGTTCCTCTCATGTTTTACAACCGTGTGTGTGTGTGTGTGTGTGTGTGTGTGTGTGTGTGTGTGTGTGTGTGTGTGTGTGTGAGTGTGAGTGTGAGTGTGAGTGTGAGTGTGAGTGTGTGTGTGTGTGTGTGTGTGTGTGTGTGTGTGTGTGTGTGTGTGTGTGTGTGTGTGTGTGTGTGTGTGTGTGTGTGTGTGTGTGTGTGTGTGTTTTCTTTACATCAGGACAACCTACGTGCCTTACACAGTGTAAAGTCATTACTGAATGTTTCTAATCGCTTGAAAAACTAACTGCTCGAAAATCTAAATATTTAGATGGTTGTCGAACACTGTTGCTATGCGTCCGCTGTAGTCTAAACTTCAGCCGTCTAAACCTCACGGAGTGAGGAAGCTGAAATTATTGGTTGGATTAGCCAAACACAGCCTTACTGGGAGCGAAATGACCATCCAATCGGTGAATAAGAAGACGTTTTAAATGCATAGAAAAACCAAAAGATGAATTCTTTTTCTGCGAAACACATTCTAGAAATGCTTAAACAGAGCTCCATAAGTTCGGTTGTCGTGACCTTAGCTTACGGTTGTGTGGCTGGTGAATATAAACAGTTTAAAAATACTTGTGGTTTGGACTTTGGAATGTAAGGATTTCCTCAAAATTAGAGAAAGAAGTTCAGATGCAAGCGCATGGGGTGTATCTCCCGTCAGAGAAGCACTCCATCCGCCCATCTTGTTCTCCACGTTCCCTTGTGTCCGTGAGTAACACTCGAGCTGGGCCAGACGCAGCTGCACATGACTAACACTGAACCAAATAAAATTCAGACGTTTGTTTGGAGGAGCGTGTCTCTTCAGAGACCGAGAAACAGACTCTCCCGGCCTCTTATGGTCCCACTGAAACATCATCACATCTTTTTTTGCCACAGCATTGGGCTGGATCGCAGCCTAAGGATATGCCATAAAGAGAAAAGCCTGACATATAGAGTTCTGGAAGAGTTTTACCGAACAGTTTCGCCACTTAAGCGTGAGATATTTGCATTTGATTCAGTCCAGACACAGCGTGTGTTGATGTGGCTGTGCGTTTGGGAGCATTTCGATGAATTCTCTGCATTTCTGTTCAGAACAAGCGCACCTCCCCTCTCTGTGCCCTTTATGATGCCATCATTGGGATAGTTTATGCGAATTCCTCCCACCGGATGTTATATTTCAGTTCAACCATCAGCAGGTCAATACTAAAACTTGTTTGCTGCTAAATTAATTTATCAATATCGATTGATATAATTTATCGCTGAAGCCTTTAAAATGCGTTCATGTTTAGCACACTTTGATAAGAATGTATGGCCTTCTTCGTGGCTTGTTCATGTTTGGCTTGGGGAAGGAAGTATCGCATTACGAATTGGCATTCGTGCATTCCTCCTAAACTGAGGGACAGCTGTCGTACGAGGTGGATCATAACATTACAGCCTTGAATTGCCAGTTTTATTTATAAGCCGATGTGCTTTTAAAACCCCTCGACAGATAAATGACCAGATGTGAGTAGTTATCTGCAATAGAGCAAGTTTGTCGTGAATAACTGACTTGTTCCAAACCCGTTTCAATTTTGGTTTGGTTGAACATCGAGAAAGACATTGGGACATTTTTATGAGACCAAACGGTTCTTGGACGCCATTGACCACCATAGTTGGACATATTTAAAATAACCCTGGAACTTTTTGCTGTCCTGCATTCTTCAAAATATTTCACTTTTTTGTTGAACAAAACAAAGAAATGTATCTTTTTCTATCATGGTCGTCACTGTGGTCCAACTCATCAGAACAGATACATTTATACAGATTTTGAAAAATTTAATCTTAATGATGACAGAATTAATTTTTTAGAGATCTATAAATAAACCTGGACATTTTTTTGTATTTTAACTTCTATGGCAACCTTTTAAACTCAAATACTTGTTTTTTTTTTTTTTATAAAAGAGAGATAAGTGCTGCTATTTAAAACAGATACTGAGTGCCCAGAAATGGTTGAAATTGTTCATTGGGACGACATGACATGAATATGACTTTTCAACCTTTAAATATTTCAGTGACTAGAAATATGAAAAAATGGATTCCACACTTTATGATTTGTTAAAATTTTTTCAGTTGTTTCCTTGGTTAGAGGTGACGAAAGCCAGAATAAACATTTGATGGTACGCTGGGGGTTCAGAGGTCCAGATTTTTGGGATTTTTATTAGCAATTTTACTTTTATTTTATCAACATATTACCAAGTCAAAATATCTGGGTATTGAGGTAAAAGCATAATTAAATTGGAAAATTAAACATAAATCTCACAACATCTGTAATTTTTTCAATCATTTGAAGCATATTCTATTTCATGGCTTTTTTTTTACACCAAAACAAGACAAAACCAAGTGATGAAATCCACGACTAGATGTATATTTCTTCAAATCAAATATATCTTTATCCCATCCATGCGATTATTTTACATTTTGTCTTGTTCATTTATATTTCTTTTAAAGATCAAGAATATTTCATTTAAGATAACCAGAACAGTGTGTGCAGCTGTTGTCTTCAAAACAATGTTCATGTTTTATATCACTCCATGTGTCCATAATTAATTCTGTATGTCCCTGTGGTTCACGCCTGAGGCATCATGGGAAACTGGCACCCTCACCTCTGGGGTCTCTCACGGTCAGTTGGTTGTGCTTACAGTGACGTCTTTGATTCATGAAAGGAAGCAAATTAAATCTCAAGAATGGATGGTCATAGGACTTCCTGTGTCAATGTCATATTTTTTACCTTTCAGTATGTGAATAGGTATTTGTTTTTTCCAGATACAGTCACAGCTTAAAAAAAATGTCTTTTGGTTAAACTTTGGTCATTGGATTTTAGTTCTTATCCCCTCTGGCTCTGATTTAAAGAGGTCTCATCATGAGGAATCAATTTTTCTTTGAATGTTTGAGATGAAAGAGTTCATTGTATTACAAAAACATTCTGCATCTTTTAGAACTCATTCTTTTCTTTCTATTGCATTAGAACCATTTATCCTTTACCCAAAAATGCTAAAATCACATCATTAAATGATTTACATGGCAACCGCAACGAATGGGTGATTAAAAAGTGTCCGCCCCAAATAATAAAGTAATGTAAAGGGAGTGTGACAGAAAGACCAGACATTTACATTACATATATCCATTTGGCAGACGTTTTTATTCAATGCGACTTAAAGAACGTTCAAGCGTTTCATTCCATATGTGAGATAAATTAGAGTTACCAATTTCTTCGCTGTTTTTGGCCATATGTCAAATCTCTCGCTCTATACATTCCTCAAAACTATAGTCTATTTAGTGTTATTGTTACAAGATTAAATGGCTTGAAAGTGTTGACATGTTTCCTTGTGAAACAGGAAGTGAGGTCAGCTCAATTAGTTCAAACAGCTATTTCAGAACAAACCCCAAAATGGAAGTGTTATCATAAGTCTGATCAAACCAGTTTGACTTTTGTTATTTTAGCAAAAAATATATTCAGAAGAATGTGCAAACCAAACAACATTGGGAAACATTGAGTGGACGCAAAGTCACCAAGACGTCTCCTAAAATATCTTTGCGAAATGAATCATCTACAGGTTTTGAATGACGGTGAATAGATGACTAAAAAAATTGGGCGAGGGAGGGTGGAAAATGTGCATGTAACTTAAATCATGTGTCTTTGTGGCGTAAAAAAGCAAAAGGTTCAGGATCAGAAGGTGGAATACAGTCATGAACAAGGCTATTCCAGGCCCCAAGAAATGTTCCAAACATCATAAGTAGACCTCAGGGATTTCTTTATTTTGTTATGTATAGAATCGCTCTGTCGACTGCAAGTATATGAAGGAGAGATGTCGGGTCATGGTTTGCTTGTGAAGACACAACTGTGAAAATTTGAAGCCGCCGGGTGGATTAAGGAGGTCGGAATGATCAGCTGCTGAACGTGTGACCCAGAGAGGGAGCAAAGGCTGGATGGAAGATCCAAACAAATGCGGGTGGCAGAAACACACGGCATGGGAAAGAAGGAGGGGGAACAGTGTCGGGGAAAGGGAGGGGTCCGAGAAAGAGGCGAGCTCGGAAAGCGGGAGGGAAGCACAAAACAAGGCAAAGAGAAACTTTTTGGAGTGCAAGAAAGAAGGCTGTGGTCCGCTGGAGTTTGACGGCAGGCATGTGGCATCCTCAACGCGGCTTGGAACCGAAATAGAGCCTGGAACGTGAGGCACGGTTTGGGAATAGGGGTATGCGAGGAAAACCAGAGCGTTATTTCCCAAGCATGAATCCCAGTGGCTCTTTACGGAGGCGCTTGTCCTCCTTGCGTGATGCCTGGAGGTGGAGTACAGGTTACCTGTTTAAGGTAGGCCCAAACCTTTCTGCGGAATTCCTCTTTTTTGGTCCATCTTGGATCGAGCGTCTTTGTGTTGGACTGCATGCGCCTCCTTTTCTCAGATGGTTTATTTGTCGGGCCGCTAGCAAGCAGTGTTTTACAGCTGGTTTTGATCAAGCCTGCCTGAGACCCTCCAACCCCCCACCCACCCCTGCTTGGCCGTCCTTCTGGGGGTCGCAATTATCGGCTGATTAACTGAATGTTTTTGGAGCCGGGCACCGGGTGCCGATGGATGGAAGGTTGGACTGAGGATGGAGAGGGGGTCTTAAATGCCAGGGTGTGTTGCTCTAGTGCGTCGTAACGCTTCTCCCTGGATTTAAGTTAGAAGGGGCGAGCACTCCCCCTTTTTGCTTTTTTTGAACAAAAACAAAAGTTTTCTTTTGTTTCACGTTTATGGAAGCCTTGCCCAGAATCCATACATGAATGTGTGTTGGCTACAAAATGTGGTAATTCGCCTTTACAATCTGTTCATTTGGAGTTGGATACAGTGCAAACTTTGTAGCGAGTTTTATAGTATTGTTTGAACGGTTCATATATAAAATTGTGGAGGAAATGAATTTTGTTAACCCAGGTTACAACCTCAATTGAAAGAATTCATTATAGATAGAAAAAACTTCCGACTGTAAAACACGACAGTGTCAGAGAATGCAAGGAAATGGAAAGTGATGTGTGCCTTTTTATTTTTAAAGACAACGATAAGGAGTCTGGAGGTTTGTAAACACTGCGGCTTAGTGAAGCTTTCAAACATTACTGTGTTTATTTGACCATCCTGAACAGCCAAATGTGGCCAAAACGCTTCAACCAATGACATGAGTTTGCTCCTCTTTTGTGTGACATTTCACCTAGTTTAGTAGAAAATATGACACAATGGAAATTTACATGATTTATTACATGATTTATTTAATTAATATAATATTTGTAGTTATATACTATAGATAAATGTTTATTCGACAATTTGTTATTATAATGAAGTTTTTTGTTTTAAAATAAAAAAATAAACACAATGCTTTAAAATTTTTCCTTTAAGTTGTTCTTATTGTTACCAATGAATAAACTAAGATCCAAACAGTGTTCCAACCAGTTCTAGATTTGTCTATATTTAGACGTTGATTCTGGGTTTTCTTAATAAGTATTGTTCCTTTTTTGGTCTTGTCCTTCAAACCCTGTGATGCACCATCATTTATACATTGAATGCACACCATGTTACCCTACTTATTCACATTTGTGAGATCTCATCTGTTTTCCACTCCAACTGAGAACATTTTGGTTGGTTGATAATGGCTGTATTCAAATAAACTTGACTACACTAGTAGGTTATTCCTTAAAAGTCATCCCACAGCTCCAGGTTAAAGTTTTGTTCTAACTTAAAGAGCCCCAAAATGCGCTATAGTACCCGGATGCGTTCTCAATATCAAAGATGCATCAACTGCAGGCTTGCCTGTACCCAAGCGCTTAAAATTTTAGAAGTCATTGCGTATCCATCAACGTTTGTTCTTTACACATAGACTTGTAATGTGTTCTGTAGTCTTAATTCAAATTTACGCTATTGGTTGAGCTACTGTAATGACACAACCATTAAGAAAGTGAATAGCTATATTTGATTGGCTATAAAATTTAACTTTATTCAACAAATCTTCATCATTGTGTGTTTGAATGTTTTAATATTTTTACTTACCTCGTATATCAACATATTTCCTGTAGACTTGGAGACGTTATATTGTTTTGAATACTGATTGATATTTAGTTTTGCATTATTATAAGACATGCATGATACTGTGTCATCACAATGGCAAACAGTTTTATATCTTTTATTTACCACCAAGAAACTACATATCGACTTCTTCAAATGTTGGCTTTGCTCAACAAGATGCTTACAACATTAACTTGTATTTTCTTGTGTCCTAGGGCTCAACCAAATCCTCCAAGAGCATGGAGTCCCGCCGCAGACCCTCCAGGTAAAATATCTGCTTTATTAGAAATCTCTTTTACAATCTGAGTGTTCCCTGGTGTTATGTGCCGCTGTAATACGAATCTCAATGTCTTCTCACAGCATTCCCAAATCTATGACATTTGAACCGTTGTTGCTGCTTGGATCAGTGTCACATACTTCATCGCAGTCTTGAGAATAAACTGTTTAAAAAATGTCAAGCATCCATACTACCCCATGGGAACGCTTATATATGTTGTAATAATGCTTCTCTCTCACATGTATTACATAACAAACAGCACGTTTATCTTGAAAGAACATTTGCTGACGGTGAGGGAGGTCCCGCCCACCCCTTGGGATCATGTTTACCCTGGTTACCATTCAATACAATGCAATAGCAAGCGAAAAGGGTATTTTAATTAGGAGATACACATTTAAACTTTAAATAAAGAAAAGAAAGAAAGGCTGTTCTCATCCATCCAGTAAACTGAATAGATGGATTAAATGGATGACTGTTATTTGAAGACAGGATGAAAACATACGCATGTAGAATCTCCCGTCTTAAGATATTTTCAGTTCATTATTTTTCTGTTTTTAATTCTTAATGAACTCAGATAAAAAGTAAAATTTGTGAACATAAATGAAATTATACATAATTAAAGTGTTGTGGTTGAATGAATACTTTTCTCTTTGGAAAATTACAGAAGTAAGTGCAGTAAGAACATTTGAATCAGATGCCTTGGGTTAGTCTCGGGTCTCTTGGCTGTTGGGTGTGGTTGTGCCATTCTCAGAGACAACTTTGCTCTCAATTCAGCTACCAGGGGAATTTTTGCTATTTTGTATACAAGGACAGCTATTTTGTTTGTCCTTTACTTTGGCCAACTATCTGTTCAGACAAGCCCTTCAAGTAAAATCCTTTGAGACCCCGTGGACCGCTGTTTTCCCACTGGAAGGCGTTCTTTATTCGTTGCTGAAATGTATCGTGATTCCCATCAAATGTGATGTTTGAAATTATAGGAACACAAACCTTTTATTTCATTTTGCTTAATGTAGAGTCAGTGTTAAAGAATATTTAAAAGATTGTTCAAAAGTGAAATTAGTGAGAAATATCTAAACGGTTGTGCAATGTTGGGTATTTCTCCAAATATTGCATTGTTTAGATGTAATGTACCATGTTCAATCATAAGATATTTGCTTGGGTTTTTATGGAATGAATGCAAACAGTTGTCCGATTAAGCTGTAGAGAAACAAAACTGTACTCAGAACTTCCTTTCCAAGAACCATCCAAGTTGTAAGCATAAAAACTGTAGCATATGCAAACATTTGGATTGTAATTGATGTACAGTATCTCCTGTGTAGTTCTTCATATAGAATTTTTATCTTTCACTCTTCTGGGGTTACATTCCACGGAATCAGGGCCCTGTTTATTTCGCCTAAATACTGCCTACACAAGGTTTTGTGTATAGCACCTTTGCAGTCCCGGTTAACTTTTATCTCTTCGAAGGAGAAAGTATGGTCAGTGATGAGGGGGTGATGCGGTTTCATCTTTGGCAGACTCGCACCTCACCAGCGACCAGATTGTTTTCTTTGGTCTGCCCCGCCGTGCACATGGAATGCAATAGTTTTTCATATCTTTGTTTATCTCTGAGATGAATCTTTCCCGCTATACTTCATTCAAGCCATCCTGAACTTCAGATCGGCACTGACTGAAGATGTAAGCGATGATTCGGTGATGTCACGTGCCTTGAGACGCAAGACTATGCTTGATTTGAATGTTTGTATGTTTCAAGGATCCAAGATTGTCTCAAGCTTCTGAATCTGTACGGCATTGTTGCGGTCGCTTCTGTTTTCTTAGCAATCTGTTCTCGTTCTTGCAGGAGTTTGAGTTTAATCCAGGCCATGGAGGAAAACTATGAGGTGGACCTGGTCTACATCACAGAACGCATCATATCTGTGACCTTCCCGAGTTCTGCAGAAGAACAGAGCTACAGCGCTAACATCAAGGAGGTGGCCACCATGCTACGCTCCAAACATGGAGACAATTACCTGGTGAGACATCTCCAAGCAAGTTTTATCATTAGTAACAAGACAAATCTGTAGAGTTGAAAATACTATGGTTGTCTTTTGTTCCAGCTCTTCAACCTGAGTGAAAAGCGATATGACGTCTCCAAACTGAACCCTAAAGTAAGTTTATCCATGACTTATACAGTATGTTATGTAACGGGTGGAGGTTCCTTACTGTGGTCTCATTGCATGTTTGCCCGCATAAGGTGCTGGATTTTGGCTGGCCGGACCATCACGCTCCTGCTTTGGATAAGATCTGCAGCATCTGCAAAGCTATGGACACATGGATGAATGCAGACACTCACAACGTGGTGGTCTTACACAATAAGGTACTGTTTCAGCGTCTTTGTTCCGAAACTGTTTTTCAGGACATCAAACAAGCCAGATCACTATTAAATAGGGCACATATTATAAACAGTGTAAACCGTGCCCATTGGGCTTGTCAGTAGATGGCGTTCTCACCAAACTCATAATAAACTTAGACTTCTGTTTGGACTCTCATGCCGCTATTAAAATGCATGAGGATATTTGATTTATATAGAAGGGAATAAAGCACAGACCTCGGAGGGCGGTGGGTGTAGTGTTTGGGGTCACTGCATATGTAGGTGGTCTGATTTAAGAAGCATAAGAAGCACTTAGAAGCGGTTGGCGTAGGAAGCCGTTTTTAAAATACATTACGGGTTTGCCTTTACACTAGATATTTCTGTGTTGCTTTGAAACCCTTTCAGTGACCCAGTCTTGAGGTTCACACAAAACTGTGTTCTTCAACAATGTATTAAAATATAACCCTCTGATCTGGTTGAGTCACATTTCCGGTTACCACATATAAACATAAAAATGACAACAAGACTTTTGAAGTTAGATTGTAAAACACATACAAGGCTTCAATGGATATTCAATAGAGTCGCCAATGCAAGGTGCAAAGAATACAATCCAGCTAGTAGTTTGTTTCAGAAAATGATGGAAATTCATGATGTCAATGGGCTGTAATGAGATTAATTTCAATGTAGCATAAACATAGGCATCTATTTACCGATGACCTTTACATGGATTCAGGTCCATTTGTGTTTTTCAAAAATACAATTCGCAATATTCCAATTTGAGTTCCAAATGTCCACTTCCACACCCTCCAACTACATCTCACACATTCCTGTCCATCAGATGCCCTGAGAAGTATAGCGTATCCAGAAGCGACGCGCGGAGAATATGTGTTTTGGGATTATAAAGAGCCAAAAATGTCCACTTCCCTTTTAAAATAGAAAACCATAAACACTACATTGTTATGGCGACCTGTGTTGTTCTGTATTTTTCTTCGTAACAATGGAAACAAGGGGCGATGGCTTGATGGTGGAATTGTGTGATCAGAAAGTGAGAAAACCAAATTCAAAATGAGAAAAATGTTTAGTGTGATTTTCTAAAGCACACGATTTGATCAATCCTGTTGGGTGTATTTATTTGAATTGTGTAACTTATTTATGCAAATAGTTTACCCGATCTTTAGTCATAAGATCAGTTAAGGTTTAGATTATAAACATTAAGTGCTATAACTTATTTTCCTACAGCCAATCAATGAGAATAAAATGAATTGCTTAATTTGCATGGACTTGAGGTTATTATGAAACATATTTTGTTTATACAATATTATTTTTGCTAATATCATAAAACACTGCCAAAGTCATAAAATCCCTTACTAATAGTAAATAATTCATATGGTTTGCATTGTCATGGGTATGAGCAAAGCCAGTATGTAAACTTATGAAGAGGTTATTCTTCCCCTAAAAATAACACAAAAAAATGTCAATTGTACCTGATTTTTAATTCTCCATGTTCTGTAAAACTTTCTGTCGGATTCTGTCCGTTCAGGGCAACCGAGGCCGAACCGGGGTGGTTGTGGCGGCCTACATGCATTACAGCAACATATCAGCGAGGTAAGACCTGCTACTGTTTGTGTTTATTGAGTTTAAGATGTTCCTTTGAGTACTCTTTTTAAAATAGACCCAAATCCCTCATCATAAGACTGGACACGCGTTAGGTAACACAAGCGGGGGCTGGCCAGGAAAATATCTGCCAAATCCTATCCTTTACAAAGAGACATTTGTCTTAAGTCCTGAATTACGTGCTTATTAAATTCTTCCCTGATGCAAACAGTATATTCAGGCTGTTTTCGTGGTCTGCAGGTTTTTTTTTTTAAGAACATTATGCGCTGTTTTGGATAAAAGGAATAGTGCAACCCAAAATAAAAAATCTTCATATTTTATATAAGTACTTGTGGAAGTAAACACAAACGATAGCAAAGAGTTTTGAATTTATGAAGTACAGATCATTTAAAGTAAGTGATAAACACATATTCTCTTTAGATAAACTATTAACAGAGGATGTTAAATACATTTTTGTATTCTTGTGGACAACCATATAGCCAATGTTTACCATTGTATTTAAAACCATATTTTTTTTCCTTTTGTAAACGATGTTTTCTTTTATCACTCAGTGCGGATCAAGCTCTGGACAGGTTTGCCATGAAGAGGTTTTATGAAGATAAAGTTCTTCCTGTAGGTCAACCCTCCCAGAGAAGGTCAGTTGTGCTTTGTTTTGTGTCTGACCTCTGCTGACCTCTTATCTTTATGCTCTATGAGTTTGACCCGCATCGTAAATGTTCGGTTACAGCTATTGTTCTCATTTATGAGCTGTACTGTTCTGATAACAGTCCATAACATGCAAACGAAATTTGTATGAGGTAGCTTAACATGGGGCAATTGGTTTCTTCCTAAATTTGTAGTATCTCATTACAGTGTGAATTATTTCTTAAAGACATTAGCGATACCAAACAGAGATAGTCGTTCATTGCTGTTATAACTATCATTTGGTGTGCATGATTAGTATATGAACAATGCTGGAGACCAGTCTAGAAATAAATGGAAAATATGTAAGATGACAATATTGGGAAGAAAAGGGAATTCACATGATATGAGTGATGTGATGTGATGTAATGTGATGTGATGTGATTTTACTTTACTTTACTTTACTTTACTTTACTTTACTTTACTTTACTTTACTTTATTTAATACAATACAATACAATACAATAAAATACAATACAATACAATACAATACAATGAAATACTATACTATTCTATACATTACATTACATTACAATACATTACATTACATTTGTCCAGGAGTGGACTGAATGTTGTTAGATAACATGCATAGGCCTAAGTCTGATACAGATAGTAAATGTTTGAAATCTCGGACATTTGTGCTACAATTTCCCGTGTTAAAAATAGACAGGAGTGGTTGTCCAGTTGTTACACGAGGCATGTGGATTACTGACCTGCCAAACCAGTATTCTACTACTGCTGTCCACTACACAAACAAACTGAACCACTAAAATTAAGCTGTTTTATTTGAAACGTAGAATGGGTCCAAATGTCTGAAAACGTTCTTTACGTTTATTCCCCGACATAGAAACACTTTTAAAATGGCTTACTCGTTAAAATGCAAGCAACCGTGTTGATGTTCACTTTATGCAATCCATATGCATGCATGGTAAAAGAATCAGATTTATTTTTGATATTAGAAAAGTAAACAAAATAGATGCATTGCAACTTGTGATCCTGCAGCATTTGAAAGAATGTGCACACATATCAGTTATGGCTCATGAGAGAACATTGCTTTCACAGAGACAAGCATTCCATCTACATATTGCAAAACTGCCACTTCAGGCTTCATTAAACCAGCTCTCTTTATGTCACATAGTTCTGCTGTAATGGCTTTCTTTAAGGAAAATGGAAAAGCAGTCATCTCGCTCCAGGAGAAAAGAAAAATTCAGAGCTCATGAGTTTTGCCAGCTTGCTCTTTCGGAACGAAGGGGCCCTGGAGTTTAAAACTCTAAAAGCTTCATGGGAAAGCAAGAAAGACGCGAAAGCTCTGGTCACTGTCTTATCTCCTGGGACGTGGCCTGACGAAAACTGCCTTTCCTGTTTATAGAAACCAGGATCTGGGATTGAAAGGACAGCAGAACGGTTCTCAATGAAAACGTCTCATGACCTTAAATAGACTTCATAACTGTGTTTATATTTTTAAATTGTGCATTATGTATCAATCACTCATGCAAACACATGTTGAAAACCCCACATGTACTTTACACACTTGGACAAGTAATGCTTGTTTCTCAATTTTAATTATCATTAATTGTCATCTATTTTAATTTGAATTGTCAATTGTTTATTTCTAATGCAGAGTTTTTTTTTTTTACTGTAGGTATGTACAGTATTTCAGCGGTCTGCTCTCCGGCCACATCAAAATCAACAACAAGCCACTGTTTCTCCATCATGTCATCATGCACGGGATCCCTAACTTTGAGTCTAAAGGAGGTAAGATGCATCTCCAATGTTTGTAAGACGTTACTGGAGATGTTGAAGGCGACAGGTTTCTGGAGTCCGTCTTGGGCATCTCGCAGCCGCTCGACCCCCTGCTGCCTTTGACGCCTCCATGTCAGACGCCTCCTGAGAGACTGACGGGCTCATGATGAGTTCTGTCTCAAATATTATAGTCATAGTTCCCGCATAATTCACTCGCTCTCTTCTCACTTTAGACCTGTAAGATCGTCATCCTTTCGCAGAACACAAAGGAAGATATTTCGAGAATGTAGTAAACTGTCACCAATTCACTTGCATTGATTTTGTGTGTTGCTTGGTTACCAACACTCTCCAAAATATCTTCTTGTGTGTCCCGCAGAAGTCACACAGGATTGAAATGACTTGAGGTTGAATGAATGATAACACATTTCTTTTTTTGCTTAAACTTTCTAAGGATCAATTGCACAGTGGTAAATGTGAATTTAGTGATTCAGTCAGAATCATGAATGCCTCATTGCATTTGAGCTTACTTAAGCATTAAACGCATTGTGTCGACTTGCATGTTTGCTTCATTTTGCAAATATAAAAATGCAATGATGCATTGAAAGACGCGTGTAGTCATGAAATCTGAGACACTCCCCATGACGAAGTGTGGATTGGTCACAGGAGTCAGGGGTGAACGGTGATCGGTCTCGGCTGACCGTGGATATCAATGATATCAATAGTGTGTTTTAAATACATAAATCTATAGCTACGACCCAGTTCTGTTTTCTCTATTAAAACTGTACTCACATGTTGTTATTGTTCTCTCTGTTTCTAAGGTTGCCGTCCTTTTCTCAAGATCTACCAGGCCATGCAGCCCGTCTACACATCTGGCATCTAGTATGAATCACTTCATGTTTTTTCTGCACTATATTGCTCATGCTGACCTGGCATCAAGCCCAGCCTCCAAAGCAACCAATCACAGGCTTTCTTCTTCATGTCTGCCCCTCCCACTGTGTCTGGGAAAGCTGAATCACACACATTTCAGGCAGCCAACATGTGCTGCTTTCATACATGGCCTCCGCAGCTTTCTGCACACTTTTGGAGAGCGGTTGTGTTTTTGTCATTAGGGGTGGGAACCAAAAATGCATTGAACCGTTTGTCAACCATACTTTTAAAAGTTTTGTACTATCCTGCAGACACTTGTGATTTTTAAATCCACATTATGCACTCATCCTGCACAAATATATATTTCCAAACAGCAAAATAAGTAGTTGTATCATGCATTGACCGCTAATGTGAGGGATCACACGATTACACTGTGTGTGTAAGATGCGTTGTTGGTTATTCTTAATATATTTATCCTTCTGATATTTGCAGTAATGTCCAGGGAGACAGTCAGACCAGCATCTGTATCACCATTGAGCCCGGTCTGCTCCTCAAAGGAGATATACTGGTAAGAACATTTTTGTGCATCATAAAAACTGTCTTTTATTTAAAGCACATTAAAATGATATTTCACATTTTTACTCACCATCCTGTCATTTCAAACCTGTATGACTATATTTCTTTGGCAGAAGATAAAATAAGATATTTTGAAGAAAGTTGGTAACCAAACAGCAATGGCACCCTGTCACTGAAAGAGCTGGTGCCAGTTACCAACATTCTTCACAATATCTTTTTTTTCATTCTTCAGAAGAAAGACCTGCAGGTTTAAAAAGGCAAGATGGTGAGTAAATGACAGACATTTCATTGTCGGGTGAACTATCACTTTAGGTTATATTGTGCTGAAAGTTGCACTTTGGGAGTGAAAAGTAATTCAGATGAATTATAAATCTGTTGAAGTGGAAAATGTGCATTGCACGGACGCCTCCTCCATTTATGGACTTTTTAAGAGCAAAATATGCAAACAATAAAGTTGTGCATCAAAAGAGGCATCCATCAGACTAGATAGACATTGCTGGTGAAAGGCACATTTCTCACAGAATGCCAGCATGGATTTGTTTGCAGAAAGGTTCTTGGAGAAGAAGCCAAAAAGAGCTGAGTGCTTTATCATGTGCAGTAATGCTGTGCTCGTGTAGGGCTCTTTCACTGATGTTATCGTTTTAGGAAGTCCTAAGCAAGCATTATCAATCAAAGTGGATCTATACAGAACTAAAACCCAGGATGAACCACAACAGTAGCATTTCTGTTTCTAATGCGCATAATAGATCAATATGTCCTTAGCACTCACTACTTTTCCCTTGAGGAGTCTTAAAGGGATAGTTCACAGAATATTAAACATTATTTTATTATTGATCTACCCTCATGACCTGAATGACTTCCTTTTTGAGCAAAACACACAAATAAAGTTTGGCCTTTGTGTGCTGTTTATCACATCTGTCCTCTTTTTGCATTTTGACAGAAATGCTCTTTAGTTTTATTCTTAAATCTTATTAAATATGAATTATTAAGGAACTTCTCACTATGCCGGACCTCCGTCTGTGCAGCTCAGACTCTGTTGAAGTTTGGGAAAACTGCAGGGTTCGTTGCCAGGCTCCGTCTTCCTCGATTTTGTTGTGTTTGTTTTGTTTCCCTCTCCCAACTGAGAAGCTGTACATTTTTATGTCCATCTGCCCCAAGTTAAGTAGCTCAATTATAGTTATTTTGGGCAACAGAAAATGGGATACAGTTTCCTCGGTAGCCACTCAGGGCATTTATATGTCCGTGTCTGGGTTTTGGAGAGGCTCTGCAGTCCTACAGTACATACTTTCACTGCACTGACATATCCATGGGAAGGCAAGAAGGCTAAGAGTCTATTTCAAGCCCATGAATAGAGCTTTCTGGTTAGAATGCGTTTGCTGACAGCTTCTAAACGCGGGTGGTTTGTCTACTCTTGAAAGAATGTTCCTGCTTAAGTTAATCTCTATACACGGCCTTTATCAAAAAAAATTACAACCGAACGTGATTTAAACTTTTCTTGTAAATTATGCACTTAAAATGCAGAAACAAACGCAACCGTTTGACAACATTATTTTTAATATTTTATATCATTTCAAAGCTCATTGTACATTTAAAAAAAATCTGCAATATTCAGGCTGATAACTTGCTATTAAAAATCTTCCTCCTCGAGGTTCTTTGCCTAACCTGTTCCCTCTCTCCACCTTACATTTTACTGATCGTCTAATATACTGATGTGTCCAAAGATATTTAGAAATATACATATTTGGTTTATGTTCTTAATATAGTATATCTGTAGTGAATTGCGTTTTTCTGCTTATTTATAAATATAATAGTTACTTATTTGGGGTTGATAGTCCCTGGCTTCTACGGTGCATTCGAGTTCTTTTAGAAATTCATACTTGCTTGTTAGGAATTAAGATCTGATTTGTAAATTTGGTATGACAAAGATGTTAAGGTTATTTATTAAAAAACAAACTCAAAAAAATAAATGAAACAAACAATGAGTTCAGTTGCACTGAAGTTGCAAATCATTTAAGCAGATCTGCAACTATGATACATAAGCTACTAAATAAAGTTTTGTGATGAGAAACAAATTCCTACAATCAAACTTAAATAGAAGTTGTTAATCCGCTCACGTGACTCTTTATGTGATTTGTGCTTATGTTCATGTTCCCTAAAGCTCAAGTGTTACCATAAGCGTTTCCGGAGTCCGTCTCGTGACGTCATCTTCCGTGTGCAGTTTCACACCTGCGCCGTTCATGACCTGGGCATCGTTTTTGGCAAAGATGAACTGGATGAAACTTTTAAAGGTATAACGGGTTGGTCCTGATTTTTAACTGCATGTGTGGTGCTTCACTTCCATAATGAAGTGCCATCTTTGTTCCTCAAAACATTCAGTTGTTCTCATGTTTTTTGTTTTTGTTTTAAACAGATGACCGATTTCCTGAATATGGGAAGGTGGAATTTGTCTTTTCTTTTGGTCCAGAAAAAATCCAAGGTAAGAAATCTATTGCATTGCATTTTTTTCTTAGTACACGATATAATGAGAACTGGTCCAAAAGGGCTGTAATTTTCAATGTGCTGGTACAGGAATGGATCACCTTGAGAACGGACCCAGTGTTTCCGTGGACTACAACACTCAAGACCCTCTGATTCGATGGGATTCATACGAGAACTTCAACCAGCGCTGTGAGGACTCCATGGAGGGTAAGACGTGTTCCGAAAGAAAAGCTCTTATTGTCATTTACTCACCTTCATGTCATTCAAACCTGTATGACTTTCTTTATGCAGAAATACACAAAATAAGATATTTTGAAGAATGTTAGATACTCAACAGCAGTTGCATCCGATCACTTCTATTTCATGGACACAAAACTCTTGAAATTAACGGTTGCAGGTTTCCGACATTCTTCAAAATGTCTTTGTGTTCTGCAGAAGTTTGAAATGATGAGAGGGTTCATAAATGACAATGCAATTTCAATTTCTGGATACACACTTTAACTAAAGGTGACCCAGAGTTAACACAAAGACTGTGTACGTGTCGCCCATTAGCCCGACATCAAATCATCAGCGTTCTGGTTGTCTTTGAGCATTATGTGACAGAACTGTTTGTGTACATGTCTACTGTTATCTGTGCATGTGACACACAGACTGTGTTTGTGGTTATGTTCTGAGGTCAGTTTGAGTTCACAATCACACACAAAACTAAACCCTACACTCCTCTGGTTTGATCCTGTGGTTCTCAGACATGTGAAAATGAGGGAAAGTGAAATTCAGAATGCAAGAGAATGTCTGTCGATGTTTGGATTGGTAAAGCCACCAACCACATTGTTCATTTAATCTGATATACTGCTGATACCACTTTTGAGTTGAAATTGAGATTGATACCCCATGATAGATGGCCCCGGTCAGGAGGTTTGGTATGAAACGGGGATAAAAGGACCACAAAGACGCCGGATCACCCTGTGCTTCCCTGGATGGTTTTCACTGAATGTTTGTGAAATATTCAAGGCGTTGGCAGAGAATTCTGCACCCCTGCTGTGATAAACCAGTCCTGGTTTGAAAACGTCCCAAATAGTCCAAAACGGCAACATAGTGTAGACAACTATAAATTATGTTTGTGAAAAGCATGCATGTTTTGAGTATTTCTGCAATGCAAATAATATTTCCAATTCTGTAACATAGTGTTACAGCAACAGTTTTACGAGCTGGCTAAATCGTCTCAGTCGTACATTTTCGTTCAACATGTTTAGAGAAGGCTTCATTATCATTTAACTTCAGACAAACCCGTGAGTTTAGAATGTTTATTTGTATTATCCCTGTATCCCTGGGGTCAAATTTACGGAGCTATAGTCAGTTTAGCACAGATTTCATTCTACAGTGTTCTCCATCAAGCTATTTGAGATGAGGGGCCATAAAGAATGCCAACCTCTTCAGCAGCCTCTGCTTTAAATAGGGCAAGCAGAAATAGGAAGCAAGCGACTGCCACCTTTAAGAGAAGTGTAAAGCAATACGCCACTCTGGTCAAGAGGCCAGACCCCCGAAGCCCCTTTAACTGCCCCTGGCATCACCTGGAAGCATTTCATGTTTCTGTCTCAGACAGAAGAAGATGCCAGATGATCTATTGCATGCAGACATCATATGCTTGATGAAGGCTGTCTTCAGACGGCGGGTCTGGATGGAAAGGGCACATTTGCACATGAATTTAGATGCCTATCACATAGTCAAACATCTCCATTGAGCGACAGGGACTAGAAGACAAACTCTAGAGACGTGAAAGCTGTCAGACAGTGTGTCTTTGTGCTGGTCTTCATGAGTTTAGTCTTCCAAGATCTCCGTGGGATTTTCATAGGAAATTACGAAGTGCTAGAAGTAGCACATTGAAAAAAAAAATAACGCATCCAATTTGATGTTCAATACTATTTAAAAATTTTTGATTTTTTGTTTCAGCAATTTTATTTTCGTAAAGATGTGTTTCAAACAGAACCATCACAACAGTTAGCTATAACAATCATTTCTCATTTGGAAATACAGGTTACTTTTTTTTTTAAATAAATTAAAGTTGACAAGCACTCCTAATTTTTTTTTTTAGATTTGCAAATCCATTGACAAAAAATAAAAATCACAAGGTTTCAGAATGACAGCAGCATTATGCAAAGTAAACTTGATTTTATTTAAAAAAAAATCATGTTATATATGTACAGGTTCAAATAGAGACACAACGTTTATACATTTTAGCACATTCCTCTTTTAAGGGTCCAGTTTGTGAAATAACACAGCATCTATCTGTGAGGTTAAAAATTGCAATCACCACTCGCCCCTGCGTTTTAAAACACTGTGTCTGACACAGGAGAAAGTTTTTGTCACTTTTCTCTTCTTTGCTGATGGAGATAACTTATTTATGAAATGCTTTCTGTCGCTTTTCTGTCGGTTTATTATGTAGGGTCTTTATACACCTTTAAAGATATAGTTTCGTATATTGTATTGCATTTCTATCAAAATATCCCCCTTTATATTACACATTCAACCTTTCATGTTTTTAAAGTAGAACAAAAGTCGTAATACTTTTAAGAGGTCTTCGCCCTCGTGTCGATTCAAACCACATGACCGACTTGTGGTCAGCGATAACATACAGTCAGCCGGTCGTTGACTCAAAATAAACCCAGACAGGGTGATCAGGACCTCAACGGGCCTTATGTCAGCCTTAAGAGGTGATACAACAATCTGATCCCGACATAACTGAGTAACTGTATCATGACCAATATTCAATTTTGGTTTAAACCTTAATGCTCTCTTCCACAATGAAACCATAAAAGTCTTTGTTCTGCTTTTAATCTAATCTTACATTTCACTTTAACTGGAAAAGAGCCGTAATGAAAGAATACTGTTAATACGAGGACAGCATTTATAGCTTCTAGATAAAAACACCTTATCTCTTGTTGGTTGTTAATGGCATGGTAATTGATGTCTTATCTATTTCTTGCCTTGACCACAGATAGCGCTTCTCCGTTGAACAGGAGTTGTTGGCGGGGTTAGAGCGAAACATGGCCAATCTTTGCTGGTATGCGGATATTTGTGCCCCTCAGATTCTGCAGGTTGACTCTTCACTTCTGTAATGCCGGGCTGTGATCCATCACAATGTTACCCATTCTTGTTCTTCATATATAGAGGAATTGATTTTTAAAGATTTAAAAGCCACCATGAGATGGGATAGAAAGTAATGGTGTAGTTTATAAAGGTTCGTTGACTTTTGGGGATCATTGTTGGGCTTGAAGTATATTATAGGTTGAGCTTGTGAGTTTGGTGCCAGAAGGGTGGTTGGTACACATGATCTAGTAGTTGACAAGGAAAGCAGACATGTCCTGTGGTTTGTCACGCTATACTTCATCTAAAATAATTTTGTTGCCACACGAACTACGTGGAATATTTGTACATTTAAAAGCAACAGTACACCTAGAAATAAAAATGATGTCATCATTTATTCCCCTTCACGTCGGGTAGTGTATGTGAAAAGAAGATATTTTGAGAACCGTCACAGCTGCCTTGTGTCCATAAAATGGAAGTCATTTGGGCTCTTTGTTTGTATACAGAAATTCTTTAAATATCTTATTATATGTTATGCAGAAGATTTGAGACTCTTCATGAGAAGTGGATGAACCATTCTTATAATTTACAATTTGTCAGCGATACAAGAATATAACATAAAGTTTGGACAAAAAGTGTTACGCGTGTTACTACCCAGTACCAAATTTTAAAATTAAAAACAAATCACAACATGTCGTAAGCAGACACACACGGTATCATGTGTACACAGTGAAGACGTGCTAGAACAGACTCTTCACCCATCAGCCTCTCTTCGGGGGCCTGAATCTAGGGTTCGGCCTGAAAGAGTCACAGGGATCCAGTAGACATGACCGAGGCCTTGTTTACCGTGGCTTCCCCTTATTTGGCCAGGGCCCTGCCCACAACATTTTTGGGATGGTTGGGTAGGAAAAGTGTGAGGGCTGGGAGATTGGATTGGAGAGTCGCTGACAGAGATGGTGTGTGAAAAACAGCCAACTCCTTCAGCCGGGACTCTAAAAACGCTTTGTGTTATCAGTCACTAGAGGGAGGGTGACATAGCAGAAAGTGTGTGTTCATGCACACACGGAGATCAGAAGGGATTTAAAGGCTTACTGTCTTTCCTCTGGGACCTTGAAAGTGAAGGATTTGGAAGGAGTTTTGGTGTGGAACTCTGACAGTAGACGTCTTCTGAGGTATATATGCGAATGTTTCGTGATCTCACCACTTGTTTAAACTAACTTAAAATGTGAGATGTAGAGATTACAGGTTTGACCTGAGATCTTGGCATCTAACGTAATAATTGAGATGGTAAAATGCTTTGAAATGGAAATATCACATTTGATTGTTTTTATTTTTATTTTAAAATTCTATAAGGACACCTGAAAGATAAGAATAATAACAAACTGGAAAAGGTTTATGTTCTGTTTCAGTTGGGTAAAAGACAACATACCCCAAACATAAAAATACAGATAGTTTGGCCTCTAAATTCTGATTGGATGAGGCACATTTGCAGTTTTAAATAGCAGATATACCCACACCTGTCACCTCATGTCACTTGAACTCTATATTCATGCGACGAGTCGCAATGTTGCTCAGCAACTGTACACAATGTGAACTTTTCATTTGCATTTTTACATTTCAGTTTAATGATCGCTCTCATGTTTGAATAATGTACTGTATAGCTTTACTTTTCTTAATTGTTGACAATTTCGAAAATAATTTAGATGAACCAAAAACAATATGTACTAGTATTCATTACCATAGTAACAAAATATATGTTTTGGGATATATGTTGAAGTATGATAGATTTACCAGAAAATTTTGTGATTTTGAAAGCCTTGAAATGAATAATGCACTCAAAAGTTTGGGCCGTGCAATTTGAAAAAACTGCAACGTTTCACATCGATTTGACCGACTCAGACTCTCGAGTGCCAGCAAAGCGATTTTCTGTTTCTGTGTTTTTTCAGGCACAGTCGATCTTATGCTTATTAGCTTATTATGAGACTAAGTGCGGTTCGCACATATTTATGTTAAGCTCTTAAACAGAAAGTCGAGTAGAGTTTCAGCTCGGTCGTCGCAGGACTGAGGACCGCAGAGTTTTATTATGGACCGTGTTTGTGTGGCTGACAGCGTAACTGTTACGTAATAAACGTGTCTACATGCCAGACTGGCTTCAATTAAATTTCATCTGATGGGCGGCTGTTCCTCTCCTCATCTCACATGTTGTTTAATTATGTGGCTGAGAACCAGTAGCTCTCTTCTGGTGGACGGTTAACCCCTTCAGCCGTTCAGACTGACTCGCAGTATTTGAGTGGCGCTCACAGGAGCGGTTTGTCAACAGAATGTTAAAGTTTTACTGTCGCCCATCTGTTCACACATGACACGAGAGCTGCACTTTTTTCTTTGGATTTAACTACTTGAAGCGTTGGCGTGTGTGGTCCTCCGGATGTTTTCATTTGTCTTGATTTGACACAGTGGCGCAGAGATCTCAACCACATTTACAGAGGTTGATCACTTCAACTTGAAAATAGAGATCACGGTGTATTTGCAGAGAAGAATGACTTTTTAATGGAGAACAAAAAGAATGTATATTTTTAAGAATGTTGGTAACCAAATAACATTGAGCCCACTTTATTCCATTTTTTTGAGACACAGTCACTGATACATTTCTCAAAATATCTTCTCATGCGTTTCACAGAAGGAAGAGTACACATGTTCAATAAATTATTTCTGATGATTGCTCAATGTTAGAAAGAAAATTGTCATGTAATTTAAATAAGCATAGGAAATTATTTCAATGATAACAAACCACACTTTTCCCATTCCCCAAAAAAGTATAAATATAATATATAATAGGTTATGTTATATTATATTTTTATTATAATTTATAGATATTGATTTAATTTGTTTCTGAATGTTTATATTAGATGATTTATTGTTATTTGGAAATGTTTCATACCAGTGACTGTAGTTAATGAACAAATGTTAGAAAAATGTGTCAAATATTTCAAAATATTAATGAAAATTTTTCCAAGTTCATTTTGGGGGGAAATATGATCCGTGCATGTTCAGTATTCTGAATATTTCCCCATATCAGAATTATATTTGCGCGTGACATGCTGTATATCAGTAAACAGATTAAGGATTCGTCTCTCGTAATCTTTGGGATTAAACTGCTTGGACTGTAAACACACAAGCAGATCTTATGAAAAACTTCTGAAAGCATCATTTCAAAAATGTCCTGAACTTCTCTTTCACGGTTACGAACACAGAGTCGTTTGTTCAGTCTTCCTCTGCTGTAGGCTGTTGCATCAGGCCATGTACCAGGCTTTCAAAATTCACATTTAGCCAGTCGTAACATTTCACCTTTCACCTTTGGCTTAACACCCACGCCATGCCCACAGCTGCTGTCCAGACCTCGTTCAAATCGGCCACACGGTGGATCTTTGTTTGTCTTTGGTTTTTAACTGCCGTGGAGATGGAGATGAGAGATGGGGGTGAACTCATTTTCCAGCCATCAGTACTCGACCTTAGACTCTCATAGACTTTACAAGACAAGATTGTCTAATTTCTTCAGTCTTCCAGAGGCCTTCACGCATTACTCGGTCACATATTTCACCTTAAACAGCTCTCTGTGACCTGTGACAGATGGTGTTGATATTTATGAGTTCTGTTCCTCTATTAAAGGATTGGTTCAGCCCAAAATGAAAATGCTCATATCATTTACTGACCTCACGCCAGGGTTATAATTTTTTAATCAGCTTATTTTTTAACTTTAAAGGACAACATACATCTTAACACGAATCAAACCACACTTGCACACTTATAATTATAATAATAATTACAATATGAATAGACAAATATTAATATACATACAAATAATATAAACATACAAATTAATAATTCAAATGATTAAATATTTAATTAAAATTGAAAGTATGGCGGCTCCCGTTGAATTTGTAATGTGATTAGATCTCCAGTTTTTTAAAGGTCCATCCTAAAAGTATACAATTCTGCATTATTTTTGTCATTGCTTCTTCAGATTTCTTTAAAGAACTCTGATGAACCGTTTGATGGTGTGTGTGTGTGTGTGTTTGTGTGAGCATGCCCATTGAAGAGTTGCCCTCATTTCACCCGCTACATTCCCTAAACTTGATTACTTTTCCTTAAACGTGACATCGGCTGTAATGAAACGGCCTTGTGTTAGTCACATGCAGAACAGCTTGAAGATGTCTTAAATAGACTCGGCACAGAACAAATATCCGTTGTACACATCCATAGGTGAAGGTGACATCAAATTTACATATTTTAATCTGGAAAACACTTCAGATACTGCTCATTACACAATGTCTACAAAGTGGGCATATTTTGCGTATTGAGTAAGTGCTCGTGGGATTTGAGCTGGATGGGATAATGCTAAAAACTTCTTTAGTTACAGCTCTTTCATCTCCATGATCTTTATATAAGAGCCATCTTTAATGTATTTTTAATGTGTTGCTCTTACCTTATAAAGACTTCCATTAGCACAGAGCCTCTGAAGAGACAATGAGCCACTCTTAAGTTTTTCTGAAGTGCTAACACAACAGTTTGAGGTCCAACAAGGACCGCACACTTCATCAAAACCAACGACTCCACCACACTTATTTGATATATCGACATGATAAAAAAGGCTTTACATTGTCAAACATTTAAGAGACATATACAGCACACAATAAACTTAAACTTTTCAATACAATTCACAAAATTAAATTATACCTTATGATTTTCACTAGATGATCTAACTAGTTCATATATGGACTCTATATTGTTGTAACATCGGCGTAAAATGGTCTCACTCCATGTCAAGGAGTCATGTTTTTTTCTGGACTTTCCACGGTCTCCTTTGAATTGCTCACTTCGGCATACTGTTCTGAATGTTGTAAGAAGATCAATGAAAAATAACTATTACAGCTGTGTTGATCTGGATCACATTCATCCTAAAAAGCGCATGATTTAGTTGTGATAGTGATGCGGAAGCAGATGTTCAAGCGATGATCACATTGTGTTTGTTGTTTCACACTGGTGGCTGTTTGTTGAACATGGTTGTGTTTGTACAGTCTTTCCTTGTTTTTAGTTGGTTATAAGCACATACACAAAGAATCAGAAATAAAGTCAATTAACAAACAACCTAAAAAGGTTCTCTTTTCTATTACCAGAAATCTTTTTTAAAGAGACCTCTTTATATGACTGAAACGTTACCTGTTTTATAATCACCCCATACCACGCCGCTTAAATAATCCATTCTAAAGATTACAAGCTGTTCTCGTCCACCGTGAAACGTGAGCTGTGATGTCATTCTTGTCTGAGAGTTTAATTTGCTGGTGTAAGGTCACACCAGTCCTGCATTTACTGATTTTTTGAGTTATTTGGAGAACAAAATGTTCCAAAATTACAAATCCAAATATGGCAACCTAAGGTATCTTAATAATGATGCGCCTGATTGTACAAATCTAGAGATAAATGATCTCTTTAAAGGAGAGGCTGGGAGGATAAACTCTTACTCATATGTTGTGCAGTCGCATTTGCGATCTGGACAGTTTGATCACATCATTGCCACAACATGTTTGTAATTGGGCAAGAGGTCATTGTGGAAAAATGCCTGGGTGTGTTTGTTCATTTGTGAGTTTTACAGAGAGACGTCTTTGGCTCTTGTGCCTCGGGCACCCCTTTTTTAAAACGCCATGCCCATTCGAAAATAAAACATGGTGTAGATGATCACTGCCAATAGATGTAACACAATTGATGCTTAACCGCCCCTATTATAGTTTAGATGTTCACCAACCAAGTCAGGAACATATGGGAAGTAAAACATATGTGAACTTGCTGTTTTGGAAAATTTGGGGGAAAAACTGGATAAAATATACAATGAGACACGCAGAAATTGAATACAAAATGGTAAAACTAGCAATTTTTCCATTCTGGAGCTATTACCTTGTTAAATACAAGAAAATATTGTCTTAAAGCCAGATGAGGAGTTTTCAAGAATTATGATGTTTATAGATGAATGTCATTTGGGCAAGTGATGTAAAAGCGTTATCGTCTGTAATTTGACCTTTCTGCATAGAATAAAAAATGTAAGTGTAAAACAGTATTAGTGGATTTGGATAAAAGGATCTACCAAATGCATGAATGTAATTTCAAATGTAAATGTCTTGACAAGCCGGTCCATATTGAACTTTCAAAGTTGAAATGTGGTACATAGTCCTCTGTTCCATAAAGAGGATGAGAGCAAACGCTGATCTGAGAAAGCCCTAATGATGTCACTCGGCTAGAACGAGGATAAATTCACGCCCACTCCACTGAGGGTGGTGCACATGCACCCGTCCAGAGAAAGGGAGTCCTGTCATCTTTAGGCGCGCATGAAGCTCTCTTGGAAATAGAAGGGAAAGAGAAAGGAGCTTTTTGATCTAAAACTACACCCACAGCTTGCTTGAACACATACGGCTTTGCTCGGAGCTTCACAGAGGCAGGTAGGAACGTTTTCTCGTGTTTCTTCTGGTGATTTCAAGGTGAAACCAGAGCTGGGAATAACTTCTGGCGCACTTTGCCATGTGTTCCTGCTATTTTTATGGGTGGTGATTAGGGATAAACGCAGGCTTGGCGTGATGGGAAATCGCCCGTGCGAGCTGAAAAGTAGAAGGAGATTTCTTTTTCGAGACAGATGCATGTCTTATTCCATTCGTCTTGCTGTCATATTAAGATCCCAGACCCCGATGACAGACACAAATCTTCTGATGTCATGAGGTGTTTTAGAGGTACAAATAAAACATGAGATCCGACCGGCTCATCTGACCTGAACCTTCACATGTCACGGTTGGAGTTGAGATGCTGCTGGGTATGTCAGGGCTGCGTCGGGTGTGTTTTCAGAGAATACTGGAGCGCTGGAAGCTGTTTGAAACTGGAGAGAGAAATAATGAAGAATGAGGGAAATGCTCATTTTTTCCAAAGTCTGCTTTTAAAGGATGGTTCTGGCACCGGGCCTGGTCTTACTTAGGAGAAACAAGCAGTCATTTCTGTTTCAGACATCTGAATTTCCCTCTTAAAAAGTTTTTTTTAGAACTGTTGGTTTACATTTCTATTTACCTGTACGTACAGTAGCTTAATAGTTTTGTTGTCTATTGTATTACAGATGGAATACAGATTTATACCACATTTTTGTGGGGGAGATGAATAGGGCGTATTCGTTTTTTGGTATTCTGCCAACCAGAAAGTGAGGCGTGATCAAGGTCATCACTTTTTGACAGACATTAGCTTGTGTACGTCTCTAATCCTGTCCGACCAGTAGGTCACATATCTGCCTGTGTCATGGGGTCAAAGGTTAACATTGAATTTGTAGCGAGTAGACATCTACAACCCTAAGGTCAGCAGGTCACTTGATTTAACCTGTGATATCTATTTTTAAGGAGCTCGAGGGGACTATTAGTCTCTGAGAGGGCAGATTAAGTCCACCACATGCTGTCTGCTGCATAAAGGAAGCAAAAATGTCAAGAGCAGCATGTCCTCTTCTGCTTCGTTGTTATTGGCTGATTGATCGTTATGCAATTACTGGCAGCATTACATGCAAATAAAGTTATAAATAGTAAAATAAATAAATAAGTGAAATAAAAATATACATACACTCAATGTTCAAACTGTTTCTCTTTAATTTTTAAATCTTCTGACATTAGTTTTGTAGACTAAAGTATAATCTCTCAAGAGGTTTAATTCATTTACAAAACAATGGATTTAGTATGAATGGATTGAATGATACTTAAAATGCCGCCAGTAATAAAATTCTAAATTATCTAGATTAAAAAAGGTTTAATTTATGCTTACAATTTTAAACTTTTTTATTTTCAAATTGTGACTACATTGAACATAATAAAATAAGATGTTTTAATATATTAAGAAGTAAATGACGTAAACCAAGTGGTGGTGTGCATTCTGTGCGATAGTTCACCAAAAATAAAATGATGTCTGAATTTTTTCACTTTGACATTCTTTATTTTGCGAAACAAATGTGTGTTGGCAAGAGAACAACAGCGGCACCCAATGTCCTTACAATCGAAGTCAGTGAGTAACTGACATTTTTCAAAGTATCTCTTCCTTAAATTGAAAGAAACGAGTTTTAGTGAGTTAAAAAATCCCTAACTGGGCCCGTTCCATGTCTTGTTCGAGTGGGCGGTTCTCAGCGTGAATAAGCAGCAAAGTAAACTAGAGTTACCAGACTGTGATGAAATTTTTAATTCTAGGAAGGTGAAACCAGAGATCGTCAGTCTTCAGCTTTTAGTGCTGAAGAGTGTCAATGAAACAGCAGAGTAGAGCAGTCGAGTATTGTGCACACTTGTTCCCAGTTGCATTATCAGATTTGCGGCTCTACAGATCCTGCATTAAGACACCATGGGAAACTGTGCGTGAGCGTTTCGCTGAATGAACGACATTTTGTCACAGTCTGTGGTTTTGTCTTGCTCGCCGAACACAGCATGTCTCGTTTCTTTGTTCTTGGATCGCAATACGTGGTTGATATTAAAAGTCTGTTGCATAGTAAACTGTCAAACAGCAGCTTAGTGGTTTTGGAAGGTCAGAAAACTGTTACACTGTGTTATTAAAATACAAGAGCACAGTGAAACAAGACCCTGATTGTTGAGCTGTGTATAAATAGATGCATAGTAGACAACTTAAAAAAGATGTGTTATGTGTAAGCGTCCAAGCATGTTTGTGTAAATGTGTGACTAGAGGAAATGATGTTTTAATTCCGAGGAGACGGGAAATGCCTCCGATCTTTCCACTGATGAGTCACTGTGTTGGACGGGGGGTCGGATGGCTCTCATGAGAGATGCTTACAGACTGCTTTCACAGGGGTGGAGTTGCATTTCTGTACGTGTGTGAGGACATGTCCACGTTTTAGGGGAGGAGACCTTCATTTGAATAAAAAAATGAATTTAAATAGTCATTATGAAGTTAAAAGCCTAAACTTATCTTTTTTAAATATATGAAAATATATAAATAAAAGTTACAGGTGTAATATGAAACAAAGGACTATACAATAGCTAAGCAATTTATTTTTACAGTTCTTTACTAATATGTGTATTCATTCATTTATCACCATTGTTACCGCATTACAGTATCACTTTTTTCTTGTGGTGTTTAAATCATTTTTAAATCATTTTTTTATATACATTATATAGTTTTACTTTGGCTATTATGTAGGTAATTGCTTTAAAATATGAATTAAATGAATAAATGACAGATTAAATGTCACTCTCTAATTAATGTAATCTCTAATGAATGTTTTTTATGGTTTTTATTCATGTGAAAAAAGTAGATAATGATATGTTTCTAAATATTTAAAAAAATACATTTGGAAATAAAGTACAAAATAAATGTTTATCATACCTTTATCATACATTATATGTGTCTTTTTTAATGCACGGGTTGATTGGGGCGAATATTATTTTAATAAACAATATAAGAACATTTTGAAAAACTATTTTTGTATTTTAATGTGTTGTATGAATTAGTTGCTATAAATGAAGATTCAGCATCTTCAGAAAGACGTTGATTCCTTAACATTCATTTTTTTTCTTATTTGATATTAGTTGTTTTAACTCATTTCACGATTCTTTTTATCTTCCACAGACGTCATTCACACACAAGGTCCACTGGATGGTAGCCTCTATGCCAAGGTCCGGAAGAAAGAGTCTTTGGAGGGAGTTGTAACAACCAATGGTCTCCCAGCCGCTGCAGATCACTCTTTACCTGTCGTAGACCACACCTTACCCCCGGGCGACCACGCTTTGTCTGTAAGCAGTGACTCGGGCAACTCCACCGCATCCATCAAAACCGACCGTACCGATGAAGTCAGCCAGCAGCCGGCCTTGGTGAGTCAGCCGTCCTCCCAGCCCCTCAGCCCAGAGGAAAAGCAGGAGCTGGATCAGTTACTTAGTGGCTTGGAAGCCCCAATGCATCGAAAAGGCTTCCAAAGTGGCTCAGGAAACGGAGGGGGCGGAGTGCTACACCTTGTCCCTGCCCAGGTTCACGTGAACGGACATAACAGCGTAGAGAGAGAAACAGACATACTGGATGACGACCTGCCCATCAGTCAAGAGGGCAACAGTGTAGACAGTCTTGGAACCTTATCGTCATTTGAAGGCAGAGCCACTCCGGCGGATATGTACTTCCAGACGGAGACGGTCATCAACGGGCAAGATGTGCCCTACTTGGAGCACGAGAAAGTGCCAGCAGATAAAGTCCCCGTACGCGGGTCCTTATCTGCCCAGGAGAACCTGGGGGCATCAAGTGGCTACGCCAATCAGAATGGCATAATCTATCGATCACAATCTTTTGGTGCTGGGCCAATCATGGAGCAGAAGTACATGCCCAAAGCTCCCACACGCACGACCAGCAGTAGGGATGCGGTGCAGAGAGGCTTAAACGTGTGGCAGCAGTACGGTGTTCCTGAGGTCCCGGTAACAGATGGGGTCACCTTCAACCCCGTCTTGCAATCGCACAGCCTGCCTGAATTTCCCCACATGGCGTCGCAACAAGAAATTGAGCAGTCTATCGAGGCGCTCAACATGCTGATGTTAGACCTTGACCCGGCAAACACTCAAGTGCCCAAATCCAACAGTGCACCCTCCGGAGAAGGAGGTGTGGTCACAACTCAACCGTCTTTTGCTCAGAGCCAAGCACGGCCGTCCTTCCAGGGTGACGCAGCCATTCATGAGCGTGGAAGAGCCTCACCGGTGGGTTATCCTCTGGTCCATCAGCAGATCTCATCGGTGTCCCTGGAGTCACCACAACCTATTTATAACCAGCAGAGACCCTCCACTTTATCCCAGCATGGATCCTTCTCCTCTGAGCCCGAGGGTCAGGTGTCTGCGCATATGTCCCAGTCGACAGTGCCTTCATCTACCTTTGGGGCTCTTCAGCTGAAACCTCTCAACATCTACCCCTCAAGTACCGCCTCACAGTCCCCGGAGCCTCAGGACAGCCAGCGCAACTACTTTTCTTCTTCATCACCTCTTCCCAAAGAGGCCGAATCTGAAGATGGCAACTACAAATTGGAGGGTCTTGTAGCTCACCGTGTAGCAGGTAAGATCACATTTTCATTCACTCAAATTGTCACTAAAAAACCCTACTACAAATACTCTTTCTTTATTATAAAAAGATTTACAGTTTGTGACATGAACCAGGCTATCAAGAGAGATATGTTATAGGAAAACATCTCCCTACCCCTCTTGAGTGCTTGAGTCTCTTTATACTCACCTCTGGGCCTGTTTTGTGGAGTCTCTTTGTTGGCATTGACATAAGCACTGTGAGATCACAAAGAAAGCTTTGTCCGAAGTGCTCCTGGCTGAAGAATTAATATCAGCCTGCATTTCTGCATTGCGGCGAGCCAAAACTGAACATTTCTACATTACATCTGGAGTAGATCCCAACAACTGAGGGCTGTTATATAGCAGAATACAGTTTTCCTGTCCACATTATCTATTCAGCTCCCAAACATGTAAAGTTTTCCTGGACGTCTTTTGCTTTTTCCCTGAGATGTTTGGAAAGTTATGAGAGTGCTAGAGCTAATTGTCAACCTCACTCTCAATTTGTTCCAAAGGTAATGAAGGTGAAACACAAACAATGATATTTGGAGGAATGTTAGCAACTGAGAATTCTGGGGCACGATTGATTAGCATTGTAGAAAAAAATATTGTATCATTTCAGTCTGTTAAATAAAAAATGTTTTGAAGAATTCAATTCCTTGATGCACCAGAATTTCTTGTTGCCAACATTCTTCTGATTATCACCCTTTGTGTTCAACAGAACAAATAAATTTTACAGGTTTGGAACGGCTTTTATTTGTGAAAATCAAATCTTCACATGGTCAAATCATATCAACATCAAATCAAATGGTCTTTGCAAAGTTCATGAAACTGTACCTCATAAATGAAGTTTTTCTTTTTTGCTCACCAATTGAAGACTCTTTATCTCAGACATGGGATTTGGTTATCTGGCCTGTGGCTTTCTGGGATTAGTGAGGCACTTTGTCTGCATTTAACATTTGCCAACAGACTGAGATACCCAGAGATAAGAGTCTGCTTTTTCTTTACGACTGATGTTGAGGCAAACATGTTTGGACTAATAGAATAGATTTACAATTAAAGAGCAACATTAATAATGCAGTCATTTCAGTGGCCTCTGATTAACATTTTTCTTATTTTCCCCTTATTCTCATGTATATCCTGTTTGCGGAAACTACCGTCCCATCATCCCGTCCGCCTTTCCATCTTCTTCCTCACCTTCCTCTTTTACTTCCCGCCCTGGTCCATCACTCCTCCTCACCTTCCCGCAGAGTACACTGCTCGTATCCGAGGAATCAATGGCCGGCCGGGTGTTCCTGAGCTCGGCCCCCGCCGGCGTTCCCTCTCCTTTGGTGGTTGGTCTCTCTGCTGCTCTGTCCTCATAACACCTCCATGTGCATGTGTGCTTGTGTGATGTCTCACTCTTGCCCTCTTCTGTTCTTCTTTATTCTTTAGTTTGATTTAACTCGACTGTGGTTTCTATTAACCAGCTGCACTGTTTTATTAAATAGATAAATGTAAATTCTATGTTTTGTGTTGAATATCCATTTTGTTTTATTGTAATATCAAATAAGGTATAATAACAGATGATAGAAAAATATAATACAATAACATTTTGATTAAATAGAGTTGAATAAATAATAATATAGAATAAAAGTTCTATAATGTTAAAAAAACACTGCTAAAACACTAACCTGCACTGGATTTTCCGCTCGCATGGTTTGTCGAAGTACAAGTTTTTTTGTGATGCGTGACCTCCACAAACAAATTGCATTTGTATTATGTGAAGAGTTAAGGTTACAACACAAAGCCACGTCTGTCTGGATCAACAGAGCCAATGTCACAAGATCTGGTCTGCCAGACTTGAAGAACAATATGAGGGCGAGCAGACAGTGCTTTCATTCAAGGACTCTCTCTTACCTCTGCTTTCGCATTTAGATCGAAGACAAATGGTAATAAATCCACCCAAAGCCTGGAGCCCATTATACAATCCTTATCTGCCACCAGGGAGAAAGTTTCTAGCGCACGGAGCTTCTCGGGTCCTGTTTGGGCCTGGCAGGGCGTCTTCAGCAGCCAGGTGGCAGGATCATGTTTGTATTTGACCTCTCCAGAGTATGATCTATTACACAGTAAATGAGGCTATGGAGAGAAATCGAGGAATACATCCTGATATCCTGCAAATATCTCATTTACCAGGATCTACAATCTACAAACGGCATAGATATTTTTTGTGTAGAGTAGAAGCACATATATATTCGGATAAATGTTTCAATATAACCTATTGAAAAAAATAAGCTCCCATACAGAAATGTATCGTGGTTTTGAAATAGGAAATGTATAGTAACCATGTTTTTGGCTGATTTGCAGCACAGTTTGTTGGGTCTTACTATATAATCACAGTTTAGTACAAATACCATAGTAAACCTATGCGAATCCATGGTTTAAATGTGATATGTGTTTTCTATAGAAACACTTGAACTTATAAGTGCACAATAATTAAAGTGGCTAAGTAAATATCACAAACATAAATATAAACATATACAAACATATATAAAAAATATTTAAAAAGTTTGTAAATACTTATAAAATACCCCCCCAAAAATTTGTGAATTCTAATAGAAATATTTTATTAATCCGTTTACTTATTTCTTTTAAATATACACCTTATACATTCATTTACATTTATATAGACCTTTTATTTAATTAATTTAAAAGCTTTTTTATGTACTCCAAGTGTACATTTTTACAAAACTTTTTTAGGTTTTTAGTAATTCATAGTTAAAATTGTTTTGAGCTAATACAGAAATATCATAAATATTACTTATTACCGCAAGGCTAAAATCTATTGGGTTGAAATGCATAGTGATATATCCCAGCCTGCATATCTGCTGAGTTCATTCTAAGTTCTGTAACTCTCAGGCACACCAGATTGAATGTATTAGGATGTATTAGGACTGTGTGGTTGCTATAGCAACATCAGAGGGTTTGTCGTGCACAGCTGTAGAAGACTACTGCAGAATTACATCTGTTATGCATGTTTGCTTTCCCGGCTCTTGTGAAGTGATGCCGGGGCTGTCGGCCACATGGATTCATCCAAGCACCTGATGGTTTTAAAATGTGTGTATTTGATATTGTTTTAGAAACCCGTCCTTTGTTACATCACACATCTCACTGTCCTGAATGGCTCACTTTGTTAGCAGCGCTCCAGTGATGATGTAAACGCACACCAAGTTTAAATGTCAAAGTTTGTGAACAAGGGTGCTCATTTTTTCGGAGAGTCCTTGCTCACGTGACGTCCTAATGGAATGATTGCAGGGGTCCGACCACACGGATCAGTGCCAGGCCACACTCGTGGAGCTAGTAAATATTTTGCTCAGCTCGTTGCCCGGTTTCCATAACACTCCACTCTCTCCAAACATTGTACTAATGGGTTTCTCTGTCCCGGTCCAAGTGCACGGCCCCCAAACTTGATGTGGCTTTATATGTTAGCAGAACACACATTTATACGGAACAGTAATAGTGAAAAGTGCATGAAGTGACATGCAAGAAAAATAACACGCATGCAAAACAAATGAATGCCTTTATTGTCCTTTTTAGTTCTTTGACTTGTCTGCCAATCTGGTTTATTTGCACCGGCAAGATTTGGTAAAACAGGGATTGTAGATCCTTTGATTCTCTGCTTTGATATTAGGCCAGAGGTAAACAACACCAGACCAATATTCCAGCTTTCTGTAATCTGTTTGTACACTGGATGTTTGTGAAACTTTTGACGGATAGGAATATCTTTATAGGTTCCACACAAAGAATATTTTAATAGTTTGCATAGTTTCAATTTCAAGCATAGGCGGGCCTAATATCAACAAATCCTGATTTCATTTTTGACAGGAGTTCGATCTGGCGACATGTCACCAGGTGAGGCTTCAGCTCCCGGGCGACGTCGGACCGCCAGCGAGAGCCTGTCCCAGGAAGAGAGCCCGACCAGAGAAAGTTCCGTCCGCTCCCCTGTGCGCTGCATCTCACCAGAGTTGGCCAGTACAATTGCTTTAAACCCTGGGGGGCGGCCCAAGGAGGTACACCCCGCTAACATGTGAAATATCAATGTATATACATATCTGTCTGTTTGTGTGCGCATTCGTATATATGTTGTTTTTTCTCTTTAGAAGCATATGCACAGCTACAGAGAAGCGTTTGAGGATATGGACGGAGGTCCCATCAGCCCCCCTCCGTTCGTCGGTGGTGAGGCCCTACCCCAAACCCCTGCCTTCCCTGTCTCGCCACAAACCCCTTACTTCAACCTGTGTAAGTTCTCCCACCCCGGAGGAGGAGGGTGCCATAGAGCTTAAGGAACACAGCTTCAACTTCAATAGGGATGGGAATTAGAAGGGAATTTACTAGGCTTAATTCCATAATTATATTTGGGAATGCCGTAACAGTTCTTAAATTACGTTTTTTTTTAGCAAGAATTTCCAAAATACTGATCAATATACTCACTCGGATTTGAACAACCATGGATCCAAAGACTTTGCTTAATCGTAATTTAAATAGAAAAAGAAAACGATTTTTTTTGCCATGGTGCTTCACGTGCACAATGCTAGTGTTAGATTGTCGTCTTCGTAACAGTTTACCATCGTAAAAAAAATTCTGTCTTTCTTTGCTGTGGATTGATTGCCATCAGTTTAACAAATGCCACGGTAAATCTGCGGTTACCCTGGTTTTACTATACTAACCATGTTTTTGATGTTTGTTGTAAAACCATGGTAAAACTTTACATGGGCCGTGAGTTTTGATAAAAGAGGTGGAAATACAGTTACTAAATATTAGTAATCATTAGAAAAAAGCATCGCTGGATGGCGTAAAGTCAATCCGTTCTGACATTTATTAGTATTGTATTGGTTACTGAGGTTTGCTTGTTTATATAATGTGTTTCAAACTCAATATATAAGCACAGTGGTTGGATTTTTCTCTTTAAAAGAATCTCTAGGGCTAACATTACATTAACACACTTTCTATAAGCCAACATGAGGTCTGGCTACACTTAATTTACAGCGTGCCTCGGGATCTTTGTGTGAGCCAGTCGATATCATAAACACATGAAGCTGTATCGTCTATTCATGGGTTCTTGAGATTGTGACTTGTGTGTGGCCTCAGTATGAGTAAAAACACACTTTGTGTTGGCTCATAGACATCAAATCAGAAAGACCCCGGTCTCACCTGCTTCCCACCAATTCCCAATGGCTGCCGGCTGAAAATTATCCACCCGTCCGTCACTAGATCTCTGCAGCGTCAGCATCAATACTCATTGGATTTCACATATATGTGCCAGTGAACTTAAAGAGATCTTGATGTAGGTTTGTGTTTACAATAAAGTTATTCATGTTCCATCCAGAACAACAATACTGAAAATGCTCTATAGTCGATCTCAATCTGGAATTATTATTAGAGATAAGCAATATTTTTAACATTAACCATGATTTGATGAAATTTAATAACATTCTTTTTATTGAGCTTTTAATTGTTTTTAAAGAATTCATTCGTTTTTAAATAGATTTATAAAGGTAAATATTATAATGAATTCAAATTAATTTTACGTTTTTAATTTATTTAGCACTCATTCTCAAGTTTTATTTGTGTAGCCCCTTTCAGATTCCTCATTAGTTTTGAAAAATAGAATTACTCTCTTTCTGTCTCTGGTAAAATAAAAAATGTGACATTAATATTTTATTAAATTCACTGTCGATGGGCCTGTGGAATTCACATGGGCCCGACTTCAAATCCTGTCTCGCGAGTCAAATGCGTAACGTTCTCATCTATCTCTGCCCAATGCTTTTCGGCAATGTTCTCCTCTTTTGGATTTCTGGGAAACAGGTGATACCCACAGGTTGTGATTTGTTTTTTGGGGTGCGTGAAGGCTGATAGTTTCATACATGCACCGTCAGCATATTTCTGGTAGCACATCTCTGTGGCTCCCTCCTCCGACAGAGAACGAGAAGCTGCGAAAGCTTCCCCATGCGAGCCTTTGCCTTCTCCATGCGTCCCGTACCGAGACGCTTATGCTGCCAAACAAAGAATTGATTTGGATTCTTTGGTAAGTGGAGGATGCATGTAAGGGCCTGATGTCAGCAATGATGTCACCCTGGCCCTGCCCAAACGCGAGCATCTGCTCCGCCTTACCCAGCACGCATGTGGAAAGCAGTTCTGGAGAACTCACATAAACATAAACTTACTCCGTCCCACATTTGGCAAAAAAGCAAATCCCACTGTTTTCCAGGTCGCTGCTTTTCACAGCACTGCAGCCACATCACTTTTTTTTCTCATTTATTTGTCACATCAGTCTTGTGTATCCGGGCACCATCTGTGTATTTGTTATCGTTCAGGTCTTAAACGTTGTGTGGTTCGTTTCAGTGTCACATTAAAATCATGTCTCGCTCGGATGTGTCCTGTCTGCATGATCTCTTGTTTCACCATCTTTCCTCGGACACAGTTACAGCGAGCGTGTTGCATGGCCTGATCACAGAGCATGAGACATTAGCTCAAACCCTAGCCATTTCATCTCGTAAGCCCTTTGTGGTACCACGGGAATCTTCAAGATTACGGTGGTACACACAGTCCTGTAGTGTGTTGAATAAGACCAGAATCATGATTTACGCAAGTACAGAAATTCTTGCTATTAATTGTTTCAACAATTAAAGTCAAAAGAGAAGAGGACATTTTATATGACGCCCCCATGTGGCAACACTAAAAACCAAACTTCTTGAGATCACGTACTTGCGTAGAGGATGCTTTGGGCCTAAAACTCTACTTAGATACTCAGAATAATAAAGTCCTGTTTTTTTCTGTTTGTGTTGATCTAGGTCGATCTCCTCCAGGATTGGCAAAAACACCTCTGTCTTACCTGGGTCTGAAGCCCCACAACCCTGCTGAGATATTACTCAACCAGACAGGCTCAGGTGAGACTACACGCACACACACATCTTCCGGCACAGAACCGGACATCCAGCGTCCCTTTCTTTTCTTTAGCACATGTTATTCCTCTTCTTTCTTCTCGGACTTTTAAGCTTATACCACTATTATGACCACCTCCGTGTTCTCAAAATGCATTTTACTATGTTAAAAGTATTCGAGGGTGTAGACCTTGTCTAATGAAGATGAAGATTCTTAACTTCTTGTATTTTAAGAATGTATTATAGAATGGAATGAACATGAACATGAAGTACAAAGAAAACGGGACATAAAACTATTTTCTTTTCTTTTAGAATTGTAAATGCAGCCATACAACATTTGATTTATACTAGATTTATTCTATAATATTCAATCTAAATATTATTTAATGCAAAGGTTTATTATTACTCTAAGAACGAATCCATAAAACATCCAGTTACTTTATTATCCCGAAGTCATGTTTTACAGGATGAAGCCTATTTTCGGCTATTGTGACAATTGTATTTCTTTGCATTGACATGTTATTTTATAGTATTTTGTCACCGGCGATTCTTGATATTCTTTAAATAATTCCATGACAAACATTGTTACATATTGAAACATGTTTTAAATGTTGAGTTGAACGTGTTCTTGAGTGGTTGGGTAAGATGTCCTCTCAGGGGCCAGTTGAGGTAGACGGTGTAGTTTATGTAGGTAACAGGACCCCGCGCTGAGACTCTTAAGTTCTCGTGCTGATTTTAGCGTCATTCCTCTGGGCGTTATTTTAGGCCTGCCAAAACACAAGAGCTTTCAGTGCCCATCCATACGGCACATACGCTCACATTATTATAAGACGATGATGTCACAGGGCCCTCTTTGTCTTACTAAAGTTGGACTCAATGATGTCATGTGCTTATTGAAGATAAGGGATTTAGTTTGGTTATTTTAATCTTCTCTCTGGCCTCCCGGTATTTGGATCGAGACGTTTTTCCTATTTTTTGTCCTTCTTAAGTCAACATTCACTGGTTCCTGTTGCTTCCATTAAACCGATCTAGCATATTTTACAAGAAACTGAATATTCAACAAGATAAAATGTCGGACAGGACTTGGTTTTATTCATCAGAAACTGATTAAAGTGGGAAAATAGGGTGCTACATACCAGAATATAGTAATAGAGAGGTAAAATCGGGTTGTTTATGAGGTGAAGCAAAATGTTACAAGCGCAAATATTACAAAACAGAGATTTTTATCTATTGACTCAAGAAACCTGGAAAAAGAAAATTAATTTTTCTTATCGTCTGTGTTTGCAATTGTCTCTCTTTCTGTTTTCTCAATCTTCTACAATTTCATTTTTATGATATACATATATATATATTCTTTTTTATTCTGCTGCTGTCAAACAGAGAGTGAAGATGAGGAAGGTAAGAATATATCCTAGATAGACGTACACTGTCACATCTCAGAATTCCTCTCATCGGGATTCAGTCATCACGCATCCCCGATATCCTTCATTTCATCCTGTCGGTCATGCACCATGAAGCATGCCCTACTTCGTTCTTCATGGAGTCTCGTAATCAAATATCAAGTTTCTCTTTAATTTGTCAGTTTCAACATTAGCTCCATGTAAACCTATACAGTGAATGAGTCAGACTCATTTGACTTTTTACTGGAGTTTGGTTTTATTTAAAATTTTTAATTGTGTTTTTCTATTGCTTTTGTTGTTTTTTTTTTAATTTTTGTTTAAATCTCCTTCATTACACTCACATATATCTGTCTTTGTCTTTATTTTGGCAGAGCCTCGTAGTTACGTGGAGTCTGTGGCCAAAGCCGCAGCAGTGGCAGGCGGGCCACCCGCTTCACCCATGTCCTCAACATATGAGAGCGACAGCTTAGCTCGCCCGACTCACAGCCTGAATGCTCCTCTATCCTCCAGCAGTCCTATTCAAAGCCCTGATGCTGTGTAAGTCAAACCTGTTGCCTAACACTGCCTGCTCCCATGTTTCCCGCTTTCTCATCTTCTTTCTGTTTTACAGTGATGGCACGTTGGTCGACAGTGGAGTGATGATGAATTCCCCGCCTCAGGCTGTGGTCGATATCCCCTATCACTCCCAGCCATCCGAAAGCGTCTATCGAATGCCCACACCCTCCTATCCCACATCCAACAACATGCTGGGTAGCTACATCACTCCCGATTACAGCCCATCTCTACCTGAGTCCATCCAAAACGTTGGCACAACCCCACAAGGAATCACTGGGAATCCTGTGACCAGACACTACGTTGGTTTCCCAGACGTGACATCTGGCATTCAACAGAGAATAGCCAATCAGGACAGCCCCGTCCTGGGACGTCAGCCAACCCCAGCCAACGGTCACCCGCCGGGAATGTCCGGTAGCCCCGTGCAAGCGAGACACACAATGGTGTCCCAGGGAACACAGAGCAGCCCGATGATGTCTAGACAGTACCCCATGAACCAGGGGACTCCGGGGAGCCCGATTCTCAGTAGGCAGCCAATGGGTCAACAGGCCGTTCACAGCAGCCCGGTTTTCAGTCGACAGCCGGCTCTGAATCAACAGATTATCATGCCCAGTCAGAGCAGCCCGGTGTTGAGCAGACAGCCAACCTTCCCGCAGGCAAGTCAGGGTAGCCCCGTCCTTACCAGACAGGCTTCCCTACCGCATCCAAATCAGGCCAGCCCTGTTCTCGGACAGCATTCAATGATAACGCAGCGGAGCCCCATTTTGGACAGACACCCTATGCAATACAGTGGTTACAACACTCCCGATGAGAGGCATGGAGCTCTGTCGCGTCAAAGCAGCTCCTCTGGATACCAACCACCGTCTACGCCATCTTTCCCCGTCTCGCCCGCCGGATACATGGAGGGAGCGGGATTCAGACAGGGCAGTCCTGGTCTGCAACCGCAGCTACCCGAGAAGAGACGCATGTCCAGCGGCGAGCGCCCCAACGGAGGCCTATCCTACGGGACGCTGAATGGGAAAATGTCCTCGCCGATGTCCAGTGGAGGAAGTACACCTAGTGTCCATTTCTTCCACACTCTTCCGGATTTCTCCAAGCTCAACATGTGCGGTAAGACCTGATGATGGATTCAGAAGAAAGTGAAATGCAATTTAATGAAGCAGACAAATCATTATTAATCATTAAGGATTTTATACATTTGTGTATATGCTTGAATTTAGTATTAATATTGTTGTATTTTTTATCTTTTTATATTTATAAAATAATATTAATATAAAAAAATTACAAAACACATATTATATGATATATTATATGATATATATATATTATGTTATAAATTATAAAATCATAAAACAAATGCTTGTGTTGGAGTAGTCTAGAAGGGTATCGCATCAGTTTCTTGTGAACAAAATGATCAAGGTACATTTTCATTTCCCAGATGGAAGTCCAGAGACCCGAATGAACGTAAAGTTTGTCCAGGACACGTCCAAGTTCTGGTATAAACCAGATATCTCCCGAGACCAAGGTAAGGGCATCTTGTGTGCGTTTGAGGTTAACTTATCTATATTTAGACTCCCCAGTGAGGGCTCATAACTCTCATAAACAGTGAAATATTGCTCAAACCACCCTGTATGAGGTCAATCGTGTTGGTCCACACATCTGGTTCTTCTCTGTGCTCTTATTGGATTAGATCATCTGTGCTGGAGACCTCTATAAATGCGAGCACATGCAGTGACATCACACGCCACTCAACATATGTGCTCCGTTAAACATCTGCATGTGTTGCTTCATTAACTCGCTGTTACGATAACGAATAAACCTTCTTAACAAGCTCCTTCCCTTCCTTCTCTCTATATCTGTGTTTGTGTAAAACTGCAGGGTATGTTGTAGCAATTTGTTAACAACCAATCTTGGACCATTACAGAGATATTCAACCCACATTTTTGAAACTGTCTTTGCATGGTTTTATAAAGAACATTCTATAGATGTCTCATAAAACTATTGTGGAAAAGAGCAACCAATCTGCATTTGTTGTTTTGCTTCATCAAACAAATAACATTAAAGTTTGGCATAATGAGGAGTAAGTGAGTTTTTAAATGAACTGTTTTCCTCTTCATCGTAGCGATCAACATGCTGAAGGATCAAGACCCGGGAGCTTTTGTTATCCGAGACAGTCATTCTTTCAGAGGTGCCTACGGCTTGGCCATGAAAGTTGCATCGCCACCTCCGACGGTGCAACCCACAAAGAAAGGTATTTAATGTGCCTCTTGTTAGCCATCCCTAATCATTTGCCAAATGTATTCCATCAGGAGATCGGGAGATTTTCAAATCTTGAAAAAATGATGGTCATAAAATCAAGAAAAATCTTGTTATAATAATAATACAAACCAAAGTCTTTAAAACAATTCAGTACATGTTAATTTTCTACAAATCTATACATTTTTTTACATGAAAGCATAATTTATATTATCGTTGCTGTTTTCATTAATTATATTCCCTTGTATCTTACTTCATTTCAGCCGCAGACGTCACCAATGAGCTGGTGAGACATTTTCTGATTGAGACGAGTCCAAAGGGTGTGAGACTGAAGGGATGTCCCAATGAACCCTACTTCGGTAAATCAACTTATACAAAGATTCTGTTCAAAAACATACACTATAAATACAGAACTGTGCCACGGTGCTTCCTGTAGCAACAGTACTAAGACACTGGATGAGAACTAATGTGAACGTCAATATGTCAGACTTGTAGATGAAGTGCTTGTGTGAGATTTCTTCAGCATAACTTCCTCCTACATCAAATCAAGCTGTCTATCTCGCTTCCAGAAGTCTGTAGAACACATGTCATCCGGACGTCAGCGTGTTATAAAGTGAACAGAGGCGGTCCCTGTTTTTAAATCATGTCTGTTGACCACATTACATCTGGGGTTAGCTTTTTGTACAACGTTGTCTTCTCTAATATTCATTATTTCACATCTAAATACGAGAAGAAAGGTTGATGCTGGACATCATTCAAGCGTTCAACAATCTGTTACGATAAGCATTGCGTAAGTGTGTGCTTGTTATGAAAAGCAGAAGGCGAAAAACGAAATGTGTGAGAACGAAAGCAGGTGTGAGAGAAATTTGGCAGGACTTCCATCTCATGTAGAAACGTTCTTGTTGGCAAAGAAACTTTACTGATAAATGACTTCTGCCAGGACTCCAACTGCTCAAAGAAATAGTTCAGATAGAAATGAACATTCTCTCATTATTTACTCACCTGTGTGATGTTATCTTTAATCTGTTCACAAAGGGATTTGCCACAAAGTTGTTCTCTATTAAAAAACAAGACAATAACTCTCCATGTTATATTGAAATAAGTTACAATGCATACGTTACATGGGCTTTGTGATTTCTGTGTTTACATTTTTTTGGGGGTACCCATTCATTTCTTCACAGATAGAATCTTTACGTGAGGATAAACACATTTAAACACAGAATCAAGGACTTCTTTACGGAAGGTACCCAAACTGTGCTGAGATCCAATCACGCTATTTATCATGAATGCCAAGAAACGTTTGCTGGAAGACTCCCCCGTGTGTCATTTTTCAATTATAGTCAAATATCTGGAGCAGGGGTTTAATACACACTTGACTCAAGCGATCGGACGACTTTTCCCAATGCGAGGTTAGAATGAATCGCCCAGATTTATGGGTTGTCAGCCAGAGCGTCAAAGTTGGAGCGTCTCGGGATGCTTTTAAAGTGAAGTATGCCCTCCTCTGATATCTGCTCATAAATCTGATCCTCATCTTGCTTTATCTTCCCTGTGTGTGTGTGTGTGTGTGTGTGTGTGTGTGTGTGTGTGTGTGTGTGTGTGTGTGTGTGTGTGTGTGTGTGTGTGTGTGTGTGTGTGTGTGTGTGTGTGTGTGTGTGTGTGTGTGTGTGTGTGTGTTTGCGTGTGTTTGCGTGTGTGTTTGCGTGTGTGTTTGTGTGTGTGTAGGTTGCTTGTCTGCACTGGTGTACCAGCACTCCATCACTCCACTGGCTCTACCCTGCAAACTCATGATACCAGCTAGAGGTTAGAAACCTTCCTGTACCCTCCTAAACCTCAGAAAGCAGGCCGCTCTGTCACAAATGATGTATGTTTCCTGTCCTGTCGTGACTAATGGAGAGTTTTTTGTGAAGTCATTTGTTTGGCCTCCGTCCTCGGCCAGATGCTAAATGCCATCCAGGTGTCAGAGGGCACAAGAGCCGAGACCTTCATGTGTGTATCTCTGTCTTCTTACACAGACAGTGACAGGCCATTAGTCAGGCACAAATTTGAGGTCATAGCGCTCATTGGATCAGATAGTTAGCAGGATCTCTGAAAGTGAAAGAATGTGTAAAGTGTAAACTCTGACCTGCTGTTATTTTTTAGATCCTCTTGAGGAGTCTCCCGAGACGGCAGCGCCGGTTAACCCTGCCGCTGAGATGCTCAAACAGGGCGCAGGTGAGAGAAATTACATCAATGCTTGATATTCTTCCCAAGCCACGTAGTACAATGTTTAACACAAGAGTTATTTAATGCTGTAAGATAATGCAATAAGCTTCATAGCTGCAATAATGCAGTCTGACATATAGTACAGTAGCCAAAAATGATGTCCGGAGGCCATATCTGCTCTGAATTTTTTTATAGATAATTCCTTTGGAATTACATCATTTAATATGGACAAGTGTCCGTAACCAAACAGTTGTTGGACTCCGTTGACTAACATAGTAGGAAAAATTACATGTGTTCTATGAAGTGCCCCAGAACCTTTTTTCTCCCATGGTAATCAATGGGGTTTAAGAATAATTTGGTTACAATAATTATTTCAAATATCTTTAACCATGTTTACCAGAGAAAGCTAATGTACACATATTTGAACTTAAAGATGAGTAAATGTTGACATAATTTTTATTTTGGGTACCAATAATAAAACAATGGGTTTTTTGTATTTTTTGTCTAGCTTCCTAAATTCTGTATTCTATCATTTTGTTATTTTAAACAAACATGAACATCTTTTTGCATCTTAATAATGTTGATGAAAAAAAGGTGGTGACATGATTTGTTCAAAGGACACCATTTTTTTGCTACTACTGTACATGTCAGCTATAATAAATAAACCTTTTAACCCTAAGATTCCCAAGTCTCAACAACAAAATCAAAAGTTTGACTTCAAGTTATTATCAGACTGTAAATGTTTAGTCATTTTTTGGTTTGTGATTTATTGTTTATGATGTGAAATCAACTCTGAATCAATGTTCTCCTCCGTCCTGGTGTCACCCCTGTGGAAATGATTTAGGGCAGAAGAGTTCTACTGAGGCCCATGGTAAACTCAGCGATGCTCTGCGTGTTTTATGTTTCTTTATCTGTTTTATTTAACCCGACTCTGACTGCTGTATCCAGAGAGCACGCCGTACCTCTCTCTTAATTCATTTCTGTGCATGTGATGCACTTTTATCTGTCTGTTCAAACTATTTATAGCACTTCCCTTTGTCAAAACCTTGAGTGTATTTCAAAAACTTCTGTCTTATTGAAAATGGCATGTTCTTCAGTGAGTGCTCAAATACAATGCATGAATTTACAGAACGTATCAGTGGTTCTCAATTTTAGGTCCAAACTATTTAAGACATGGTACCTTTCAACCATTCCAAATCTGATCATCTATTTTATGAACGATGCTTGGTGTTGTTGTCCGACGTCACATAGGACGGCTTCATAATGGAAGTAATTCTGTAAAGTTTGAGAACCACTGGATTATGAATTGGAAAATATACTAATGATATGTTTGTATCTGATGTGAGTTTAATGACATTCAGATTATAGATTTGAATATGAATATTAATCCATTGATGTTTTTTGTCTTTCCCAGCATGCAATGTTCTGTACATAAACTCTGTGGATATGGAGTCTCTGACCGGGCCTCAGGCCATTGCAAAGGCAATTTCAGAAACCATGGCAACCAACCCGGCCCCAGCGGCCACGATTGTTCATTTCAAGGTGTCTGCACAAGGCATCACGCTTACTGACAACCAGAGAAAGTGAGCGTCTTTTTCTGTTTCTTTAAATTATTCAAATCAATTTCACATATTTGGTCATGCACTCATCACTTTTCTCCACAGGCTTTTCTTCAGACGTCATTATCCCATCAACACAGTCACGTTCTGCGATATTGACCCCCAGGAGAGAAAGTGAGTTCAGTCATTATTCTTGTGAAATTAGAGGTGTGCTTATAATTATGATAGTGACACGACTTATAGGAATTTCTTTAAAAAATAGTTTAATTTATTAACCCTAATTGTATGACTTACATTCTTCTCTGAAACACAAAAGATGATATTTTGAGAAATGTCTGTTGGAAGAATGACTACAGTTTTGTGGTCGTGCAATGAAAGTCAATGGGGGCCAGTGTTGTAAGGTTACCAACATTCTTCCAAATATCTTCTACTGTGTTCTGAGTTATAAAAGTAATATCGGATTAGGATTACATTGGGTTGATTTGATGCTTATATGCACAAACAATAACATGAATTATTCTCTCTTTGTAGGTGGACTAAACCAGATGGTGGAAATGCAAAGTAAGTCCGGTGTCTACTTATAAATCTCCTGATATGTTGTTATGCAAAAGCTTAGTTTTGTAGCAGGTCTTGGTAGAATTCCCTCTCCCTTTTACATCATGGGATAGCGTGTGTTTTCTCATGGATGTCATTATAAATAGTAATGCTTCAACTAAAAGCGTGAGACCTTACATTACTTTGCCAAGCGTCACACTCACATGTTATAATTTACTCTGTGAGGTCACAGTACATGCAGTGTGTCCAATGTCAATAAGTAACACAACTGTTATGTTCTTTTACCTCCCAGGTTCTTTGGCTTCGTGGCCAGGAAACAAGGCAGCACCACCGACAACGTGAGCCACCTGTTTGCTGAAATGGATCCCGATCAGCCGGCCACGGCCATCGTGAACTTTGTGTCCAAAGTGATGCTCGGCTCTCAGAAGCGATGAACGCCTCCTGCGCCACGCCGCTCTCTGGAAGACTCTCTGTTTGTTTTGTTTTGAGTTTCTGTTTTTCGTTCGTTTGGGTGAGAGGTTGCGTGTACGTGTGTGATGGAGGCCGATCCGGCGGAGACGAAGAAGCGGGATAGAGGAAGTGCAGCGTGGGAGTAGAGCAATGACATGCGGAGGGGAGGTGGTCTTCATCTCACTTTGAGGGAAGGTGGAAATGATGTTAGTGATTTTGTTGCTCTTTTTTTAAGAAAAAAGGAAAAGAAAAAGTAAAAAAGAGGGTTGAAGAAGAGGCTGAAATTGACTTTGGGGGCTGATGTACCAAAGCTGAGAGCGCGGTCAGGACAAACCCAGTCATTATTCACAATATATCTTGATAAGCCACGGCTGCTTGACAAAACTGTACATAAGAACTGATAAGAAACTCTTTCCTTTCGAACACCGCTTCTGTTTCTCACACAAGACTATTTCATACACCAACCAAAAGCTTTTTAAGCACTCTTGGAAAAAAATCACACGGTCTTTAAACAGGACAGACATGACATAAACTAAAGAAAGGTATGAGAGAGCAGCAGTTCTCTGGTCATTCCCACCCTCAAACCCTTGCGGGGACTTTGTGGGATGTTAATGGATGTCCTTTTAATCGATCAGCTTTTCATTTCAACCCACACGCATACAGCGGTGCCACTTCACCAAACATCTTAAAGCATGTTTCTTCTATTCTTTTCTATTCTCTTCATCGAGTCAGAATTTCCAGCTTACTTCTTGAAAAATGCCAGAGAAGACAGACTTTCATCCTGAATTCTGAAATTCGGATTTTGCCTTTTTTCGTGCCTAACACCCAAAAGAGGAAAACATTGTGGCTGCGTTTTCACAACGTTTGAAGACGTTTAACAAATCGTTTTTTTCAATTTATTTCGTTATCTTTTTTCATGGGTTTGATTGGTTGCAAAGCTGCTTTATAATAACTGCAGTATAAAAATAAGAAAAAAGTACAGGAAAACTGGTATTAAAATATTATTATTTCTGTGCTTTTTCTATGCAAATAAGTTTTCTTGTAAATGTTGATGATGGTTGAAAATACCTGCATATTTACTACAGTATACTATAGTATATTTACTTTGTATACTATAGTGTTCTGTAGTTTTGCTATACCAAAAAATACTTTTGTGTATTACAATATAATGTTATTGTAAAGTTGAAAAACGTTACCTAGCAACTAGGAATTTTACTTCAAGTACAATATAGCATTTATTTTATGTGGAAAGTTGGAAATTCTGTCTCTTCCACCACAGTGTTACAGCATCTTCCATACATCAGTCTTAAGTTTCTTGTGATCTCGGTGTGATGCCGATGTCTTTCATCCACTACTGTGCTCTCTTCTCTCCAGAAGCGTGTTTTATGGTCGTTTTTTCTGACAGAACGTGTCTGTCACTGTTTCTTTATACCTCTTTTAAACACACACACACACATACAAACACACACACACACACACACACACTCGGACACATACGCAATATCATTCTACCCCACAGTAAGCTAAGTACATATATAAAATACAAAAAGTGATTTTACTGAATATTTATTGTATTATGTTTTTGCTACTTTTTTCCTTTATGTTAACTCATTTATCCATAGATATGTTGTATAGTCTACATAAAGATTAGCCTTTAAAAGAAATACTCTTTATTCTGGCTAATATTTCAAAAATCATGTAATTTTAAGAAGCATTCTATTATATATGGTGTAAAGTGTATGTATTTGAAAAGCTCGTCACTATTTTCTCCGTTTTTCTTTGGCTTTAAAGAAGTGTAGGCTTGGAGGTCCATTTGGATGACCATCATACTTAAAGATCACATCTTAAGATTACAAAGTGAGTTGGCCGATATGTTTACCGCAAGAGGCTTTGTGTAAAGAAAAGTAACATGTCTTTATTTTTGTATTATTCTTAAGATTATTTTTGCACCCTTTTCCTCCCAGTGTTCAGGCCACACTTTATCCCAGTGTTCCCAGTCAGAATTCAGTGTTTTCAGACTGCCATCCTGAGGAACTGACGGGTACTGCTAGCCATGTCTTTCATCTATTCACCCTCTCCCTTACATTCACAGTAACAGGTCCTGGGTCCTCTTGAAATATACTTTTAAAATAAATACTGCAGTGTTTTAACTGTGATTGCATGAGAAAGTCCCCAGCGATGGACGAACAGGATCTCCATGTCTCCCTTAAACTGGTTTAATACCATTGTGTCCCGTGCCAGCCAGAATGGGGTGGCATTTAAGCTGAATTAAAAAGAAGTCTTTCTTTTCCGTATGTAAATACTTCATTTTGCCAAAGATTTTATTTTACTTGTGTATGCCTTAGTTTGAGAAATGATCGTCTGGACGGTGTGAACGGCGGCTTGTTTTTGGCATGGGTGTCTATTTTGACTCTATGCATTTACTATATGACTGTGTTTGGTTGCCAATAGACCCTTTGTTTAGCCTTTAAAAAACTACTCCAAAAAAGCAAAGCACTTAATAATTAGGAGCTGAAGAAAAAAATTTGGACTGCTTCACTTAGTCGAACAATTTTACGCCCAGATGGAAGCAGCACATTGCATTTAAGATTTGCTGAATGATGGAAATGGACACAAGAATGAAGTAAACGGTGAAAAAATAAAGGTTCCAAAAAGGTTTTTGTTTGCTATATGGAATCAAAAAGGATTCATCTTTATCGTAATGACTTTAACATGTATTGAAAAATATAAAAAATGTCAAATTAACCAAAATATGCAATGCAAACATGCAAGAAAATGCAGATCTTCTATTGCAGGTGTCAAGTTCATCTGGGTTGACATGTGAATGATTATGCACACTTAGAATACAAATAACTTGCTTTGCTTGCCTTTCTGGACGTTTCATTTGGTGCGTAGACTTAGACAAAAACAGATCAAATAGGTAGACAACCACACAAAAATGGCAGATTTTGTGGAATCTTTTTGCAGTCAGAGAAAAGAGATCCTCTATCAAAATCAGCTCTCCATCCCTCAATGTATTAGCCAGCAGTGTTGTATTATTTTATTTTTTACGTCCACTTGTTAACAAGACTTAGAATGTGTGAATGAGCTACTATTGCTGTACAGAACCACGTATTTTTTTCTTTCATGTTTTACAGCCTCATTGTATTGTTTTGGCAAATAAAAAAATATGCATTAAAGAGCAATCCAAATCAGTTACAATAAAAAAGTACACTGTTGCTAGAAAGAGGGTTTGTGTGTTTTTTTTATCATCACATACTATACAATCTATACAAGACTATACTATACACGACTATACTATACTGTATGAGTGTTGAAGACATTTCACTGATCACTGACACATTGTCAGTTGAGATGAGACTCTTTTATATACTTAACAATCTCATAATGAAAAAAACTCCTAAAAAAGAATGTGAACTTTATTGTAGTGTGACATTTATATAATCAGGATAATATTGTTGCATTGCAAATCTCTCTTTATGTGCATAATACATTTCCGAGAACAATACAGAACAATATGCATTTGACAGACAGAACTTTATTCATAGCATATATGCGCTATGGTAAACATATACACTTTATATGTAATCTCTATGACTTTGAAACCAATGATTTTAAAAGAAACAATAATATTATGTCATAAAACATGAAGCATTGCACTTTTTCAACAGACAAATAAAAAACAAAATGAATCAAAGGACGACATACTGCCATGTAAGAAAAGAATCAGAAGAAGCAGGGGGAAAAAAACATTTTCCCAGAGATAAATTCAAAATCAAAAATATTTGTATGATGTTTAGGCTTGGAAAAATTATGAAACCATATCAGTTTTGTCTTTTAACACAATTTCTGCATGGATTGTGGTCATTCGAGACAAAGTCATCCAACAGAAATGCGAAAGACTGAAACCCCCACGAATGTTGTGAACAAATGCTTTATTCATTCATGTTAATTGTTCTACAAATAAATGCAAATTAAACAAGATTAACATTCGCACGTTATATTAGTTAAATAAAAAAATGACTTAATGATTTCTTGTTAAAATACAGTGAATCATTTTTCATTTCTTTACATGTTTGCCATGCGGAAAACAGTTCACAACAAGCGTAAATATTTGGATCATGTGCTGTACGTGTAAGAGAATTAAAACAAAGCACATCTCTTTACACGCCTGAGATACTCTATGACATCATTACACAGGAAGTGACATCATCTTGGAGGCAAAACCTCATTCACAAACACTAATTGATAATAATTTTGAAGTGCCAGGAAGTTTAGTAACAGTTTAAAACCTGGACAACCTGTTGTTGCCATGGTTATCTGTGCTATAGTTGTCACTCTTTGCAGCTGCTCACAACAGGAAGTGACATCATTTCTGAAGGACGTGTACAGCAGCACAAACCTCAGTAAGTACCGACAGTTTCTTTAACGTTTTGTGCTATTTCTTGCTTTGTATGAATCAGAAACCCACCGGCCTATCGTATTTGACATTGTGACAAGTTATCAAAGTTTATTTTTATATAGAAACTGTCATTGTAAACTTTTCAGAGTCCATCCTGCAGAATGTCTTGACTGAATATATTGTAAACATAGACATAGTTATTTAAACAATAACGTCCAAACGTTTGATAACACGCAACTCAAGTGTTTTAATGATGTTTGTTTGTTTGTTGATTTGCACTTGTTGTCGTGAAAGTCTAAATTTGTCTCTTCTTGCGTCTCCTCACAGGCAAACAGGAAGTGATGTCATTCGGGTGTCATGCTGCAGATAAGCAAGCAAAAAGCCGTTTTGTGTCTGGGTGTCTCCCACATATTCACATAGCTGCACGGTTAACACAAAAGTTGGCGGGTTGTGTTGGGAGTGTCACTTGAAGCCCCAGTAGATTCCGGAGGAAAACAATAGCTCTTATATAGCGTTACTCAGAGTTTCCACTGATCAGTTAGACAAGGCCCTAAGAGGTGATCTAAGACCCTGTGTGTCTGTTATTGGTTAGCATCATCTCGTTCTGTCCATACACTGTCAGGAAATCCAGTGAATCATCAATAACACATTGTACGTTCAATCATGCATCAATATTTCTTAGATGCCGGGGACAACCGTGTTGCTTTTCTGGTAAAGTAACAGCAGACCCCAACAGAGACTGATGGTGCGTTTACAGCATCCGACCATTTGATGTCACTGTTGACCCTCGTGTAAAAAATGATCCACGCCGTCGTCGTTGGGCGTAAAGGGAAGATGCGGGCACCGCTGGGTTTATCTGTCTTCAACAGTGTAACTCTGTATTATTGATGCTGGCCGTGCGGTAGATAAGGTCCTGGAGGAATTTCAGACACTCTCTTTTAAAGCAAGTCTTGCTTTGTCGAGGGCGCTGATGTGTGACCCGGAGCGCCGTACGCCCGAACAATGGAGCCGGTTTTGTCCCAACAGTTTATACGCGGCTTTATCCGGGAAAACATCTCTGTTTTGCGTTACGGACAATGGAAACACACAAGGACGTTTGAAGCGCGTGCGGGCCCGCTGCATTTTACCTGCAAATTTCATTGTGATTTTGCAAATGGCTCGCGGCAGGGGGTCCGAATGATAAGATGAGAGGAATTAAGGAGTCCATTTGAGGCCAGAGAGGGGATAACCCTCTAATCCGAGCGGGCTTTGTGCGCCAGGGAGGAAAATCTGAAAATCAATATTTCGTCTGGCTTGCTGAGCAACGTAATCTTTGTGAAAAACAGGTGTCCCATCGCCCGGAGAATTCTCTGGTCACTGCATTACACATCAATGATATGAGGTTTAGGACGGACATTCGCCCATTCACGTAGCCGAGCTAGTTGGTTAAGTTTTCACCCGCTAAGGATTTAAGATATCCGATCTGGGCTTGCGATCGCCCTGTGTAGGTTGCAAGGCCCACAGCTTACAGACTAAAAGTACACACTCCTGGATATCTTTTAAAGATTTGCATGCTCGCCTTGCAGGAGTGTTTCCTATCTTCTTTTTTCCTTCACAACTGAAAGATGTAAAATTTTTGGTGTCACAACATTGTGCAGACACGGGTTTGCCTCTTTGACAACTTTTCATGCATTTGTGTTTCCCCGTATTTGATGTGTCTTGGGACCCCTGCTGTTGGCTCTTTCGGTGTTATCAAAAAGTGCCAGGTTGTGAGCACATGCTGCACTTTTCAGAACTCTGATGTGATTTATTTGACATGAGCAGAAGTGAACCGCCTGCCAAACTACAACACTGTAAAACTTGAAAACTTTAGTTCAAAAGAAAAACGTTAAGTCAATTTGATGGTGCTTGAATTTAAATCTAGTTGCGTTCATATAACTTGAAAAATATACTAAAAATGAAGTTGAAATTGGTTAAATTATTATTGAATTTTTTTAAATTGTGACAAAAGGTGTAAATAAAACAACTTATCAACGCTTTAACTAAAAAAACTGTAACTAAAACTAACTAACTTTAACAAAAATAACACAATTTTGTTCCCATTTAAATCCTTACAATAGATTGTTGTATCACATTTTGCTTTTCAAGTGCATGTTTTGTTCAGAAGTTATTTTTGCAGTGCATCAACTGAAAAATGTTTAGAACAACTATAAAGAATTCTAGAGACTTTCCTCTGTCTATATAACTTTTTGAATAAATCTGGCTTTTGGATTGTTGAGCCTTTAATTTTTGGAGTTATCCTTTCATTAAAAAGCCATATTGTACACAAAACAAATTATTTTCTTGCGATACAAAATTCGATTGTTATTTGAAAACTGAGCTCTTATCCTACTTTAAAGTATATTTAAAATGAATGTTAAGGAAAAAAAGTACGTCAATGAAGTTTGGTTAGCAATGTTCATCAAAATGTCAGAAGAAGGTAAATCCTACAAGTTTGCTATGAAACGAGGATGAGTAGATGATGACATTGTGTTTCAATTTAGGCCGATCTCTTTGTTCATATCATCATTCATTTCCTCGAATAAGTTCTGCTTATCTCTATAGATCAGTCTTTACTCTCGATCTGTAACTACCCCTTATGGCTTTATCAATTCAGTATAGAGAGTTCCTTCAGACCTGTCGTTTCGGGTAGAGCTTAACCTCCCCGCCCCCACCCCTCGCTGTAGCGGTCAGGTCAAGTACGCACCCATATAAATAGCCTGCAAAGTAGGGGTCAGAGGTCAGAGCTGAGCATGCCTGGGGGAGGGTGGAACTAATGTGGACCCCCAGGAGGGATCAGGTGTCTCCTTTTTACAGTGGGGGGTGGAGGAGTATCACCTCAATGATTGGTGAGGAGGGTGGGAACCATTAAGATGGAGAAAGCACACCACCATCACCGCCTCTCCTTAGAGAATTCACTAAAACCGGCCACTATCCGGCTCCGTTTACCCACACAGGTCAGGTGCTTTATCTGTTCGGGTTTGCGGGCTGATCAGCTGGGCCCTTGAGATCCTGTGCACATTCACACAGTGAGCACTTACCCTAATCTTACAGGTGCTATCGCTCTCTCCATCTGTATTGTACTGGGGCAAGGCTCCGATGCTTTGTCATATGACGGGGGGACTTAAGGGGGCTTCTGCAATAGCGGCTAATGGACCTGGCTCATCTGCAGGGATCTACGGCTGCTGCAACAGATGGCGGTGGGGTCATCACGGGTCAGGGCAGGTCACGGCTGTTTGTGGTTGTTGTGACAGGGCTGGTGCTGTGCGACGTGCAGGTGGAGATCTGGAAAAATCGTGATCGATGATGAGTAGCCTTGTTCCATCAATTCATTTGACAAATTTGGGAATAAATACGGGGCAGTGAGTTGGGTTGCAAGTTTTTTGCAAGTTGGGTTGCATGTTTGTGTCAGAGTTATGCATTGTTCCCAAGAAGAACTTCTTATGACTTTAGGATTTTTAAAACATTATACATGTATATACTGCAAACCTTCACACACATTTCTAATAATAAATGATTTCTAAATGATATCGGCATAAATAAATTTGTTTTGTGTGTGTTGGGGTGCATAATGCGCACGAGGGATCATTTTTTTAATTGACTTATATAAGGCTTTATAATTTATTTATTGTGCCCTGTTTAAGTTTACATGAAGGGTTTGGTTTATATCCTCTATCATCTGTAAACAAGTTTAAGGACAGTAAACAGACCCACGTGCTTTTTTAAACAGGACAGGCCTTGCGTCAGTCACAGCTCTGGCCTGGTCCACAGGTGTCGGGTGTCCATCGGTGTACGGGCTTCATGGACAGAGCCGCTCATAATTAATCACTCTGGGATGGCTGGACGGGTCTGCACACAAACTTTTGTGCATTTTGTCGGTGGCATTTTTTTGCATTAAACAGTGCATTCTTAGGGCAGTGCATTATGGCTGTAACAGAGTGCTCTGGAGCATTTTTTTATCTGTTATTCAACTGTAGGTTTGTGGTGTTTCTAACATACCTTTTTTTTATTTCACCAAACTAAACAGTAATAAATGCAAGCAGTTTTAGGGCAGTCAGTCAGTATGTGTGTGTGTATATATATATATATTTTTGTAATTTAAAAATTATTTTATTATTTTAATTAATAATAAATACTTAAAAATATTGCTATGGAATTAATTAATTGTATTTCATTGTAATTTAGTATTTTTTATTTAACTATCTTACTGCTTCAACTTAAACTAACTTTCAGTTTTTCCAAGTAATATTTAAGGCCTTTTTTTCACAATGAAACTATTGCTAGTTTTAGTTTAGCTGAACTATAATAAGGCTGCATACTGTATTGCTGCAAAAACGATGGCCATAACCCTCACCCAAAATAAGAGACCGTCTATATGAATCTGCTGCAACCTCATCCGTAGCTTTGCTAATTTTCTTCGAGGTCATGACCCCGTGGTTTTACATTGCTTGGAGGAGTGCTTGACTTATACATTGCATGCTGTAAACATCTGCTCTAAAGTTACAAACAGGACTTATATTAGAACGCTGTGTCCTATCAGTTGCATTCCATTTTAAGACAGCATGTGGGTTGTATGTTTTGGCTGAAATGCATGTTGTGCATGTGTAAGACGGTTGCAATACGCAGCATGTCTGTCCTGTCGTGCTGCAGAAGCAGATGAGTGATGCATTGCTCTTAAGTTACAATATGAGGACACTGTGTCCAATAAGTGATCTACATCCCAAATTTAGCAGTTGTCAATTCCTAGATTGCATTGGGAGATCCTTTATTTGTCAATGCGGGCCATAGGATCGGAACAGTCCGTACTATAAAGTTTGGATCCAGAACCCTACAGAATGACCCTGTGCAAGCCCGCGTAAACTCATTGCCATTGTGTTGGAACCTGCATCCTCCCGTCCTAGCACAATTGCATCCAACCATCCTATCGCAACTTTCAAGGCATTCTTTCCATCATCTGCAATGCCTGGAATGGGACGGCCATTGGTTCTTTTACACTCGTGCAGGCTCTTGGCAGGGAACTCCATGACACCATACCAGCCAGAGCCTCCTAAGAGAGCAAGTGAAGGTGCAGAAGTTCTCCAACGGTCCCCTTGAACCTGATCAAACCAACACAGTCGAACCGTTAAGCCAACGACAACAGATGAATGAACTCAGACTGTTTGATGGGTTTGAGTGTAGATTTTGGCTTCTGGGTGTACAACAATATGTGTTTGGTTTGATGGGTTTGACAGCAAGCTCAGTTGTAAAAGCATTTTCAGTCTGTGCATGTTCACATGTGTTCAAGAGGGTGTGTGTGCAATGATATCTCTGGGAAAGTGCTCGTGCCCTGGCCGGATCTCTCCGCACAGATGTGACTGTCTCTTGGGATGTGGGATGCATGAGTCTCGTGGTAATTGTGGCAATTCTTGTAAACAGGCAGACGGCTGCAGAGTTCCCCGGTCTGTTTCCTGCCCCTTCAGAGTTCTTTGGAACTTCTTTTGTCTGTACCATTGTGGGAATCGACTTCTCTCACTGTCGATATTGTGCTGTTATTCAATATTATGGTAACATTAGATATATCTGTTGAATCATCATCTGAGCATGGAAAGCTTTAAGGCTCCGACCTCTAAATATTTTAAAAATATATACTTCACCCATGAATAAAAATTCTGTCACCGTCCGCTTACCTGTAAGTTGTTCCAAATCTGTATACGTTTATTTATTCTGACGCAGAGAATGATATTTGAAACAATACTTGTCACAAAGAGTTCTTGGACCCCATTAACTATTCTGCAGTAGTGGGAAAAATGTACGTATATGTATATATATTTTTTTTGTTGTTGTTAAACACGTAATTAGTTTTTGGAAGCTTTAGTTATGTCCAAGAACTATTTGGTAACAAGTACTCATCCAAATATCTTTCTTTCTGTTAAAATGCCATCAAATGTATGTGAGTAAGTAATGTATGTAAATGTTGGCAGAATTTGTCATTTTGGGTTAACAGTCAACTTTATACATGAAAACTTTTCCAAAAATTTAGTTATGTATTGTAAACATAAAAATTTTAGAATATGAAATGTTGCGAAAAGTTTTTCAATGTTGAATCTCTAAAATTAGGTTAATCTATAAAGAAACCAGCTACAACAGCAACACCATTGGATGAGAAAGTTCAGCTTTTTCTTATCTGTTCTATTTTACATCTGTTGAAGTTGTTTTATGGACTCTTTCATGATATTAGTTATATTTTTCATAGTTTTATACAGTATAAATTGTTGTCTTATATGATGACCACTATAATGCTTCTGGTAACTTTATTCGCGTAACTTTATGCTTTCAGTTCTTTAAAACGAATAAAGATGACCCTGCCACTTTTGCTTAATATATTCTTGAACGTCTCTTCTTCGAAAGAATTACATTCAATGTTCTGCCATGGTCTGTTAGACAGATTATGATTCATCAGCTAAAAAAAGAGCATTGAATGTTGAATAGTATTGGGGAGAGAGAGAGAGAGAGAGAGAGAGAGAGAGAGAGAGAGAGAGAGAGAGAGAGAGAGAGAGAGAGAGAGAGAGAGAGAGAGAGAGAGAGAGAGAGAGAGAGAGAGAGAGAGAGAGAGAGAGAGAGAGAGAGAGAGAGAGAGAGAGAGAGAGAGAGAGAGAGAGAGAGAGAGAGAACTAGAGAGAACTAGAGAGAACTAGAGAGAACTAGAGAGAACTAGAGAGAACTAGAGAGAACTAGAGAGAACTAGAGAGAACTAGAGAGAGAGAACAAGAGAGACGGAGAGAGAGAGACGGAGAGAGAGAGAGAGAGAGAGAGAGAGAGAGAGAGAGAGAGAGAGAGAGAGAGAGAGAGAGAGAGAACTAGAGAGAACTAGAGAGAACTAGAGAGAACTAGAGAGAACTAGAGAGAACTAGAGAGAGAGAACTAGAGAGACGGAGAGAGAGAGACGGAGAGAGAGAGAGAGAGAGAGAGAGAGAGAGAGAGAGACGGAGAGAGAGAGAGAGAGAGAGAGAGAGAGAGAGAGAGAGAGAGAGAGAGAGAACTAGAGAGAGAGAGAGAGAGAGAGAGAGAATGAGAGAGAGAATGAGAGAGAGAACTAGAGAGAGAGAGAGAGAGAGAGAGAGAGAGAATGAGAGAGAGAACTAGAGAGAGAGAGAGAGAGAGAGAGAGAGAGAGAGAGAGATCTGCATGAACTGGGCTTAACTGACCCTACTGGCAAACGTTTGGCTGCGGGGTAAAAATGCGCTGATCACAGAGTGTTTCATTAATTTAACAAGCTCTCTTTCTACATCACAGGAGCGCTTCCAAAACCCCAGATCTCCTGCACGGAGTATCGGCTGACAGCTCTGGGACGCCCATCTGAGGCAGCCGTGAACTGTCAAGTTTGTGGGTTTGCGGATACTCGTGTTCTCATACTGTGCCATGTGAGTTCAGTAGCTTTACCAAAACAAACTGTCAAGCCTGGAGATAAAGCTGCCAATGAAAAAAATAGAGGAGGAAGGACAGTGGGTCATAAACGCAGCGGTCGGATCGGTTTCCTTATAGGAATCGAGTATGTAATATTTGAGATAGCTAGGAGAGGAAACTCTGGATAGGGTGACGGCATTAAAATGTGCAGCATGCGCTTCCGGAGTTGACAGGCGGCGACAGGTGGACCGACAGAACGGGGCAACACCTGCCGGCTGCTTCATGAACACAAACTAATGTTAGCCCTTCTCTTCGGATTCCCCCGGAATCGTACAATCCGCAGTCTTCTCCATTGGCAGATAAAGTTGTGATGGTAATGCTAATAAGCCTTGATAGGTCAGAATGCAGTCTGTTCGCAGTGCCAAGAGCTTCGTCAATAACTCCATGCGGGCCTGTAGCTTCGGTGAGCCAGCATGTGGACGGTCAGGGTGGAAGTGGATGATTGTGGTACGCTCGGCGGTTTAGATGCTGGATGTCAGTGTAGGCCTGTGTTTCCTCTGGCTGGGCAGCAGGTTACTGTGGGATACGAGAGAGAGAGAGAGTGTGGTCAAGGACACAAGAACTCAGACGCCCAAAGAGAGCAGAAGAGTGGTTTTCAATGGGTGGGTGGAAGTGATGAGGACTGTAGAGCATTCGGTCAGTTCGTCTGTCTGTTTTGGTCTGTTTATACAATTGTCCATCAATCTGTCCTTACGTCGTCCATTTATACATCTGCCGGTCCATCCATACACTAATCTGCTTGGCTTTCTGTATACCTATACCTCTGGGATCGAACCTATGACTTTGCTGTTGATACTGTATTTCCATGCTCTAACCACTGAGCTATCTGTCTGTCAGTCTTTTTGTATTCTGTATGATTATTTATCAACCCATATGTTTCTTTCTGTCTACTTTGATACCTCTTTTTCTCAAATCTATCTTGCTATGTTCCCATCTGTGTTTCTTTCTGTCCATAATTCAATCCCCGGTAACCCCATATAGTCGCTGTCAATTAAACTGATATGATATTTTCCTTCTGTCTCTCCTGGGTCACACTCTCAGTTCTTAATTCCTCTGATAGAACACACCTATTACATGCAGTTGAATAAAATATCAGCAGTTAAATAACAAATGTTGTGGGATCTTGGAGATGTTGTGCGACATTCAAGTTTAATGTGCCAGACAAGGTCCATTTGCATTAAAGTATATGTCATATATGTTTAATGACTTTGGATAATAAACAAAAAAGAAATCGTTATAGATTTTCTTTCTGCGGGAATTTAAATTGTGAACAGATTTTGCCTGCTGTGCAATGAAAATGATCCAATATCTGGATGCTGTTCCAGGAAATAAACTACATTCAATCAGAACACCCATAATTAAAAGTATTACTCACATCGGAGCATGCAATGAGGTATCAACACAAGCTCTCTTCAGCGAACCATTCCGAATGCCGTACAGGCCAAGTCGGAAGTCTTCCAGGGGTCTTGTACGTGTGTGCGTGTTCCCACAGATGACTCTGAATCCCCTCTTTTGTGTGAAGCGATTTGTGGGTTTGGTTATCAATGCCAGAGTGTCTATGTATGTGTGGCAGAGCGGGGTTATCAGGCAGGATTTGGCTGGCCGACTCTGACATCTATGACTGCCAACGGCTTGGCTCCGTTCTACTCCGGCAACCTCTGCTTGCTTTTTGGCTGACCCTGGAAAAATGTGAGCCGCACAACCGCAGAGCACGTGAAAGCACGTGAAAGCACGCACACACAAATACAAACACGCACACAAACAGAGATGCTGTAAAGCAACCCACCCGCGACCTTCTCATAAACACGGCCATTCTCACCTCAATAAAGAGAGTGATGTCATGGTTCGTCCTGTGTTTTGCTGAGAACATCTTGTTTGTCTTTTACAGTCAGGGAGTTTTTTTTTGTTTCAGTTGTTTGTATTACACTTTTCTATATTTAGTGTACTGGAAATCTCAGTCATAACAATTTGTGTGAGAAAAAATTGAAAGATGAGGCGGTGAAAAGTGTCTGGACGTACAGTTTTTATTTTTCAGGTTACAGAGTCAAGGTTTGTCTAATGCGATCCAAAATGACTTTGTTTTGTAAATTATTTCATTTTTATACACTACTGCGGTAATTGGGTGACTTTCATATTTATCTTTTTTATTATTTACAATCATAGACTGCTTTGGCATCCAATTCCGGTTTCAATCTTTAATACTACGAAATTGTTAGAACCAACAGGGCTCTATTAAATTCCGAATGTTTAGATAATAAAGAGTTAATTAGATGTGCAAAAAAACACAAAACGTTTATTTATCGTTTGGTACTGAATCTCAAAGGATATCTACATTTCAGTACAGTTCCCCAAACCTTAAAAAGTATGGCATTTAATAAAAAAATATTTAATGTTGTTTTTAGTAGACTTGAGACAGAACACTTACAAGTATACTAGTATTAACCACACAAAAATACTAATACAAGTATACTTATGTTTGGGTACTCATGTGTTGGTAAACATAAGAATGCGTTAAAAGTACAAGTTCACTGTTTATTACACCAAGGGTTCTAGTATTTACTGGATAAAGTTTACATTCAAATTACAAAACAAGTTGCATACACAAATATGAACTTCTAACACTCTATTTTAACTTGTTTTGCACCGCTATTTATTTTTGTGATGTTTTCAATGTAAGTCTCCTTAAATATGGTCTTGTTTATGTGTTTGTCAGATGTTTTTATTTAAAGTGACTTGCAGTGAACTCAAGGTTTACAGTTATTATTATGTATCCTCCCACACCTGGAAATGAACACAGGTGTTTGGCAAAGCAAGCTTGAGCAATTTATCTCCAAAAACCCAGTTCAACCGACGGAAAGTATTTAAGTATAAAAAACGCTTATTTGTGCACTTCGGCAGCGATGACACGCACAACTGCCCAGCTGCAAGTCATAGCAACTTCCTGTTTCTGAATGAATCTGTCTCCTCCAATGATGTTTACTTGATGCATGTCCAGAAACCAAACCACAATTTAAAGTGAAATATTATTGAGCGCCTTCCAACGGCTTACTTCTCTCAATTTTCTCATCAGGTGTGTATTAAAAGTAATTAGGAGCAATATTTACAAGAAGAGCAAAGTTTCCAGCGCTTTCCAAGCGCTACACATTTGTTTGCAATTACAATGAGAAATTCCGGCCCCTTTATTTCTTCCAGAATGCACAATTTTTCATTCGTATGGGAGAGTTAATAATTATTTCATTATCCAGTAAGCCAAACACACGTGAGCCCAGATATGAACCATTCGTGGAAATTATGAACAATTTTCCCTATAGATTTGGCCGTAAATACTGGATGAAGCACGAGCACATGTCCTCCCTCTAAACCCGGCCTCTATTCTCACCGACAATCCACTTTCAGAATTATATAGAACATCCACAGACGCACTATAGCGGTTGAGAATTTTACACCATGTGTGTTGGCTGACATGATTGGGCTTATGACGGCGTTCTTGTTGGCTGTGATCAGTTAATACACGATTGCATTCCATTCTCCAGCGGTCACGGCAAAGAATCTGCCCCCCACCTGGTTCAACGCTGTCACGCAGATGTGTCCTGCCGTAACTGACCGCCATGAGCGTTTTGTGTAGGCCTTGTTAGGTTCTGTTGAGTGTGGTGTGTGTTTGGAGATGACTGTGAAATGGGGCAGAAAGAGTGTTAAAGAGGTGCTAAATAGCAGAAGATAGAAAGATGGATATGTGTGATGGAAACGTAGGAGGATTTAGAGAACGGCCAAACATCACATCCTGTTCTGGATCAAAGCTGACTACAGGTGTCAAACTGAGCTGAGGTGCAGAGCTGGAGTCCATGAAATGTCACCTTATGTGGGCCATGTTTTGGTGTTAGCCAGGATTGTATCATTGGTAAAAAAATCCATTATAGTTGTAGTGTGTTTTTTATGTAGTTAAGTCATTTAGTTAAATTTTCATGACTCATTTACATTTGTTTTTCGAAGCGACTTAGAAAGAATCGAGAAGACCATGAAGCGGTACATAACCGAGATACCAATAGGTGAAAAAGTGCTACAACGAGTTACCAACTTACACAACGCAAGACTTGTACAAAGAACTTGTTTAAGAAAATGATCATACAATTTACGAATAATTATAAACAAGAATTTTATCACAATAACCAAGAATATTTAAATATTACTGTCATTTACGTTTACATTTACACTAAATGTCTTATAATGACATTAATGTTCATATTAAACGTCAGCATTAAATATGACTATTATGTTTTACATAAATATATATAATAACTAAACAAAATGAATATTTTAATGCATAACAATTTTTTAAACCTTGTTTAAGTGCACATAAAAATAATTTTTAACAATATTTTGTTGCAATATCATAACATGTCCATGAGAAAATGAACCGTCCATCTTCAGGAACTCAAATTTTGATTGCATAAACAGAAACAGATACAAACATTTATAACGTTACTCTGAATTAGCTTTAACCAAAGAAAACCTTCAAACACGTTGTTTACATCTCAGAATATGAACTTTGCTTTCAATTTGGAGTGGAAAGATGTGGCATTACATACGATTATGTTCCGAAACTCAATTTGTAGGCGATGTCAATCCATGCATAATAATTTCAGCGCATGCGGTGGGCGTATCGTGGTCTTGCCGCTGTGCATAGATGTATTTTTAGCTTGTCGGCGTGCGGTCGGTGGAACGAGACGGGTGCAACCGTCCTCCTGATAAAAAGCCATGAAATATGGAGTATCTCTAATGCGAAACATGCAATGAGAAATCCATGCGCTCTATTCTTGGAAAGCCAGGCCCTCTTCGATTTAAAGCTACGCTTCTATTGATGCATTGATGTTTTATCTTGAGTGAACTGCATAAAATAAAATACGGGGTTCATTCGAAGGCCCTTCGAGTGTTTATTAAACCACATCTGGTCCTGTCATCGAGGCGGCATCAAAATAATGGAGTTAGCAAACGGGAACAGTAGGTCTGCATCAACAGTGTGTATGGGTTGTAGTAGACTGTTTATCATGTATGTTTTAATGTCTAAAACATGCTTTGTTTGCGTCAAACATATGTAACATCACAGTGGTGATGATGAATACATAGATATCTTATATCACGCTATTTAAAATTCTGAGGTATGGTAGAGATTGTAAAGAATTTCGCCATTCACTTGCTCTGAATGATCTTCAATGTTTCACTTGCAGGGCCAGACCTTTTTGTCATTTGATTCAAGACAAGTAGGTACTGTAGTCTTGAGAGAAAGTCAAGAGGAAATAACTTTGTTCATAAGAGAATAAAGGAGAACGGTGTACCCGGGGCTCAGGCCTTGTGTGTACTGCACCACTGAAGGGCTATTGATAGGAAAATCCCATAATTAAAGTTGCAGCGTGGCGGTTGCCATGCTTAACGCTAAGCTTATAATTACTACTGGTTGACAGTCTTGACTTCATTGAGAATGTTTAGAATTGAATATAAAACTTTATTAATCTTATTCAAAACTCTGTTTATAAGAAAATTGGAAGTAATGCTGGATGGTTTCCAGGTTGTTACTATGTGTTTTTATGATGCATTGAGTTGTTTAAGAACATTCTTTGGCTCTCTGCACGGTTGCCAGGCCGCTGCTATAGTGTTGCTAAGTTAGATACTAAAGTTGTTACTGTACGCAGTTGCTTGGTTGTTCTTTTGGTATATATGTGTCAGGATGTGCATACTGATGCCAAAATGTATACATATCTGTACTTTCTGTGAGTTTAAAACAAAATGCACAAAGAAAGAGCAAATTTGAAAGCTTTAAAAAAAGTACATACTGTTTAAATTGTGTGTACATGCAAGTAAAAATATTAAGTAAATCAAATAATTCTATTTGACTATTGGACGAAGAATACTGATGTATCTTACATATATATATTTGATAAGTAACATTTTTTTAATTACATACATTTAAAAAAATACATGTAAAATTCTAGAGAACCTAACTGTTGGATTTTTTATTCATTATTTTATATTTCCAAATGAAACATCCAATAAAGATACTACAACTGTTTGTTTTATGATATTTACCAAGCCACATGAAATATTATTATACAGTGTGCCTAAATTGTACATATTAGGACCTTTCTGTAGGCCGCGATCACAGTGACTGCATATCTGTCCTTGTTTCTGATCGAGCTTTCTTCATTTAATGCAATTGAAATGTTTTGGCTATTATACGTTCACCAGATCAAAATAAGTCCAAAAGTAATTGCACTGTTTTGTTCATTGAGTCGTCTGATTTAAGACCTCCTTCATAAGGTTAGGGGTTTGTTTAAAAACCTCCATTTGTCACTCCATTAAAAAAATTCTTGTGGGGAGGACATCATTATATCATGAAGACAGAAGTTTGGAAATGGTCATTTAATCCTTTATTGTAATAATAAAACAGCACACACAAAAATGACCTAACATGCCATTGAAGTTGTAAAACCATAAAAACATTATGATGATCAGCCTAACAAATGACCGTCTGAATTCATAAAACAGGGTCTCGCTGCAGACCTCATGATTTCATCAGGGGACCAGATCTGTGTTACTGCTAGGAAAAGTCACAGCTTTGGACGGGTTAAGGTCTTATTACCTCAGAGGCCTGAAGCCGGTTGGATCTGAGCTCTGACAGATAGCTCTTTTTCACAGAGTTCGTAGGTGTGGGTTAAGACTGTTAACAAGACCTCTGGACCTTAGACGCTCAGACCTGTCACGATCGGATCCAGAGGCTGAAAAGCCCGCCAATTTTCTTTCAGCGTCTCGGCCAGCGGTGAAGAAACGGATCTTGACCCTTACACCAGTCCCTCCATTTCTCTTCTTGACCTCAATGACGATCCACAGAGAGACTGGGCATGATGTCTACGACTAGAGCGGCTTGACGTCATTCACAGCTGATTTAAATACGAGTCATCTAGCTACTCATGTGCTCCCAGAAATCTTGTATGTTTATAATAGTAATATCCAAGCTGATCACTTTTCCTCATTTAAATTATTCGTCAGTCTATTCAATAAATCTCAGTAGTTATAGCTTCCTGCCGGGATATGGCTTATAAAAAGTTGCTCATTTATAGCTCAGTTTGATTGACATGTTTGTGACTGATCTTAAAATTGTCTGGCTCATTTCTCTGCAGAATATCTGAGATGCATGAGACTTAGTTGTACTTCACTCAAAATGTTATTGTTTTATTATTTCTTCACTCTTGTGTCATTCCCAACCTGTTTGACTTTCTCCTGCTGAACACAAAAGGAGATATTTTGAAAGAAGTTGGTGAATTTCCATTTGCTCTCAAATTTTTCGTATGGGGTCTACAAAAATAATTGACATATCCCAGAGCTTTCTGTGATTTTCTTTCTTTTGATTTGTTGCCCGGCACTAATCTACTTCTGGAAGAAGGATGCCCTGGAATTGTTTGACCTTTTTAAAAAAAAATTGAGATTTGCACCCAGTAGCAATTATACTAGATGGATATCTTTGTCACCGTCTCACACAGGCTTTGTGAGACTGTGTGAGTTAAAATATTACAGCTGGAGTTATAAGTTGTAAGAGTCTTATTGTATTTTTCATTACATGCATTTGAAAGATGCTTTAATTGAATTTTTAATGTAAACTACATGTTGCTTACGTTAGTGTACATGTACATGTAGGTGTTTAGCAGACATCTCTCCTCTCAATGTAAGGCTGCTTGACAGATTGAGAGACCATCCTAAATTTCATCTGCATTTTTTGATGTATTGTGGTCAATATTGGATCACAGGAGTGACATAAAGTTACCAACAGCAATGTAAAAGACTGACAGATTGACCCATAAAAACTTAAAAATTAGAGGATATCACGTTAAAATGATTGTTAAGCTTTTCCTAAATACATGTAGAAATGTTACTGTTGTATTGCTTGAAAGTTAGGTCTAAAAATGCAGGGCATCTTTTCTATTATTTGACCAGTAATAGAAAGTTTTCATTATATTGCAAATGAAATCATATCCAAAAGCAAAGGTTTTATTTAAAATTTGAGAGAAATAATAACAAAATGTCACATAAATATTAAATTCATAAGAACTAAAAATAGCCTTTAAATTTCTTTCTTCGTTTTTCCTGCGGCTGTTACGATATATTTTGAAATAAATCAAATATGGAATTCAAGTTTTAATAAATTTGTCATCAAAATGTGTTGCTTGACCAAATTTATCATCATCTCCTAAACGGAGCTGCACTTTTACCAACAGCAATTCTAGTTTGTCATCAGAGGATTATTAAAGATGTTTTCTGAAATGTTAAAGGTTTACATTTGTGGTGCCTAAAATGTGTAAATGTATATAGTGTGTATAATGTCAAAAAATGTATGTAATTGCAAAGGCATCTCTCAAAGCGTTCGGTCACATAACAAATGCACAGATGGATAATTTTCACAGAAAGTTGTTATGTGTAATATACAAGTGCCTGTCTGGAAGGGTTTAGGGAAGTTTGGGGAACATATATTGTCCTCTGAAGTTGGTTTATTCAGAGAAGACATGTTTTAAGAGACATCTGGAAAACTCTTCAATTATAAAAATTCCTAAATATGTTCTTAAAAATTACAGTGGCTTAAAGCCGACCTAACTGAATTGTATTTCCTTATTTAACATGCATGTGTTTGTACCATGAATCTTTGCTAAATGCTTAAACATGTTCTCATCTGGCTGGTTCATTGACCTCTCAGTAGTCTTCTAAGGGAAGGAGTGTCTGAGACGAGAAATAAAAGCATAAATTCCAGACTTGAACATTTATCAATGGCTTTGCAGAATTAGTGGATGTTAGTGTAGCATGTTTGTTTGTTTTGGCCCGGTAGTCAATGCATGCTTGAGAAATCTGGGACCGCATCGCAATTGAATCATCTCTTACCAGAACCTCCACCAATAAAAACATAATTACATTCTCCTTCATTTCAACCGAATCTGATCTCTTAACCTTTCTTGAATTCCGGCTGGAATCTCAGTATGTGATGTAATGACCAGCCATGATTACAGAAGGTGGTATATGAGGCCATGCGGTGACATCAATGGACACCTAATGGAACTCATTTAAGGTGTGACCCCACCTTTGATATCAGAGTATGAAGTCCTTTTCAAAGAAGACCTGTTGAGGTCATTATAAAACAGTGGTCAATTTAAGCAAGATTGAACTAAACAGGCATCTTTGGTTTGATTGTTAATTTCCCCATAGTCACTTTGAAATGCACAGTTATATCACCCGCAAATTGTGAGTCATTAAAAATATAGTTCCCCTAAAAAATGAAACACAACAGAAGATATTTCAAGAAAGTTGGGAATCAAATGGTGGCGGCATCCATTCACTTCTATTTTATGGAAAAAACAATCCAAGTCAATAGGTGCCTGTTACCGACATTCTTTAAAATATCTTTCTTATTGTTCTGTGGTTAAAAGAAAGTCATACTTGTTTCAAATTAGGTTTTTACTATTATCATCTGATCATCTCTAGAGACTTGGACAGTATTCTACCATTGCCATAAAATTTCTTTCTAATAATTTAAACATAAAATCTGACGCTATATAATCTGCTTTCTACTACTCTTTGGAGCTACAGTCTCAGTCATGGTTTAAGACCTTAAGTTAATTTTCTCTGCTTGAACTTTTCTTTGGACTCTTGCTACATGCAGGACATATGAGAGATGGCCTTCGCGCTGTAAGAGATATGTTTGTACCATTCCCAGAACAACAAAGCCATTGTGTGGCGTGCCAACCGTAGAGCACCTATCAAAGCACCGCCCCTGTAAAGAACACGGGCATGTGTGACGGCAGTCGCCCGTCACGAGCCGTGACATTACACCCTGTGAAGGGTACGTTTGTGTGCGATAGGGAGCAGAGGCGCGGAGACGTGCCGTCAGGAGGGATGATGCTTGTTGGGCATGATAGAACATAATACTGTCAAAAGTCAAATTCATGGCTTCTACCATTACAGAAACTACCTGGCAGGAGAAAGAGCTGGTACCTTACATGGCAACAAGGCCCGTGCTTGTTTTGATACATTCCTCCACAGTTTTAGCGTTCTGAATCTGGGAGAGTAGTTAATATAAAGGAGAAAATACTAGATGTGCTATTTTCTTCTATTAAACTGTTCAGACAGAAGGCATAATGGAGAAGTTTAGTATAGCATTACATATGACAATAGAGAGATTCCAATATTAAATAGTTTCTTCCCTAAGAACTAAGGACATTGGGTAGTTCTCCAGGAACAGTCCTAAGTCACTTGACTAATAACCCAAACTTTGCCTCAAAGTTTCATTTCATTTTGGTAAAAACGTGGGTCAAAGATTTTTATGTCAAGAATGTTTTGTAAAGTCATAAATACTTCAAATTTAATATACACAAGGCGACATATCCAAGCTTTAAAATGTAAATTTTTCTTTTTTATCGGAACAGTTGGGTTTATCAATATTTTACCAACCATAGATTAAAATAACATTTAAGAATGTTGGCTTTGTATTTCGAAAATTAGTATCGGTAAACATAAAACAATACTATTTCTGATATTCAAGCATAATATTTATTCATAACCCAATGCCTAAAATTGGGCATATTTATATTTTTTTATAATAATGATCCATCCCACATAACTTTAACATTAAATAATAGCTTTTTCCTTCTTTGCACTTTAGTGGGGGCATTCAGTGAAAAGTTATGTGCTCCAGCGATTGCGTGCAGAACTTTGCTGTGTTTGAGGACTCCCTAAAGACCTTTACAAACATTTCAAGATTTCTGAGTTCTCACACCCGTGCTGCTGGTGACCTCTGTCAATATATTCTCAGTGTGAATTTACTGCAGAACAGGCGTACGTCTGAGGCACGCACGCTTTCAATTACGAAAACAAAATATAGTCGCGTCTGCTCATGGTAGGAAGAGCTTTGATTCATATGTTAACAGCTGACTCTCAAACACTCATTCCAGTTCCTGCGCTTCTCAGAGCTGAAACCCAACTCAGGGTTTGAGTGTTTTAACTCAAAGTCTCAAATGCGTTGGCTGTGTTAAAACTAAAACTTAAATAACTATCGTCTTTATTGCAGCCAATAATTGTTGTTGTTCTACACATGCTGCTTATCACCAAACACCTGAAGTCAAAAGTAATGGCCCTACCGAAACTGTTCCCGTGTCTGGGGTAGATGAATATATTCGTGTGTATGCTGGGACCAAACACACCCGATTGCATGATTTACAGCCGTTGTTTGACTGGCTGAACAGAGGCCTCGCTCCATCTCAACTTATTACCATTTGGTTTTGGTTTCCGCTCTTTGCCACCGTGCCACACCTATTGCATGTTTGAGTCAATGAGAGCAGTGTGTCTGCATGCTCAGCAAGGCTGTTTTTCTTCCATTTGGCATCCATCTTTTATTTAATTACTCCTCATCATCCTTTCTTTCCTTTTTCTATGCATGCCATTGAGAGAAATGTTCCTTTTCACATAGTTGACTCCCGGCCAGAGGGGAGGTTATGGCAACCCTCGAGTGTTGGCACGGTGGGTGCAGTACATCTGTGGTTTTTGCCTGCTTTTGCTTTCGGGACCCAGATTTTACATTTACATTTATGCATTTGGCAGATGCCTTTATCCAAAGCAACTTACAGTGCAAGGTTTTACGTTTAAAAATATGTTTCCTGGGAACTGAACTCGTGACCTTCTGCGATGCTTTACCAGTTGAGCAATGGGAACATTTTAAAACATGTTAGATTTGATTTGTGTCTTTCAGTCTGTAGAGGCGTTGTTTGTATTTTTTTTTCTTTTAACGTCTCCAGTTCCAGCGCATCTCCCATGACACGGTGAGATTAGATCTTACAGCGAAGCTGATTAGAACGAGACATGTGGAAAAGCTCAACAGTCACTGTCTGTTTTAGGCAGAACACCCTCCATCCCATAATTATCCAGCCCTATTATATCTTACCTGGGGCGGGATGCATGTAAAGAATTAATCAAGCCACAAAAGAAGCTCAGAGTCTGTGTTTTTGGAAAGATTTCATGTGCCTTAGGCTTTGGTAATTAGGCGGTAAATGTGCGTTTCCTCTCTATTTAGAGCACAAATACATTGCTATTACACAGAACATTTTTAAAACTTTAGATAACGTTCTTTCTTTCATCAAAAATCTTCTTTCTCTAACATTAAAAAGGTAGTTTACCCAAAAATAAAAGTTACCAATGTTGTTTTTTCTACTATGGTTGTAAATTGGGTTCAAGAACTGATGATTAATAATGCATAATGCTGTAAGTCGCTTTGGATAAAAGTGTCTGCCAAATGAAGAAATGTAAATGTAAACTCTAAAGGAGAATAAACATATTTCATAGCTAAATGATAACTGTTAAAACTGTTCTAAAATGTTTGTACAAACATTTAGAAAATGCAAAGTTTTCATAAATCAATGGGGATGTATTTTTGTTGGTAATCAGCGGTTGGCAAACTGAAATCAAAGTCAAATGAATTACCATTTTTTTATTTTACTGCATGTTACTCTATATCAAAATGTCTTAAAGGAAACTCAACCCTACGACCATAATATTTTCCCTTTTGAAAAGTCATAAACACACATGATTACAGAAGTAAAATGGGCTGCGAACTTCACTTCATGTTGACTGAAGTATGAAAGTGCTAGTTTTAAAAGACTTTTTGTGGCATACAGTAGATGTATAGATAAACAGAACAAAACTCTTTTCTCTCGACCATGTCAGGCATGAAATTCATTGATACAAACTGGACTGAAAACACATTAACTGTGGTGAGGATGAAAAGAGAAATGTAGTGGCTACTCCAGTCCTGTTCTCTCGGCGGACTTTAGGCTATAGCGCTCATTCTAAACAAGGTTTGCTAGGCATGGAACATTTGGGAACCCTACAAAGAGAGAAGCCTAATCCAATTTATACAGTTTGCGGTGATGTCTTATGTTTTTGACAGCAGAGAATTGAGACATATAGCTTGTAGGATTTAACATGGAATGCTAATGACCCGTTCGAGAGCTCAGGGAAATATAATGTGGCTGTTCTTGTAGGAAAGAAGAAACTTATGAGAATTTCTTAATACCTTGATTGTTCCTCCAAGACAGCAGTTGGATTAAATAAAGTGGAAATGGAGGTTTTGTGAATGTTTACCCTGGTGGTACCATGGTATCAGATTTTTCTTCTGAAAACCAAGACAAAAATATTTTACAATTCCTACTATATCATAATTTCTATTCATTTAAACGGAGACGATTCATTGAATTCTTTCGAAACAAAACTATCCAAGATACCGTGTGTACCATATTTCTACAATGTCGTATTATTTATATCTGTTTTTATTCCTGACTAATTTAAATACAGACTTCATAGAAAATTCTTTTTTTAATTGAGAAATCCAGAAAATACAGGTCTTTACTATTAAAGTCAAAGTTTTAATGTCAAAGCTGCCACGTGTTCATATATTAGAAATACAGATAAATACAGATTCTACATATTTATATGAAACACATATCTCAATTATTGCTCTTAGATATCCAAGATTAAATGCGTCTAAAATATTTCTACTGTGAAAAAGTGTCTCTCGAGATCTCAACAATGTCTCAAACTGAGCTCAATTTTTCCAGTTTGCAATCAAATATCAAAGTTATTTAAGATTTCAGGGGAATCAATTTCTCAATTTCTGAAATTTGCCAGAACCCAGACCTTTTCTGCATTACTTTTACAGATTCATAAAAATTTTTAAGCTTGTTTTATATTTAAATATGTTAATACATTTACAATAGTTGATAATACAATAGAAAGGCACAATGATAAAGATCTCAAAAGTAGAAGAACATTTTCCAGATGAAAATCTCTGTTTGCGATTGGGATTGCTCTACAAATGTATTTCGACAACATTGTCTTCTGAATTTTTCGCTTGATTTGTCATGGGATTGAGGAGCTCAGAAGGTGCTTATTTGTGCTAATTGGTCTTCAGGGGTAACAGCCTCTCATCCGCTGGCCAGCGAAGGCTCGGCCTAGCCTGTCCCGGCAGATTTGCCTGACGGATGGTAAAATCTTTCCCGTCTTCCAAGATATTCACTAATTTTGGCTACGAATGTTGACAAAGGTGGAGCACCTAAGTAAAGTTCCTTGGCCCTCTTCTGAAGCACGGAACGGTGACCGGGTTAATCCCAACACTTCAACTCAAAGTCTGCAACAAGTTGTCAGACCCAGTCCCAGAGCGACAATGTCCTGTTCAAGCATTCATAGATCGGTGTTCTCTTTCCACAGAACGTCATTGCTGGATTGAAAAGAGAACCACATCACTGGTGCATGTTTGGCAGGGTTGTGATGCTATCCATCGCTGCTGAATCCCTCTAATCGCACAACAGATCTGAACTGTGAAATACTACACTGAATGAATGGATGTTTCATGTGATGCACGCAGAGTCATGTTGAAGGTAGATTAAGTGTACAATGTTCATTACATTCTGACCTTCCACAGACACGGCAGGTCTATAACGCTGTTTGGGTGGGTGGATGTGGGAACGAGTTATTCTCATTTCATTCTTTTTCCAACCACAAAACATTTGAATCCAGAAGGCACTTTCTCAAAAGTCAGGAATGTCAAAATTGTTTGTTGTGTGTGTATGACTTCATGAGTACATGTGACTGGTGAGTTTACATCATCTCTTATAGTGAAATACACTTTACTTGACTGGACACGCTTTTATTTTAAACAAAAGTTATTGTTTTGGTTATTTAATAGGGGAGCATTGGTTCAATTCACAGAACAAGAATTCACTACAACTTTGGACAAAAGTGTCTGCATAAATGCATAGATTTAATGGGAAACGTTGCGCAGACATGATGTTTCTGTAAAAAAACTTCATATATTTTCAATGATAAACGGGCTTATGAGTTTCTTCACAGTGATGGAACAATTTTTGGTTCCACGAAACAACATTCTACAGTTCTTTCAAGACAGTTCTCCGAAGCCAGTTCTTTGTTATCTTTTACTAACCTTAAGCTTATTTCATTAAAGCTTTTGTGAGATGGAAGAATTCTTTAGTAGATAAAGGTTCTTACCATTGACAAAAAAGATATTCCTTTGGCACCGTGAAGCATCTTGCTTAATTTCATAGATGCATTCTTTATATTGTGTTTCCACCCCTGTTGTTCCTGAATAGAGACTTGTGAATACTTTGTTCTGGGAAGTAGTTGATTCTTATTTGTGAGAATTTGAAAATTAGACTGGTTCACCTTGAAAGAAGGCCTTGCTCAAAAACATGATGTACTGCCTCAAAGTCATGTCAAAACAGTGTCAGGAGACCAACGTCAATAAAATAGCATGGAAAAGACAGCATGGGATTGTGAAACGTGCAAGAGTATTTTGCTAATGGAAAGTAGTTACATTCTAAAAATATCACACCCCAAAACACTTAAGATCCCAAGACGTGACTGGCTAGCTCGAGTTTTGACCACAATTGCACAAAATGACTTTATTTTCTCTCTTTCTTCATAATTTCCAGTGAAAGTTGTAATTCATCAGTGAACATTAGTATCATAGAGCCCGAGGGGAGAGGGTGACGCCTCTGTCTATTTAAAGACCAAAGTATTCCAGGTAGACTTCCAAAGTTCACTTTCAGTACTGTGCCAAACATTTATAAAAAGTCCCAGCGGTGGGTATCTGAGACAGGGTCACGCCAACATCTTGGCTAAAGTGGAACAGACGTTTCAGAGTAGATGCATTAACATACAAGAAAGTCAGCATCGCATGTTCCATAATCAAAATGTACAAGGATAAATAGAGATTGGAATGTAAAAGGCTAAAAATACTTTCAAATGTTCCTCCAACATTAATAATGTTTCCTAAAATATTAAATAAATGACCTGTCCGGTGTGCAATAAGGTCAACAAACTGCCAAGCAAACATGACTCACCGGCTGCGTGTGGGGTCGCTGTTTCTGGGATGAACATTTATTGACTTGTTCAAAGGATCCATTTTAACATCACCCAATGGCTGCTGGATGCCCAGCTTACAACACATATGCCTGGATTTTTTCTGCCAGTCCTGGTTTTGCTCTGACACAGCAATTAAATAAGACTTGAGATAAATTACAGTCTGTCAAGAATAAAATTATTATGCAGAATTTCTCATGCAAAACAAAACAAAGAAACTCATTTTGAAAAGTTTGAGCAACACATGATGCTTAACGTAGTTCCATGCCAAAACGACCAGCAGAATTAACTTTAGTTTTTTTCTTTAGATAACGAACAAATCTCAAACTGCTTTAGAGGGTCCAAGGTGACCATAAAGGAACAATCCTCCCATAAATATTAACTTCTATCAACAGTTATTCACCTTCATGTTGTTGCAAACCTGTACATGACTGAATTTGAAAAATGTCTCAGTGGTTCAACATCCATATGATGGAAGTCAGTTGTTGCCAGTGTACTATGGTTATCAATGTTTTTCAAAATATCTACCTTTGCCGGGGTCAAAAGTTTGACGGATTTCATGGATTTTTACATTTAAATAAGATGTTTATTGCCTTTACTATCCCAGATCTGCCTTTGTGTTGACCCATTGCTCTATTAAAGGTTTGTAATAAACATGTACCACTTTTTATTTTGTACCCATCGAGATGTTTTGCTATCCCACTGGTGCTCAATAAAGGTCATAGGAAGCTGCCATTCGGTGAAGTGTTGCCAGTCAGGGTGTCTGAGCTCTCTGCCAGCTTTGGGGAATTTTGACTTAGTCCAACACAGGTGGTTCACATTTAGAGGTGAGGCTATATATAGAGTGTGAAAACACAATCCAGGTGGTTTTTACAATGAATAAAGTACCTAATGCAGTGCCATGCGGCTGCCCAGGGCATGTTTAATGAAGACTATCTCTGGAGTATAGAAGAAAGACACAGACCTGCCAGCTGGGTACAGACCGCTTGTGGCTCAAGCATGTTGGATGGTAAAACAGGGGGCGGTAAATGCCATGTTCTGACACTGAAACATTTTCAAGTTACATTTAAAAGTGCCTGAACTTTAGTATAACTATTGTATAGGTGAACATGAACTATACTCTCATTTCGTTAAAATAATCATTTCTGTTTTAAACAGAGAAGGTGATTGCTGTCACGTGAAGATGATCTTCTTCGGATGAAAATTCTGTAATTTAATCACCTCCTTCTTCATTTTTTCTGCAGAACACACCAAAAAGATATTTTTAAAGAAAGTAGATAACCAAAGAGCAGTGGCACCCATTAACATTTTTTGTATGGACACAAATCCTTAGCAAAAATGTATCTTCAAAATATCTTCTTTGTGAGTAATAGTGATTAATCAAGGTATTTAAATGATGATCGAATTTTCAGTTTTGGTGAAACTAACCCTTCAAATTAACGAAGCTGTTGCCGATGTTTGCAGATTATTGCATTTTGCATGACATGTTAAACAGAACAAATTTGAAATCATTTTAAAACAAGGTAGTGTAGAATGCATGATATCTTCTCGTTATTCTTCTATTAAATGTATATTGTTTGCATACTTTTTATCACACACCGGTCTTGTGTAACGTGGGTTTATCAAGCTTTCAAAACAAGAGCAGGAATTTATCCGTTTCTTTTCGATTCAGGTCAGATGCCTTCAACAAGCATATCTCTAAAACATCCCCATCAAATATTTACATTGCGGTGTTATTCTGGGGAACTACAACACAAGACAAACGCTCCCAGTAAAACATGTTTAGAAGAATTTTGCTGGCGGCTGCCTCTGGTCTGAAGAGATGTTTGGGCAATGCCACTGTGGCCACAAAGGCCGGTTTTGTTGGCTGCTTACAAAGGAAGAGTCTTTGAGCCAGGCCACTCTGCCCACTTCCACCCTCCGCCTCTTTTATAAAGTTAATCCTGCAGCCGAGCTGCAGCAGACGGCACCGTCTCCATCACAGTCATCCTTCTTACAAAGCTCCAGGCCAGCTTAATCTTTCCAAGGGGTCTCGGATGGGTTGAATAATATTCTACGTATTGACAACTATTAACAAGATTAAAAATACCTTTTTGCTCACTAAAATGACATTAGAAACACATGAATATATTATTCTATGTGATATTGCTCGACAAGTAAACTTTTAAATTGGTTTTATAAGGCTATCTTAAAGTAACTGAAATTAAAACAAAATACAGAAATTCTCAAACTATAATAACCTTTAAGCTCAAAAGAAGTATTTAGGAATGTCCTTCACCCCCGAAGAATCTATGTCAGGATTTGATTTTATGGCAGGGTGCAGCCTTTCTCGTGCTGCCGACTGGATTTCATGTAAACCGCATGCCTGATCTTTGTCCAGACGTCTGAAAATACATTTCACCATTTAAACATTGTTATTTTCTTTCTGTGCTGTCCGGTGAGAGCAGATAGATTCAGACAGAATTTTAATTCCATATTTTTCGTTTCTCATACCTCTGCGGACCTTCTATGTTAATGTCATCCAGGTGTGCTGAGGTCTTTTTTTGCATGTTGTACAATGGCATGTAAATAATATTGATTGAGCGGTTTTTCCCTGTTCTCAAACGGAAACATTTGGATGGTTTTGTGCACTCCACCCAGTGTAATGCTGTGCGTTATACCTGTGCCTAAAGCATTAGATTACATGACCGTAGAACCAAGGGCTGATGTATTAAGTTCGTCTTTACATTCACATAGAGTTAAAACAGCTGTCCTGCAGGTACTAGATTTGTACATACTCCTTTTATTTTTTAACAATGTGACAGTGATTGTAGGCTTTCAAATGCATGGCTTCATGTATTCTCATTATGTATTTTATTTGCTTCCGATTATCCCAACCAGGTCACACTATCCTAACACTTAAACACCTGAAATCTACAGATGGGTTATGAGGGAGAAAGATAACATCAACACAATGAATCCAGTGTTATTATTCATTCAAGAAGGCCGTTGAAGTCAGAGTTGTGTGATTTGTATATGTAAAACTTCATATCATTTATGTTTGCCCTAAAGCAGATACACACTTGAAGTATTCACCAAATTTGTCATGAAATTAATTTTTTTTACCGATTTAGGTCAAGAGTTGAGCCGTCCAGGAAGAGTGGGAAAACTTCATCTCAAATCTGTGAAATTACTAAAAAGCATCTAAGCTATTGCCAAAATAGTGTTTGGTCACTCATTTTGTCATTCTGATGGATTAAAATACGTGTGTGTTCACAGACGGTTTAGTTTAAGTGTGCGTACACATTGACCACGGTTTTTAGGAAAAATTGTATTCGTAGCTGAACGTTTTGGAACGAAGGAGCTGAATGAATCTGATACTTTGCAGGATACATCTTATAAAAGATGTATAACCATATACTAAAGCATTTGAAAGTAAGATATTCTTATTTTTAGATCTAAAAAGCAGAAAATCTTATATCCACCAGATCTTATAGAGATCTCACGATTAAAAGCCATTAAATCTTAAAGTTACTGTTTAACTTCAAAGATGTATGGAAGGACAGATTGATCGATGGATAGACATACGTATGGATGCATAGATGGATGGATGGCAAGACAGATGTGTTAATTAATAAATAGATTAAAAGATGGATCTATAGAGTACATTTCCTTTGTTACATATTGAGTTCGTGTTGGCGTGGGATGCAGTTCTGTCCTGTTCCGGCACAAATGAATCCCAGCCTCTTCCCCTTTAAACTCTGTCTGGGCACAAGGAAGTTATCCCCCTTGTGCGGTTTGAGACATCAGGCTGCCATCCTCACTCCAGGAAGTTTATGAGTCACATGTACAGTTTGTCTCTTGGATATCTTAACAAATCAAGGATGTCAACACTGGCCCTGACCTTTTATTTGTCCGGTTTATTGGTGCTCGGTTCCGACACTTCAGTGTGTGTAGGGCGGAAGGTGAGCGAGTTGCTTTGGTTAGAGACCGAGAGAAATCCGGTTGACCGATGCCGTGCAGCTCGTAAGAACTCCCGGCATTTATTGCGTCTGACAGTAATGATGTTGACACTGTCAGGACCTGGTGGCACAGCACCAACGAGAACCAGCCCTTGAGGTGGTTTGGCTGGTCACCTTACGAGAAGTCCAAAAACCTTCTACTGTATGTATTTCAATTCACAGTGTGTGTGTGGCCTTAGAGAAAAGTCTGAACCCATCACTCCACAATGAGCCACAGTGCTGCTGGAAATGAACGCGTCACTCTGAAAATAACCGGCCCTGGTCGCCAACCTTTAATAAGCTTCTAACGGGTCTCACTCGGGGTGTTCTGGCCCTGCCATGTGGCCGCTGGAGAAATCCTACTGCTTATTATCTGCTTCTTCTTTTTCAGGTGAAACTTCACAATGTGTTTTACATTATAACAGTATGTAGGAGTATGACAAAGACATGTCTGGAGGACATTAACTTTTATTTACTGTTATGTTCCATTATGTTAGATTAAACCACTATTAAAACTAAACAAAATATGAATTTTTAAGATATTTTTGATTCTGAGTTTTTTTAAGTACAAAAGAAAATGCATTTTAAAATATGGTGGATTTATTACAATCTAATCTGCATTCTAAAAATGTATTAGTGGCTTTGTAAATATAACAATAATTGACTGCTATATTGAAATCTATGAATATATGTTTAGTAGTTTCTAAGTAAGACAAACTAAATTAAATTTGTAAAACACAACATATACCTTCAATTAAATTATACATAAATTATTTGAGTTTAAATATTTGAATATTTTGAGATTTGAACGATGATCAACTTCTCTCTTTACATGAAGAATTGAACAGGAAAAGATGATCCCGTCACTCTGCTGACAGAAGAATGATGATTGAGGGCATCATTGTGCTCGGTTGTCTTTAGGACCCTGTCTAACAAGATGTGACAAATAAATATTTTAATTTATATGCGCAGTTGCTTTTATTAATTTTGTTTTATGTAATATAAAATTCTCAAAAGAAGGAAAAAAATACTCAATATTTTCTGTTTAAAATGTTTCCCCAAGAAAATTGAGAAAACCACAAATTTTATAGTGAACTTTGTGTGTCTTTTTAGTCAAGTCTCCGTAAATTATTTTAAAGTCTGCATTAGTCACTTTTGTATTACCCTATATATAATACCTTATAATTTTTTTTTTAATAAAAGTGAAGATCTCACCAGAGTTATTATAGTTTTTTGTTCTTTTAAAATGAGCTTTTATTTTTAGTAAGAAAAAATAGGATTTTTTTCTATGCTTTTGCAATTTTGTTATGCATTGCTTAATTTTATTTTTTGCTATGTAAAATGTTTTATTGTAAAATTATAATATTAGTGCATACATTTATTTTTCTTGTTGTATTAGGTAAAATTTCAATTGCTGTTTAGTGTTTAGTTTAAGTTTTTACAATATTTTAAGGCCGATATTTGTTATTGATCTCAATAACAGAAACTATACATAAGTGCAATACTATATATGAGAAATTTGGACATGAATGTAAAAAAGAATGGCAAACATTTAGGAAAAACAACAACAATGGAAATGAAATTTGCTATGTTACACACAGAACACATGTGCGGCACACATAGAATAAGATAACTGCCACAGATGTGTACATTCATTTTTCTCAACTCTTTGGGAACACAACAGAGCATCTTTTTTCATAAATCCTTGCAGTATGTCACATTGTGACACATCATCATACCCATTAATATCAATGAATTCACAGCATTCTCAGACGCAGCGTAAAGTGTGTAGGCGCCCTGACGGAGAGAAACAGGCCACCAGCTGAAGACGCTTCTGTCATTATAAAACAGGCCAGCCAACACCTATAAATCCTTCTGCACTTTTCACAGTCCTATAAAATGTGCAATCCTTTCTTTCACTGCCTGATGCAAACCCGCCTGTAGCCACCGACCGAAAGGCATGCCACGGTAAGACAATGTCACCGCCTCGGTTTGATCTCATTCCGATGTGTATAAAAGACTTACTGAAGCTCATTTCTGCTGACTCTGAGTTTAACTACAGACATCATTCCACAGGCCACAAAACTTCAGATTTACAGTAACAACAAGTGTCATACAGCCCAACAGTGAGAGAGAGAGTGAGATATAGGAACATGTTACATCATGCCAGGGGGTTTTTGGGATGCACATGATGTGTAGAGCTTCTTTTATACAGCAGCCATCATTTTTAAGCGCGACTGTCATGAATATTTACTGCGTACTGGTGCAGAATGCCGCAGAAAAGTTTAATATCTCAGAAGTTGATCTATTTATATTAAATTTGGAATTCTTAGTTGTTCTACTTGTATTTAGTCTTAAAACGAATTTTTTAAATCGTCAAGAGTTAGTGGGTGTAAAATGAATGTAGAATGTAGAAATGCTCGAGTTTATGTTGAGATATACAGTACTTTTTATTTTGATCTGCAATCTGGACAAATCTGAGCTCACTTTGAAACATTGTTAAGATGTCTTCTGAAACTCGAATGGAGACATTCTGAGAGGCTCATTGAAAAGTTTACATTTGCTCTTGGTTTAATCTTTTTATTGTTTAGGAGAAATGTAGAATTTTCTGGCGTTTGACTAATGCGTACTGTATTTCATGAGGTGTTACAATTCATTTTCCGGGCATATATTTAAAATAAGCAGCCAGAACAGATTTGCATACTAAATGGGATGGAGGCAGTCGGCTCGGTTCGGTTCCTCCAGTGAAATTGACCGAATGAGAGAGCCCGATCCAAAGCACCAAATCCCCACGTGATTGAAGGGAAATGAGCTTAAAGCCACCTTCATTTTTCATCCCCCACGGTAAGATCCTCCCAAAGTTCTGCCCGCCGAAAGCCATTCTTCTTCCAGTAACTGCGTTAATGTTGCCGGAGCTCCCAGATGCGATGGCTCATGCCGAGCCGGTATGATTAATCGTGCCCTAATGAAGAGGCAGACATAAACTATGCGGACGCCCCACAGGCGGCTCTCATGAAAGCAGAGATGCTGACCCGTGTGCCGGGTGGCTTTGTCTTGGCTGAGATGCATCTGAGTCACTACGTCGCTCAGTATGAGCGGAAGCAAGAGCGAAATTTTCCCTTCTGCCTGTCGGGAGTCAAGTTTAACAGGACGTCTGGCCCAACGTTGTTTTCTTTAAGATAACAATCATCTCATTAACAGAGAGAAGGACACGATGAGACTGGCAGGTCAGACTCTTTCCTGCCGAGCACTTCTCCATCACCGCACCCATTCCGTCTCCTCTCAAACCTCCAGTGGCACATTTTCCGAGCATTTGCCACAGGTACTCAAAGACCGAGTTCACACTGTGCATAAATCCAATTTGTTTTTTTAAATTAAACCTCAAATCGAATCACTGTTGGTTTGCAAGCGATGAAATCTAATCTGTTGACATCATACACAAGAGTTTGTATAGGGGTGAAATAGCGATGGAGACAGTGATGTGATTTTGGGCAATTTAGTCATTTAGTCGTGTTTTTGCTGTTTGTTCTGAAGTATCCTCTGCTCATCTTTCTAGATTTGTGTTGAGTCAGTGACCACTTTTTCCAATTATCGTTGTTTCTAAAGCAATCATGGATTTCCACCTCCAACTCTTTCATCGGGTCATAGGAATGTCCCTACAGCATCTGAACCCTGACATCATCTCCTATTGTAACCAGAATGGCTTTCGTGAACATTTGTCAACTTAAAGATATGATCCCTTATGACACAACTAAAAGAGACAATTTTTGCCGTCAGTTTAATACTTTTTTATACCAAACACATGTGAAATGTTTAGTGTTTAGTTTAGAGATGTGTTTTGCTTTATTAAGGCCTTAAGAACAGTTTGGATGTGACACGTGTGCAGTACAATCATTGCCTTTATCATGTGTGAATCCAATTTGTTTGGGATGTGTTCATATAAGCTATATGGCTGCAATGTTTTTTAAGAATCTATAAAATGAATAATTTTAATTTATGAAATTAAAAGGGAAAGGAAATTACAAAAATTAATTAGAGCAATGACATTTAAGAAATAAACTAGTTGTAAAATAACGGAAATAAACTAAAATTGCAACAATAAAAAATACACTTATTTAATAAAACTATGTACATTTAACCAATAAATAAAAAATAAATATTTTATACGTTTTACATAGTTTATATACTTGACACTGCGAATCTCTAATGTTGAATGTTAAATCCAAGCTCATCTTGTGAGATGACAGAACAGTTGCTTCAGTCAATCGTTATCAGAAAAGGCAGATAACTTCTTGCATAGTTTTACTTATGAAGTCAACCAGAAACCGATATCTTCTAAAGTGGACGTGCCTTTCCAAATGCCCCATTATAAACAGAACAAGTGTACGAAGTCAGACTCCGAGCTGATAATGTCTGTCAGAGTCATTATATAAAATATGATTATACGAAGTATGTTTGGAAGTCTCAGACCTGAATGTCTGGTGTGTAATGGCCTGTTTTACTTTGGTATTTCTGAGGATTATTAATCGCTGTAAGGAGAAGGAATGTTAAGTGATGTGAAGGGTGGGAACAGATTCATCTCTTGTGGTTCATTTTGCCAACTTTTCTAAACACTTGCAACCAACACCTTCGAAAATGGAACGCTCACTCCATTAAACAAATGTGGGGCCACTGCATGGATTTATGGTTTGTCAATCACTCAAATATGAAATCAACATATAGATCCTCTATTAATTTTTTTAACCTGTACTTGCATTTCAGTCTTTTGTGTTTTAATAGAGAGCTCGAAGCCACAACGTGAGCTCAGATTTGGGAAGCCAGAAATCCCAAAGTAAATTCAGTCATTCGTGAACTCAAATGTTCCCAATTCCATTTTTACATTTATTTTACACATCATACTCTTGATGTACCTTAACAAATGTCTTCTAAAACCATTTTAGTATAGACAACAATGAAATCTTCTGAGATATAAGCATCCGCTGAGCAATAACATTTAACTCAAAGTAAGTTCTCCAAAAGTCTGACATCTCTTGTATCACACTTTTCATGACATCTCGAGCCAGCATTGCATACGCTTGATGATTGCATTCTTAGCCACTTCATTTCCATAGGTGTGTCTTACACATTTCTTAGGGGAATATCTCATAGTGCTCTGCTGCTTTGTGTTTCCCTGGTTACCCAGTCTCCAAGGTAACAGGTGCTTAGAAATAGACCAAAAGAACCCCTTTTCTTCTGGAATGCAGCCTTGAGCAAGACAAGACGGCGAGAATTGTTGCCAAAGTAAAGTTGTGAAAAGACATCACAAGTCCTACAACCTTTCATGGGATCCTCTATATGAAGAAATGGTAACAGGACATTGATGAATGTGTTTTTTTCACAGGTTCATGGTAAAGACGATTTCAGTTGTATTATGGAACATTGAATTCATCACAGTTCTTAGAAGAAAAGATTCATCACCAATGACAAACAAAAGTTCATGGTTGTTGAAGTAAACAGGATTTCTTATGCATTTGCGTGTCTTGCTTCTCCTTAAAGTGAGTTCTTGTTCTTACACAACTTTGATCATTTCCACTTGGTTTTCATTTCTTGCAACACAAATGGAAAATGGAAACTGGGTGTTTCAGTCGAACGGCATGTCTATAGGGTCTTCTGTAAACATGGCAGAGCTCAGAACGCTGACATTCCAAACATTACCAGACAGGGCTGAGGCTGCGTGGGAACATAGTGTTTTTATATGGATATCTATCATTTAGCTAGCATCATTAATAAACTTTCTATGAGAGTTAACCCATACAGTTTGGGTCTAATGAAGGTTTTTTATCTTGTCTTATCCGTGTGTATATTTTTACACGTGCAGGTAAGAGTAAAGGACATATAAATGTATATTCTCAATATGACTTAAAGTGTTAGATTACACAAATATGAACATTGTGTCAACATTTACTCACACACTTGTCATTTCAAACCTTTTTTTCTTCCGCAGTACACAAAAAAAGGCATTGAAGAAAGTTGGTGGCCAAACTGCAGTGGCATCCATCACTTCTATTGTATGAACACAAGTGAATGTGCGCCATCTACCAAGAAGAAAGTTATACAGGCTGGGCATGATGGTGAGTAAATGATGCCAGACATTTATATATTTTCATTGGGTTTATCTCTTTTGACTTCAATAGAATTATACATGATGTACTGTGCACCAGTACACAAAATAAACTTGTTTTTATATATATATATTACCTGTCAATATATTAAGCCATTAAGTATATAATTGAAAATATTTAGAATAATATATTTATAAATATAAAAATATAAAATATATATAAATGAACATATATTTGAATATGCAGCACCATAAGTTTGAAAACACAAATGTTTCTAATGTTTAAAAAAAAGCTTGAATTAAAAAAAAGCTTATTTTGTAGTCAAAAATATAATATTGCAAAAATGTATTTCATTGGAAAACAAACATTTTAAAACTATAAGTTTTATTGCACCTTAAAATAAATTTAAATACCAAGATAACAATTTGTCAAAACATTTTGGATTTATTTTAGATGCTTTAAGTTACAACATAGTGCCCCATGGTTACAATTTTCCTTCTCTATTGATTAGATAAGAATGCATTCATTGTAAAAGGTGACATTTTTTTAATAAAAAATGTTCCCAAACTTTGGACTTATAATGTATTTAAAATAGGATCATATTTTCTGGTATATTCCCTTTTTAGTTTAACAAGGCCAAAAACGTTCTGAAACATTAAAAGTCACTACATTGCATTTATAACTGCAATAATAAGTGTAAGTGGTCATAAGGTCTCATTTATGTTTGTAATGCACACAGTTATTGACAAGTTGTTGAAAGAATGTTTAATATTCAGAGTTGGGAGATCAAAAGCACCTTCTTAAATAAAGAGTCTCTTGAAGCAACAGAAAGATACCCAGCTAGATCAGAGAAAGGAAATTTGGCAAGTGGCTGTGGAAAAAATATCATGCCGTTTCAAGTTCTTCATGGGATGCAGAGGATATCGAGTGAGAAATGGTGGGGAAAGCTCTGAGATTGTAAAAAGACCAAATGTTCTCGCTATGACACATCTGGAGAGTCCACTGGGCCAAGTTCGGTGTGATCTATGCTGGGCGTTCGGCCCCGGCCAGGATGTCAGGGTGGGGCCACAATGTGCTCCGCTGTCCCGTTGTCAAAGGAGATGGAGTAAATTACCATTAAATTTTATTTGAAAAAGCCATCCTCGCCTCACAACCGAACATAATCGCTGGTCATAGTCATGTATGGGCTGACCTCACTGTGGGGAGCGTGGTCCCACGTTGAGTGTTTTTTGGAAATGGCTGGTTTGTGTTGGAAAAACCGTTTCGTTTAAAAAACTCCAGGGGATTCAGAACATTGTCCATCAAGAAATAAATTAATGCTGATCACAGTTTAGGAAAACCCTACAATCAATAGATTTCTTTGCCATTTATTAAAACATCCTTTTATAATATTGCACAACATCCATGCTGTTGTTTTAAAACCAAAATCTTTATTCAGCTATGCAGTTATTAATGTTAATGATTTTACTCAGCATCTTAAAGCCCCTTTATTATCATCTCTGTTTAAAAGATTAAAATAAAATAAATAATATAATACTTTTTTTACTCGGATAAAATTAGATGACATCACATTGACAATTCTCAAGTCATTTTTATGTTGTAGGTTTACTGTTATTGCCAACACTAAGTGATTTTTGTGTATTTTTTACCCAACCAAAAATATTTTTGGTTCAATCTAGTAAACGATCATGTTCTTTTTCATATCTTTATGTAAATTTAGTGAATCTTCCAAAATAAGAGAAAATGTAGAGTGGGATTGGGATTGCCCACATCGAGAACAGTTTGAATCGTTGGAAGATGGGCGTTGGTAACAAAATGGAGGCAGATGTGAATGTAAGTTTCCGGTAATTAGAGGAAAATTTCCCACCAGACTCACCATCGGCACCCTCCAACGAAGGAAGCTCAACCCTTGAGTTATTCCTTGTGACCAGAAGTCATTTTTAGGTAACATTTATCAAGGTTTTTCATAGGACAATAATTAAACATAAGAATGAAATGCACAGATAAACGACTACAAATTACATACAAAATATAATTTTTCAACCTCAAATCCGTAACATCTTTAAATATCATTCTAGATGATGTATATTCGAAAAAGGTAATATTGTGTATAAGCATTTCATCATCAGCAAGCTTTGAACACAACTTATTATATTTACAACTATATTTATCATATTTGTCCATACAGACATTATTTACATCACTTCTGTCTGCTGTTGTAAGAACAGAGTTTGATTTTAAGGCCTTTCATTAAGTTTGCATAAATCAGAGGTGGAGTGTAAAGCACAGCAAATCTCAACGCACATGTTCCCAGGTGAATAGAAAAGAAACTACACAAGGTCATTTTTCCCTTTTCTCAAGTAAACGAGTAACTTTGTCTATGGTTTCACGTTTGTGTATGTCGCTTGGAAACGTGTTATTCAAAACAAAATGCTGTTTTTTAGAAACGTAGAACCTGTGGATTAAAATAACAGTCAAATACCATGCCAATGGAAATAGAAATGTTTACACAATGATTTGATAGTGTACTTATAATGATAAGGATCAAGAGACATATTTCAAAAGCACAAGAATAAAGAAATACATTATCTAATGGCTGTGATTATTATAGAATTGAAATCAATGCCAATCAACCATCAATGCTCAGTGATTTCATGTAGTTCTATAGACGTAACAGATTATACTAAAGCAAGACTGCTTTTGCTTTTTTTCTTTACAAATATAACGAAACTTCCCCTGGTTGCTCTTTCAAGAAAATATCAAGTCATTTTTTTAAGGGAAGATCATCAATTATTCATTTCTAACCTGCATGACTTTCTCTCGTCTGCTACAGACAAAAGGGGATATTTTGAAGAATGTTATTAACTGGCACTGATTCAATTGCATTGGTTTGTGTTTATACAATAGATTTGAACGGCTGCCACTGCTTTCCACATTTTTCAAGACTTTCAGAACACAAAAGAACACATTTGAAGAAAGTTAAAACCCAAACAGCAGTGACAACCATTCACTTCTATTTTCATTTGCTTGATAATAACTGTTATTTTAATGCTTACACTTACGATTTTGGCCTTCTTTGTCTCCTCGATCCTTTGTAAGTCACTTTCAATAAATGCTGTCTGCTAAATGCTAAAATGTAAGTGCGTTGTACTGTTTGAACACAAACCAAGTTTCAAGTGAATGAGTGCCAGTTACCAACATTCTTTAAAATATCTTATTTTGTGTTATGCAGAGTAAAAAATCATACCGGTTGAAATAACAAAAGGATGAGTAAAAGATCATAGAATTTTTATTTTTGGGTGAACTCTAAACCCTCCCATCACTTTAAATAGATATTCTGATGCATTTATCTAGCCAGGCTGAAGCCATAAATCTTCACTCATTATAAAAAAAATTATTTGTTCATTCTGTCTTCTGTTTTCTTTTCTTTTCAAAAGAAAACGTTTTCGTAGAAATTATGCTGGCGTATGAGCCAAATCCTCAGGTTTCATTTTAATATTTGTATAATCCATATTGTAATTTCTCTCTTTGTAATGCTCCAGCTTTGGTCTCTCTGGTTAAAGCCACTCTCAGGGTTAAAAACCACCAGGTGTATCTGAAAGCGAGTCATTATTTGGTTGCATTTACAGACACTTATTGATCCAATTAATGTCTAGCCCCGTGTCAAATTCTCAGCCGAGCTGGGCGGCACAGCTCCGCTTCTCTTCGGTCATGTCGCACCCGTCTTCCATATGTATATTTAGGTAAGTAATTAAATATATTTCAAGGTTGAGATGAAAGGAGACTGTAAGTCAGTTTTTCTACATTAGAGCTGAATTTGGCACACGGGACTGTAAAAACTAAAGACAGGCCAACTCTGGCTCTGCTGAACCGATTTTTTGTGCCGAAGGTGTAACGGTTTGGTTTTTTCTAAAATGTTAATATGTAATACATGAAAGCCTTATGATGAATGGGGGAAGTCGTACCACTCCCAAATCGAACACACTGCAGTTTTTCTTTCTTAATTTTTCTGACAATTTTTATAAATTTTAACATCCTTGCACAGGAAAGAGCATCACAGGTCCTGAACATTTTACACTGGGTTCTCAGAGCTATTTAAAGACTAAAGTTAAGGTTTGGGGGTGGTACCATTAATGAGTACAGTAGTAATAACTCAAAATCTTTTGAAAGTCATACTTTGATGGGGTGAGTGATCGAAGCTGGCCGGTCTTCATGTACAAAGTAACAAAGTGTGAGGTCTGGCAGGGATTCTGGCGTGAGAGAAAAAAATATGACCCAGCTTGTTTGCAATCCTATAAGAAGTTTAAACAAATATTCTGTAATTGTTGATGTAAGCAAAGCATAAACAAAACGAGGTATATTCATACTGACTGGCCAAGAACGTTTGCTTGCAAGTTTTGTCTGATCTTAAATTTTCCAGACACCTGGAAATATCAGAAACAAATTATGTCTAAAGCCAGTCATTCTGCAGAGGCACATTCGAGGTGTGTGTATGGAAATATATATATATATATATATATATATATATATATATATATATATATATATATATATATATATATATATATATATATATATATATATATATATATACACTGCACATATGTTCACAGCTCAGAAGAAATCATTTCATTCAAATGTGAATGAATTACGATGTAAAAATGATTCATCTGTGGCCAGAATTCGGTTTCATAAAAATGTATAAAATTCATCCATTTTACATACTTAACAGTCTATTCAAATTGTTTAAATTACATTATTTTACTTATTAAAATATCTTTATGGGACTTCAACTTAAAAATGGAAAATCAATGGAAAATTTTAGGGTGGAGAGAATTATAAACATTTTATACAATTAATGAATTATATATATATATATATATATATATATATATATATATATATATATATATATATATATATATATATATATATATATATATATATAAATATATATCACCTCTATAAAAAATTGCCTGGATAGTCCATGCAAAAGTAAACTTTTACTCACCCTCATGCCGTTCGAATGTTTGAGCACCTATCTTTGGCAGAACACACACATGATATTTGAAAGAATGTTGGTACCAAAAACACAAGCCCTCAATGACTTCAAAAGATGTCTTTTCTTTTTCAATCCTCGGATTGATGTAAATAAATGACTGAATTTACTGTAAATAAAACATATGTAAATATCCATAAAATATGTTTCTGTACAATGTATAAAATAGTTATAAAAATACACAATGAACTAGATCCTTAGCTTTAAAGTGCTTTTTTATTCATTTTGAAGTGAATATAGTAGTGTGTAATCTGAGGTGAAAATCTAAACTCAGAACAGTATGTGCCGTAGAGAACAGATGAGTGCTTCCAAATTCCCTTTGGCTGAGGACCACCTGTTCTCTTCTCCTGCACATGTTGATGGAGCGATCCCTTGCGTTGGATTCGCATCGTGCCACACAACACGTTCAGCCGGTCCTTGGTTCCATAAAGTCTCACAAAATTTAACGGATGGCGAAGAAAGGTTCTTCACATTATAAAAGAGAGATGGTTCACTTTGACTTAATGATTCTTTGTGGAACAAAAATGGCTCTTCTAATGGTTTCAATCTTCAGGGAGAACATATAAGGATGAAACATAGTGACAATGAATAGACTAAAAGACACTTCAGAAGAAATATAAAAGCATAAAGGTACACACAAACAAATATTTTGGATCTGTTTGGAAAAGTTATACTTAATAGTGCATACTTAAATACTTATGTATCCTTTCTTGGAGATGTAATATAACTAATTTTGAAAAATGGATGTATACGTTTTATAAAATTGTGGTTTTCTGCTCAAGGCCATTTGAGGATCTTTGTAATCTAGTGAGATTGATAAATCCCCCACAATATTTTTTTCGACATTTAAAACCTGTGCCAGTTTCTTTTACGCAGAACTCAAAACCTATTTTGAACTGAATCTGAACATCTGTGGCACTCACTGTATGGAAACGATATCAATCCAGGTGAATGGCTTCCAGTCTCCAACATTCTTCAAAATATCTTCTTTGTGTTCTGCAGAAGAAAGAAAGTCTTACAGGATTAAATCTAAAAGTGGGAGTGTAAATAATGACAACATTTTCATTTTCGGGTGAACTTTCAACTTAACTAAACTCTTACACACAATAGAAGTGTTTGTGTTCCAAATGCTCTTTGTATTTCTCTGCAAAATGTTTTAATTTTTACATTAGTACGGCGTTCTTTACAACAAACATGTATTATGCTAGCAAGCCATGGGATACACCTGTTTTAAATCTGCTTAAAAACCTCTAAAGATCTGAAACAGCAGTGAGTATGAGCACTGCCTCTCTTTTCCTCATTTATGTATGACGCATGCAATTTATTATAAACATTTTGCCAAAGACGAGCAACATGACTCATGTAACCAAAGTGATAAATCGAGCAAACACAAAGTGTAATGAAAATCCAGTGCTCCAGAGCTTCTGAACTCTCAGACAGACTGTAGTCAGCTAAACCACAGATGCTTTCTTTATATCGTCCTCATGAAAACCAACGGCAATCATTTAGTTAAGGACCGCCAAGAGTTTTGTGAAAGGATAAAAGTCAGAGGCCAAACGTCACAGATCTTTAAGATGAAGATTTGTTTCGGTTTTGCAAAGATACTAAACAACCAGTTAAAGGAACAGTTTAAAGAGTCCTTTTTAGGGATTTTTAAGGTTTGGAATGAATTATGAATGAGTACATTTGGGATTTAATATCAGATTGCATTTAAGCCATTGAAATGATATGTTTAGGCCGTCTGCATCACCGCTTGTGTGTGTTTGTGCTGAAGATCAGATCTCTCATCTCTCCGTGTGCACAGCATCAGATGATGCAAAGTCTTCTCTAATTTAGAGAAAAGGAATTTCATGTGTTTTTCCATAAGAAATGTCATCACGTTTGACATTTAAGATGACACTTGGCTGGCCCTAAAAGTGTCCCACCTCTTGTTCTGATAACACAAAACCACCCAGGGAAGTATTTTCACGCTGCTTGACTTCATTCAGGACGACCAACTCCCTTCCTAATGCATTGGGAGGTTCAGCACCACGAGCTCTCTGCACGATACCGGGCTGGGACTTTTCACAGATCTCATTGAGAGTCCTTCACCTTCTGCTTACGTCTGACGCCCATCTGATAAAACAATATCAGATATTAACTGTGGAACGATCACTTCAAACAGCAGGCTGGGTAGAGACTTATAAAGGATCGTTGCCAAATGTAGTATTGAGTTTCAACACAAGGCCCAAGAGTTTTATAATGTAAATCCCTTGAATTGACACATCAGTTTGGTTATTACATACCTGTGTAACATACATGGCATTATATTTACACTTTTTTTCAGACCAACATTGAGTCAGCAAGGGTTAAACCTGACCACTGGGTAAAGTTAATAGTTAAAAGTTAATCAATGCAGACCTACGAAATTTTGTTTAACCCATCTTATAATGACATTCATTATAAGCCAATGGTTGGGTTTGTTTCTGGCCCAACCCTGGTTCCAAAATAACTCAGGATTTATATTTTAGCATTTTTTGGGAATTCTTGGAATTAGATTTTACAACCTACCAATTGAATCCATCACATACCACTTGACATCATTAAAGTAACCCTCAAAACCAATAGCATTTCTATTGTGTCTGGGAAGATTCTATTGACACAACTCCAAAATGATTACCTCTGAATTCATATCTCATGCACATTTTGACTTATCCTTCTTATTTTGTATAATGTTTGTAAGAAGAATTCACGACATTTTACTAAAACACTACCAAAGGTACCTTTTTTACAGTTACCCCCCATAATTTGGACCCCATTGATACCCATAATAGAAGAAATAGATGTTATGAAGAAAGTACTGTAGGCCAACAAAAAATTCTGGGGTACTTTTTCCTTATATTCTTATTTCTCTCGCTATGGTTGTCAATATGCCATAAGAACAGTTTGGTTACAAGCATTCGTATCAATTTGAACCCGAGAGTCATTCATTCATGACTGAATTTTCATTTGTGGATGAACTATCATTTGAATGGTTTTTAAAGACCCTGACAGGGCGAAAAAGCCTGATGGTAAACGGAAGATTATCTACAAAGGCATTCTACACAGCCGAAGGTGGAATAGGGGTGAGATGACAGAGTCAGAAGATCACATCGGCAACGTTTTTCCCGCCTTTTACAGATTTAATCTTTACATATACACAGCTGTTGTCAAGGAATTTGGGCGACACAAAACATGTGATCTGATGTATGACAGTCGCGGGCCCACCCTGTAAGAATACAGTGCTGTTAAATGGTGCGGGGAAAATGAATTATTGTTGCTGGGTCTCCGATTTCAGACAGCGCCAGCAGACAGAGGCGGCTTTGAAATATTCATATTCCGTCAGTTCTCGGTATGGCACCTTAGCTAACACGAGCGAACAGCCATCTGGAAGCAGACTCCATGAGACTGCATTAAAGGCACAGATTTTTCAAATACGAACGTTCAACTGTACGACCGCTGGAAAGCGCTAAAGGTGAATTTCTGACACATCCTAGCCAGAGTTTTTTCGGACAAAGAACGGACGGTATGGAGTGATTCGCTGAAAAGGTTCAGATCAAGTGAACCATCAGCTCAGAAACGCTCTCATGTATGCGAATTGCTGTCAGTTGATTCGTAACTTGGTTCTTAAAGCTTCTCTTTCAACTTGAGGTCAAAGGTCATGTTTAGACTCAGAGCCCAAAACACCTGCAAACATGAGAACAAACTTTCCATCCAGACGCACAAAACAGATAAAAACAGCATGTGTTTGCTTTTCAAAGATTTGCGGTAAAGTCTGTGGCATTCCGTTTTCACATTGTTTGTTAAACTGTGAGCTTGGCTGTCTGAGAACGAACAACTTTTCCTGGAAAGGAGATGAAGTGACATAAGATGTCGAGCCTCAGGTTTGTTATTCAGCTTCGGCTCAAAGCAGCTTGTAGCGACAGGAAATCTACATTTGTAGTCGTTAAAATTTCCCTATCGTTCCATCCAAAAACTCATAAGCAAACATAACAAAGAAAAAAAATCTCCGCTGCATAATCGCTCTGACAACATGGAAACTGCTTCAAAATAAACAGAGGGGCTTCTGACAATGGAACATGGAAAAAAGGGGGAACGCGCTAGACATGCATTCCTTACCACGCTTTAATGTGAAAGGCGAGAAAGACGTGTAAGTCCTTTTCAAACTCTTCTGGCCAAGTACAACCTTTGATCAGTTAAACTTGTCAAAAGTTCCCACAATGTTCCCACTAAACATTTCCAGCGATTTACAAACTGAAATAACTTTCAGCTCAAGCTTAAAGACGTAATCCCAACCTTATAAAGCCAACATTTATGTAGCTAAATGAAATTTAAGGAGGTCACCTATGCTTCGGTCGCCCAAAAATGTCATTTCAAACCTGCGTGGCCAAAATATGACGCCTGATCATTTCTCAAATTACTTCTCTTGTGTTCCACAGAACAACAAGGCGTGTACAGGTTAACATTGAGCACTTTTGCGCAATATCCATTTAAAGGTTCATTATGGTACCATAGAGCCAAATGTCTATTGACTATGAATGTATTAACAAAGCAGAACTATACAGATTAGAAGTTTATATTAAAAATATGTTTTAACCACAACAGAAACCAGCACAAGTTGTGTTAGTCAATCACAGATCTTAGTATTTTCATTCTGGGAGAATGCACCGTAGCTCTGCTCCAGCATTCTGTGCCGAGGCAAACCAGAAAAGCCGTCCAAATGTCAGCCCCCGGCCTGGGATTCCACCCTGACCATGCCTTTCCATTCCAGGCAACTTCAGCACTTGGAAAAGGAAGATGCTTTCTCTATTTTCTCCTTCTGCCAGATGCTCTGTCATAGCCTTCCAAATGTTGCCTGTCTCAAGGCCCTGCTTATGATCATTTGTTGTGTAAATCAGAACGCTCTCTGCTGGTGCGAACACAAAAGACATAAAACCCACCATCCGCATCCAGCTTCAGGGGTCTTTCAATTTGGGTCAACATCTATACGGCAAAACAAGCATCTTTCTTTTTGCCACCCCACGCATCTGACAGATATATTCGCGTGACATTATTATTGTACCCATCATGCATCCGTCTCTTTTCTAAGGTCTACAGAGGCTCATATTTTGCTGCGGGCTTTTGCCAGCTATGCCGCTGCATCTGCTGGAGGTTCTGGGATCCGAGGTATTGTTTGGGAAGCCATGATTTATACCTCTGCTTCTCTTGGGTGCAAGCAGGCCCTGTGATACGCAGAATGTTTCAGTTACTTCTCAGAGCTGCTGGACTCTGTGTGGTTGTGACTCATCTCTAACTCCATGACTTTGTCTCATCCCTAGCACTCTGAGAACAGAGCATTGCATGGCTATTTTAAATGAGCCAAACCTTCCCAGATTTTGTTGGCCTGGAATAAATTGTGCTGCCCTGTAGAGAGGGCATAATGGCATCAGCAGTGACTATGAAAGGATATATCTGAAACAAATGTTTTCTATAATATACTTTTTAACAAATCATAATTCACATGATATGTTTTGTTTTTTAAATGGTGCAAAACGCACAGCACAATGAAATCAAGCCAATGAGAACCACACCAAAAATTTGACGACAGAAAATGCACTCTGAATTAATTGAAATTATACTATATGTGTGTGTGTGTGTGTGTGTGTGTGTGTGTGTGTGTGTGTGTGTGTGTGTGTGTGTGTGTGTGTGTGTGTGTGTGTGTGTGTGTGTGTGTGTGTGTGTGTGTGTGTGTGTGTGTGTGTGTGTGTGTGCTCTTCTCTACAAAAAATCATCATAATGTAAAGAAAATTCTGTGAAAATATGACCTTCATCATCAAGATTCAAATCATGGTGAGATTATTAATGTCATTGAAATGTGAAGCTCCTATTTTATAACAAAAGACGGTGTGTATATTATATTTAGTATTATATTTATTTGTATTATTTGTTTAATTTTTTAATTATTGAAATTTTATTAATTAATACCACGTTTATATTATTTTTATTATTATTATTATTATTATTATTATTATTATTATTATTATTATTATTATTATTATTATTATTATTATTACTACCAGTATTTCTACTTTTACATTTACATTTACATTTAGGCATTTAACAGACGCTTTTATCCAAAGCGACTTACAATAGTCGAGGAGACAATGAAGCTGTAAATAGCTATAGAGAGAGAAGTAACAAAAGTTACAAAAGTTTTTTTTTGTTTTTAATAGAGTGAGTAGGTTAGAAAGAAGGTACTCCTAGTGAGTTAGGTGTAGCCGGAAAAGATGAGTTTTTAGGTGTTTTTTGAAGATAGAGGCAGATCGTTCCACCATCGAGGAACTGAGGCAGAGAACGTTCGAGAGAGAGATTTCTTACCCTTTTGAGCTGGTACCACAAGTCTCGGCTCATTTGCGGAGCGCAGAGATCTTGAGGGCCTATATCTTTGAATTAGTGAGTTAAGGTAAGTGGGTGCTGAACCGGTGGTGGTCTTGTAGGCGATCTACATATTATACTTCTGCCAAAAATAATGATAAATTTAATAATATTTTTTTTTATATTTAATAATATAATTCATATACATTCATAGTTATACTTAAATAATACTAAGTATTATTATCAGTGTTTTTTATTGGAAAAAAATCATACTTATATTTGCTTCATAAAACATGCAATTTCTATTGCATCAATCCAAATCTAAGTGCACTGCAAGGATGATGACCAAAATCCCAACCTCACAACCTTGAGTGTAAGTTTGGGGGTGGTTTCCGTTTGACCAATGGCTGTTCAGGAAAGGACTTTGAAAAGGTTTTAGTGGATCGAAATGGGTTTGGTGACATTAGTCCTGCAAAAATCTTACCCTTCTGGTCCAAATACAAGTGTTGCATCGAGAAAGCACTTGTGACATGCCAAAAGCAGGACTGAAATTGCCACAAACAAATTCGTAAAAGCTATAATCAACCATGATCGGGCCACAATGCATCCAACATGTTTTCTTCTGAAGACCATCCCTCTACAACCACAGCAATAACTGTATAATCTCCTGGTCCGTTGCTCTGACACGTCCACCAAAAGCCCATCCAAACCAAACATAAAACAAAACATTATTCCCAAAGTGACCTGATGAGCAACATGTCCTCTTAAAGTAACCGTTTGGGGAAATAACCTTTTCTTGCCCCTTTTCATTCTGCCAAACATTACTGGCTCTATCTCTCTCTCCGTTCTCTCTCTTTCTATTCGGGTTGACCCTCGCTAGTGAGCTCCCGCTGGGAGACACCATGGTGATGTCACAGTGTGTAGCAAAGGACCGAATGCATGCAATAGGAAGTCACTCCCAGCATTCCAGGCCACAGACAGACCAGCACGTGATATCAGACTGTGACGTCTCAAAGGGTAAGTAAGTTCTGGCTTGTCTTTAGGAAAGGACTAGAGATGTGGGTAGGGCCCGCTTTGTTAACCTTCTTCTGAACTCCTTTCTTGTTACTCAATGCTTTATATCTTTAAAGCAGCATGTAGTCAACCCTCGACCATAGACCATAAGAAAAATCACAGATGAGATCTCCTGCATATCTCAGTTAAATCTCTAAGATATCAATGAGTTTCAATCGAGTGTGAGTGGACTTTTCCTCAAGTCTCCAGAGAAATCTCACAGATGTCTCTGGATTTGTCCACATATAAAATACAACATTATTCATTATTCATTATTTATGTTACAAGGTCCACATAAACTCAAACATTTCTCATCAAAGAAAAAACATCCCAGACTCAATTCTTTAATGAAACACAAATGAAAAACTGAGAAGGAACAATGTACTTTTCCTTCTTGAAATTTGATCGGTAAAGTCCTCCTTAAGTGTTAAGCATTATGGTCTGTCTTGACTCACAGGTCTGGAAATAAATGTGAAACACAACCGGCATTTATGCTTCAAGCTCAGTTTGTTTATCTGATGGTTGTTTTATGAATATGTTTCAATCAGAAGATAAATGATAAGGTACCTCCTTGTACTTTTGATTTATGAATCATTGGAACTAACCAAAGCAGGGGAAATCATTTATAAAAAAGATAAGGTGTTTTAGTTTTTAAGTGCATTTTTCTGGATGCCTTTATGTATCTTTACTCCCGTTGTGTCGCAAAACTGAGCAGGAGTTTTCAATCCCGTGTGAAATCTGAACTGAACTTGTGCCAGGGATTGTAGAACTGCCGACGGAGCGGGCAGGAATACCATCAAAATGTATCTTCATTTTATGTAAATGAAAGGCAAAAGATGCAGGGCAGGAGCCAATCTCTGTAGGATGAAGGGAAGCCAAGTTTGTGACCTCGGCCATCTCAAATCTGTATTCTGATGTACGAATAAAATATCAAAACAGTAAAATCAGGATACATTTTAATACATTTTTAAAGGTATTAAAACTGAACAAAACACCGTTCCTATAGATATTGGAATTTTTTTTTACTATTGTCTACATTTTCGTTTTGCTTCTCAACTAAGCTGATAAAAACAACTTCACCACAATATCTTTTCACTGTAAAACCGTTCCAGTCTCAATTGTGAAATGAAATGCAAATGAAAACAATACACCTTATTCCCATGACAATCAATGTCACACAAAATCTCGCTGTCAAAGTTTTGTTTTGAATCAACAAGAATTGCATTAGTACAAACCAGTATTGCAAGTTTAGATTGAAAACAACCAAAAAATTCACTAAGGTAACATACTGAGCTATTTCAAAAAGTTGTATGCCATTTTATCAACTCATTCTTCACAACTACATCACAATCCTCAAAACTAGCTGTTGACTTTCGGTACTAAAGTTTGGATGATCTTTGAATTTTGTAACACTGTCCGGCTGGGATCTAAACAACCACCGCTTCAACACTTCAAAGTCAGAACACTTTATTCTGTCTTCATTTTCCCATCCTTTTTCTCAACTTCTCCATTTCTCTTTTAAGCTGAATTGTTTTTCCTTCCAAGTGTCATTCCAGTCTCATGGCAAAACAAAGCAACAGAAACCGTGCACTCCCACCCCTATTTCTATGCTTCGGGAGGCCGATTGGACATCAAAAAATGACCCGACCGCAACCAAAGCCATCTTATGGAGTAAAGTAAATAAAAATGTTCTTAAAATCAAACATTCAAATGGATTACTGCATTGGCTCAACAATGTACACTGTCATTGGGTGCTTGGTTTCCAAATCAGAAAACACTTCACATTTTGTGGTGGCTTTTAAGAATGAGGGATTGTCACGCAACCTGTCCATTTTGGCATATGCTTAATCTGGATAACATCAACCAACTGACAGATCAGTTTATGAAGATTTGGATATATGTCATTTTTAATGACAAGGATAGGAAATGTGTTTTCTTCTCTTTTTTAGGTTTTATGCACAATGGTTTGTTCTATTTCGATATTTGCTTTCAACATTGTATTTCTCCTGTTGAACAACCAGTTTAAAACTGCAATGTATTAGCTTCCACGTATTACATTCCACCTGTCACTCTTATTGAATCACTGTAAATGAGCTGTAAAGACACGGCTTTACATACACACACTTTATATGTCAGTCAGATGGCTTTCAGTCAAATTGGGCTCTTCATGGCCAATTTAAGCTGTAAGAAGCACCATATCATTTGTAGCAGATGAACATCGGGATATGCAAGACCATGACCTTTTCAACTTAAATCTGAGCATCTTATTGGAAAAATATCAGTCTTCCGTAACTGAGCCTCACGCTATAGAGACAGACGTCAGAAATACCTTAAAATCATCCTTTTTAAAGTTGATCCATTATCTGAAAGAAGAGTCGAGTTTTGTGTCATACTCCTCTTTCCAAGAGAAAAAAGGTCAAAGAAAGATTATTTTTTTGGTAAATATTCTTCTGTATTAATTTCTCAAAAACTTTAAAATATATATTTTATTTGCTGTAAATACAATTAGTATTTGAATATATGAAAATATCAACGTTACCATTCAAAAGATTGAGTTTTTGCCAAAGGTTTTTAGTATCCTTGTAGCACATATGTTAATATTTGGTGGTTTAAATACACATATGAGGACTCTCTTTAAATTTGAAGAGCATTATTTTAATTTTTTGTGCATGATTTTTCATAGTCAAGTCAGGCTATTTTTAGGATTGTCACATCCATAATGCTACATTTTGCTCAAAAACGGACACATTAAAAAACATATATCGTAAGAAGTTTGTTGTCCTTTTTTGTCATGTCCATAACGCCGGTTCACTTACATTTTTTTTACAGTAGGAAACTTGTGCATAGACTGATGTCTCCAATGTATAAACGCTATACACAAGGATTTTGAATACCATAAACAGCTGGTTAAGTTTACTTGTAACAATTACATACATCAAAATGATAAATAAACTTTAAAGACATTAGAAGAACAAAATCTTATGAGCCAACATGTTAAGTGGCCTGGTTGATATCTGTCAACTATTCACAAAATGTTTGTTTGGATTTGGTTTATATGTGTTTTAAGTACAGATTTTTTTGCGTGTGTGAAAATAAGACTGAATTGCACATATTTTATTAACAACATAAGTCTACATTAACTAAAAAATTTCTCATTTTTTAGAAGAAGGAAAACACCAAGTTTAAAGACTTTTAATACAAATTTATAAATATATCTGATCTTCCAGCTGTCATGGATATCGAAGGTGGATAAGTATTTACTTTAAAACTATACAACCCATCCCTTGAGGCTATTCATTTCCTTTCTTTACAGTTTTTTATATTTAGTATATTCATTGTATGCTTGACTGCAAGTCACAGTGTGTATATTCAGGATGGGTGTGCTTTAATGTGTTGCTCTTCTTTAAGGGCTTTTGGGAAAGACTCGGAATGACTTCCATGTGTGCCGTGCACCATGGCAGCATATGAGTTGACTACTAAGAGCACTTCTTTGAAGTAGAGTTTCAATAAATGCTTAAAAAGTCTGGAATGATGTGTGTGACATTGTTTGGCTATTTCAACCTATAACCATCATTCAGAGACTTTAAAAAAACAACAACACAGCTGTATTAGTGTAAAAAACTGGAGTCAAAATAAAGGTTTGGAGGGGAAACAGAACTTTTATCCATTCATGAGAATGAATAAATTGACATGGTACAGTATGAGAATATTGTAGTGACTAGTCTACGATTAAGTTTCTTCAAAGTTAACTTCAAAGCAAGTCACTCATCTGTATGGAACTGAAGGAGTCCCATGTATGCTGAACAAAATGTCAAGCAGTAAAGTTTTTATGACATCAAAAGTTCTTCAAAGATCTTGAAAAACATGAATTCTGGCAAACATGTCTATCACAGCTGTCCATGCACCTACATTATTCAACTCTGTGCTCTTATTTCCATTAAACTGGATTAACATCAACTCAAGGAATCAGTTTCTTAAAACTAACTAGATGTTTGTTTGCTTACAAATGTAGGAAGCAGCGACAGCATACCTTAAAATGATGAAAAAACATAAAGAAAAATACCGTACCAAAGGTAGCAGAAAAGTTTGCCTTTGAAGAATCCATTTGGTCCCCCATTGAACTTTGTACTCATATGGTTTTCGTATGAACAACTTCTGACTTACTTTTTAGTAGTCAGAATAAACTTTATGTTATATTAAGTTCCTTTTCAAATGTTTTTCAGAATTAAAATATTAAAACCATTCATTAAAACCATAATTATTTATTATTTAAATAATTATCATTTTTTATACTTTATATTAACTTAAATCTGAATATAAAACCAATTTTTAAGAAGTTCTATAATTGTAGACAGGACACCGGACGTGTAAGTTGAAAGTCTAGATATAACTTTAAATTCGCATTTGGTCATTTAGCAGACGCTTTTTATCTAAAATGACTTACAAACGGTATGAATGAGGTTACTTTACACGGTAAGTGAGCATATCCCACTAATCTCATGCTAACACTGGATCATATTTAAATGCCATGAATAATGAATCAATTCTCTCACTTTACTTTCCAAGTACTGATTTGAATTTTCAGGCTTACAAACAAGTCACTTAATCACTTAAATATTGTTATAGTCAGACATGAAGTGTTGTGATCATACAGTAACATTCATTCTTAAATCATTAAGTTTAGCACAGTAATGATGGCAAGATTATAACCATGAGCAGCAGGTTTAGAAAATACCTGTGCATGAAGAACATTCGCATTTTTAAAATCTTCTCGGATAACTTTGTGATTTACATTAATGATACAACAAAACCTCTTGAAACCTTTTGTACCAGCTGCAAGCTAAAACTTCTTGACTGATGTGTTTGAAAGGATAAACCGCAAACCCATGAGCAAGGAGGTCGAAGGTTTGAAGAAACATCAGCACTGTTTTCTCTCTGTGGGATTTATTTGCATTTTAATGTAAATGTGGTCAAACGCCCTCACTGTACTAAACAAGAGTTATAAAACATCGAGGGGGTGGTGGTGATATTAAACACATTATAAAGAGTCATGAAAAGAAAGTCGGTTAAGAAAAACATTGAAGGCCTGACAGGTCAAAATTGCCTGGAAGGCCTACGGATAACTTTATAATAAAGCATAATATTTGTTGTCACTAAAAGTTTCGATATAGAAGTCTCTGGGTTTTCTAGGATTAGTCCAAAACCAGAAGGAAAGCTCTCAAACCGGTATATTTACCCTTCCATACGCATTTTTATTACAGGTATTTCAGGTCACCTATCGCTTCCCGTTAAGGAAAGACGTCAGAGGAACGGAGCAAACATTTCAACGTAACGTGAAACTTGTGACGCTCTGAACCATTGACATCACAAGTGCTCCATAACCTGTCTGATTACATTACTCCAAAAATAGACGCGTAACTAAGAATAGAAAGTCTTTCACATTAGACCGGTTTAGGTTAACCTTTGTAAATTCTTGATGAACTTCTCACTTCGCGCGTCATTCTATATTCTTATTCACAAGTAGCTGAAACGCACGTAAGCAAGCAAACACGTCTGTATGAACCAAGAGGCATTGCATTGTGGGATACATTAAAATATACTACAATGTTTGTTTTGTTAATACTGTATTCCATGAATATAATATTATAATTAATATATATATATACTACTGGTCAAAACTTTTGAGACACAAAGTGAAATGTTTCTCATCATTAATAAATACTATTGATATGAAGGTGTCTAAATTTCTGAAATTTGTTTTTTAAATTAGTAATAAGAAAGTAATAGACAACAAATATAATTTAGCACACATCATGTTTTCTTCTTTTTTATTCTTACATTTTATTTAATAAAAAAATTGAAGTGGGTGACTTTGAATGAATATTAAAGATAGAGCAGCTAAGAATGCATAATAGAGGAGATGTCCTTTACAATTCTTTAAATAGCATCTCAGGTGTGGATCTTAAGAGGCTACTTGAAAAAACGACAAGAAAACTTGAAAACACCTTTTGTACTGCAAACTCTAGACAAAAGGTGTCCACACTGAACATAATCAGATATGAAAGTTTTTGTTATTAATTTTTTTTTTATTATAAAATCATTCCAGTAGTTCTCTCATTTAATGATGAGTGTATTATTATTTTTAAATGTGGAAAAATATGAACCCATGAATGAGTCCCAAAACTTTTGACCGGTAGTGTACATGTGCATATAACTAGACAAATAGTTCTATGCACATGTACACAAACGAAAGAAAAAACCTTAGAACATTTCTTCCAATTTATAGATTTATTACTACCCCATCCGTGAACGTTCTTTACTATGTGACAAAGAACTAACATTTGTGAAAGCCCATAAATGACTGATATGGAACCTAGCGACAAAAATCCTCGTCAAAACTTTGTGTCATACGCAAAATCATATACAGTTCATATGACTATATTATATATAGAAAATTATTTGTTTTTATTCACACTTGTTTCAAATGCTCCATGTTGGCTTCAGACTCACACTGAGCAGGACCAGTTTAGCTTCATAAGGGTTGTTAAAATCTCGAAATAGTTCCACACTGACCAAGGACAGAATAAAATCTCAGCTGGCTAATTGGTGACAGGATCACTCGTGGAGCTGCAGTACAGCGTCCTCACGCTAATTTAAGATTTGTGAGTTTTGGTCCGGGTGCCCCGCCCCTGCTGGGACAAGGGTACAATGTTATGGCCTCCAGATGGATGGTAATGGGCCACACCTGTGCTCGTAACCCTGCCTCTTTGAGCCGAACGCCTGAGTCAGCCAAACACACACCAGGAACTCTTCCCACTGCGGGCGAGCGAGCAACACGGACACAGCCATTCCCGGGATTTAGTGCCAAACCCATCTTCAGCTGATGCCTATTTTAGACTCTCACTTATTTACAATCTCTGTCTCACAGCCAGAGGTTTTCATTGAGGGTAATGCACAACCGAAGCAGGGTTTCGTGTGTGTGTTAGAGTCGCTGTGCTACAGCTTCAAAATACGACGATGCTACTCTGTTTTTTAAAAAGTAGTATCATCAGAAAAGTTGTATATGTGTCTGTTTATGTAAACGATCAAGTTTTTTTTAAATAATGAAAAAAAACCGTGTACTCAGTTATCCCAAAACGTTTGACCGGCAGCACAAATTAGTAATTTTTGTGAAAAGAAGGAATATTAATGTAAATATTCGACGTCAATGCCTGTTGTCCCAATACTACCACAAAAGCTAAAGCCACAAAATCTACCACAAAAGCTAAAGACCAATCAATTCATTGATTTTCCCATGGTAAGGGGTCGTGTGTCATTCGTAAGATATAAGACACAACCTCACGTGGCTTAGTGTTTTATGAAATAACTCCACTTTTAATGATTGAAGGGGACTGTGTTCTTGGATAATGTATTTCTGAACTGTTATGTAAACGAACAACCTTCAGGACTGAACACGGTTGAAATTCAAGATTCTAGGAAACAGTTACACTGGTTGAAATCTAACCAGACATAAACATGCTCGGAGGCATCAGGTTTCCAAAAGGTCCTTTATTGCTTAAGCTGGCGATGCCCCGGTGCACACGCTCGCACACCGACGCCGAGAACAAGCGTAATTCTCCTGTGACAGCGTGTTCAGGTGAGTGCACGAGAGCTATGATTCCAGTCTAGACAAAATGTACCATGTGGAAATACTTCAGATGACTTTAGCTTTGAGAGGCATTCTACCTCCTCCCTTCTGTAATCAAACCTTAAATCCTTTAAACCTGGCGAAATGCGTTCCCCTCCAACTGATGTTCCATAAACACCCCAGTCGATATGCCAGACATCATCACCCTCTCAAAGCTAAATGCATCTGTGGATAACAACCTGATCTTCCATCTTTGCATCATTTGATTGTAAGGTTGAATCATTAAAAAGTTTGTTAGTTTCAACTGCTGGTTGAGTAAAATCCATAAACCGGAATATTGGTCTAAATTGACATTTGGTGCTTACCATTGGTTGATATCAATCAGTTAAAGGTTTAAATCTGTTATCATTTACTCATCCTTATGTTAGACCAAACCTCTTGACTTTTTGTGAAGAACACCAAAGATTTTTTGAAGAACCTTTGTAACCAAACAACACCGTTTCCCATTGATTTCCATTGTATAACCACAAACAAATTGAACATAAGATTGATTTCAAAAGTCATATACAGGTTTTAAACAACATAAAGGTTAATAACCTTTTCTTTTCTTTGGCAGATTTATTGTTTTAAATTCAATGGTTAGGCTTGTCAATATTTTACCCCACCATGGTTTAATAACCCAACATTTTTTCTTAAATCTAGGGTACACAATAAACTTATAAAACTAGGTACAACACCAGTATTGACCTTGTGAGTTGCGAGGTTATCTTAGCTAGGTTATGACATGAGAAAGCAAAATCTGATTTCATGAGTCTGATAAATTCCTAAAGAAAGAAAGTTTGTAGTGTTTGTGCTGTGCTTGTTCACCCAAGACAGCATTTAAAGCTCATTGCATAACGCACCAACAATGCGTTACACTAAAACGCCAACCCTTATTCAATGAATAGAGCCATTATTTGAGGAAAAGTACTTTGCATTTTAGCACTCTGGATTCCTGACTGTCTGGTGCACTGTTGTTTTTCCTAAATCCCCTTAAAATGAGTGACAGAAAAAGGCTTTCATGTACGCCACACCTTGTTAAATTCTCCAGAACCCGAGTCTTTTAAAAGCAGACGCCACAACCGTATATGACTTAACATGTAATTTATAGGAGCGGTGGCACATGAGCACTCCCCCACGTCAGCCTGGTGGCGTTAGTGGCTGACAGCGCAGGGGTCCGTGCCAGACCCCAACACAGCACAAAGAAGAAGAGGGCCGTGGTGCGCTCGACCTCTTTCAGTCGGGATTACACGCGAGCACGGCGCTGCGGCCGGCGCTCGGTTGATTTGCTTTGGAATAATGACACGGTGGCGAAGGAGTCTGCCAATGTCGTGGTCACGCAGACGGCGGGGATATAAATATCAAGGGTGATGATTACACCAATGGTCCTATATCTGCTTGACTTTAAATGGGGGTTGATGATAAGGCAAAGTCTGTGCTACTTCAACAAGTGGATCGTGCCCTCTTCTCATGCAAACATCAGCAAAAATTGAATGCGTAATGACATAGATTGAGAGTTGAAGTACCTACTGCATGACACAGTTATGTGTAAACATCTCATGAGCTTTGAAACAGATCCTGGTGTGTTAATTGGAAAAGACAAAAAACTGTAAGAATTTTCAGTTTATCAGAAAGTAACACATTACTATAATTCATAACACAGACAAACACAAAAAAATTGTCTAACAGCCTCAATATTGAAATTTGAAAAGCAAATAAGAGCGCAGTATCAAAAACCAAAATCATCCAAACTCATGAGCAGGAGCTTCTCAGAAGACCCACTTGGCAACTGAGTTAATGGGTAAAGAACATTATGTAATGTTGTATCAGGACAAGCCCCAGTTGAGCCTGAGACCTAAAAGTCTGTACTTTTCCAGAGAATACAAACCTGGCTTCTTTCCACAAGCACGACACACCATTGATTAAGAAAACCACACGCTCTGTGACAGACTGAAACTGCCATATGCTGGTCATGGTGAAATCTATCTTTAGAACTGTTTGTAAAAATAAGGCCAGGGTGTTGAAGTGGTGCTTATTTGATTTTGTCCTCAACTCATCCTCTAAGGCCTGTTGGTTTTAACGCCACATAGTTCAGCACTAGAGTCAGGTCACAGGACACAATTCCAGTAACACCGGGAGTGAGAAAAAAGGCCTCGCTGGAGAGTTCGCTGAGGATTCGAGATGGGTAAATCGCGGAGATCCGTGCTGGAAGAAACGGAGGTTTGTTGGATCAAGAATGATGTAACTTGAATAATATGAACGAAGTGACTCACATTTTGGATGATTTTTCGATGTTAAAGTGATCGTTCTCTAACAGATGATTTTTTAAAGCATGTACACTTAAAACATGTCCTCTTTATGGTATAATATCTGGTATGGCTCATCTTCAACTCTTAGATTAAGTAATGCAAATAATGACGTGCTTTCATTCTCCATGATAAAAACCGGCATTACCGTGTCTTCACATAACAATGTTATGGAAATGCACGCCATAAATTTAGCATTCGTGTTGTCAATAAATAATCTAATAACTCTTGGACTGAGAAGTTTCCTGGAGAGCAGATGTGGAGCACCAGATGCTGTGGCTCTTTCAGAGCACCAGAAGCTTAGCCAGTAAAATACGTGCCCGTTGAAAACACCGTGGTACTAAATCAACTCTGAGAAGCTAAAATGCATTTATTTAATAAAGAAAGCTCATGGTACATTAGAGCAATTGTATGCCCCCGCCATAAATCATCCAATGCGGCCCGTTGTAGCTCATAACCTATTTCAGAAGGTATGACATCACGGTTTCCATTTACTGCAAAAGCTGAGCAATAAAGTAAGGGTAATAAAATGACACAAATGCAACTTCTTGAAATGCAAATCGTTGAGCTTTCATTAAAAGTAAGACATCCCTACATGTTAACATTGTCCAAAGAAAGATGAGAACGAATTTTTATGCTTTCAGACACCAGATGGCCCTTAAGGCTTGGATCTCCTTTGACCAAAAGATAGATGCCATTTTGTAGTCACGACTTCCCTGATAAGTTCTTAAAGTTTTGTTGACCTAATGATGGGTAGGTGGGTGGAAACGTAATGCAGATCTGTAACATACTGTGAATGATTTCATGATTAGGGATTTTTGTACTGAGAGGATCAATTAATTTTAAGAGGATTAGTCTGTTATATCTGCTCTGTCTATTGAGTAATATATACGGTACGGAGAGGTGGGTGTTCACTTCATCTGTGCTAAAAAACCAGAGCCCTGTTTTAAAAATCTAATGAGGAGTCCTTAAGATGTACTTGTAGGAGTAATGCCACTTAGGTTGCATCTTTACATATTTTTTGCATATTTATTAGTATTTTTCTGACAGCACTTGAAAAAAAGAACGCGTGCAACATTTTAAACAATAGAAGTCAAACATCCGATCTGAAAGATAATACACTTTTAATTTCAATATTAAGCAGTTATTTTAATTAGAAACACATGGAATAAACATTTTGTCACTTTTCACTCATAGACTGTATGAAACAGAGGTATGGAGTTGGTGTCTGTCATTCTACCTGTTGGTTATAGCATTTATGAAGCCTTAAAGTTGTCCATCACCACCTTGGTAGCTTGTCACTTCTACATAACCGAAATATTTTGTCTATGGGATTTTCGCCGTTTTAGAGCAAGTTGATGAACTGCAGCCTAAATCACTTTGGATTTAAGAGAGAAACTGAAATGTTTTAATTAAATGTATGCATAACTTTCTACTGGTTCTTACTACGTTGTATTTGATTATACGTGAATCAATGTCTGATTGATGAATTAATGGTTCCTTTGAGTTTCATGTTTATGATTCTGTCTGAAGCTTGACTAAATCAACCTCAGGTTAACATAACAACTCTTTCACCAAATAAATGGTCTTATGTGACTTTCAGATAAAATTTTCCCCGACTCATTGAAACAAGAAACATCTCTTTCAGGCATTTCTGGCTTGTAATGAGCCAAGAACCAATGATGGGCTGATAGTAAGTTCATCTGTAGTGTACAGAGGATATAACTGATAGGGATGAAGATAGAGTTCCGTTGCTAGAATAATGTTTTTGATTTCATGGGTTTTATCAAGATGCAAAAGGGTTTGGGAACCTACACAGCTAGCTAGGGAAATATCCAAAAACGAACACACCAAAAGCCTTAAATTGAGATGTTGATTCTTTCAAGAATTGAGCTGACATACTGTGCAGCTATCTAGTGTCTGTTTATATTATCCAACACAATATTTCTAAACACTACAATAAGTTCCAGATTATGTGGAATACCAAAGACTCCAACAATCAAAAGCTTGGATGCATCCTAACTTCTAGTTTAACCAGGCGTTTCCCTTGACCACTTTTACCGACTGACGGCCTCAGTGTTAATCTGCTGTGCCCAAGTATAAGTCTCAAATTTCATATAACTGAAAGTATTTTTGCCATTGACTTTGAATGAAATTCGCTTTTCTCTTTAACATCCGCTGTAGCTTTCCAATGTCAATAGAACAAAATCAATACATTTAACATAAGTGCACATATCTGAGAGGACATTCCTGTTGTGGCCTCCTTGCAGCGTTTTAGTTCTCCTCTTGCCACATTACATCCACCCTTCTCAAATGAACAGATTGAGTTTCACATTGCTGACATTCTCTGTAGCTTTACGACGGCATGGACACTTGAGAGGGACGTTTTGACCAATCGCGACGACTCTTGCCAGGCTAAAAACTAGTATTATTCTGACAATTATCTCACCCTGTTGCGTGTTCGCTCTTTACTCTGACATCTAAATCTTGTGAGGGCCCATGGGAGAGCTGAATGACACCCGGATCCGCGAGGCCGGTACTTGGCTCTTGCAGCTGCAAAACTTAAAATGTGCTGGCAGGAATTTCTTGGTCCTTTCATCTCCTCACTGCGCAATTTGCCAGTTCCTTACATGAGGAACAACAGGCCGTATCAAAGCCTGGAGGCCGCTGCCATCACAACAGAGAGACCGAGTATGTCAGATTTGAGCGACCAGCGGAAGAACGCTCCACAGAGTCAGATAATGAACCCAGACCACAGACTCCCTGAAAAAACACAATACAGGGCAAAATAGCAACTCTGAAAAAAACATTCTGGACTATATCAGACAAAGCGACAGCTCGGTCTTCACGAACTTGGCCCCTTGAAGTTGACATTAAATCAAAGTCTACTTTATTATCGTAATACATTTTTCTACTTTGCTTACATTTTTTAATAAAAATAACCCATTAAACCACTAAAAATGTGTGAAAATTGACAGTGCACAAAATGTAGAACTATTTACACAGATGCATCGTTAGCAGTTTTTATACAGAAGTTGTTCACAGTACTTGAACAGCCAGTCATTTAAAAACTCGATAGGAATTCTGCACATCTATATGCAGATGTGAATATTGAATGCTATGTTTTGTGCAGACCCCAAAGATTGTCTATAATATAAAGCAATGTGAGTTGAGAATGTTAAATTTGAAAGTCAGACTAGATAAAAAATCGCTAAACCTGAAGAACATTTGGACTTTGGTATCTTGCCAAATACAACTGGGATTTTTGTCACTTTAAACCCTTTTATGCATAGAGGTTCCTACAATAGATGTAAGAAACATTTCTTGTGCTTGCTTGAATTGTTGTTACATATGAACTGGGATCTCATCTAATACTAAAAAAATCCATTCAGATTTCCTTTTTAATGAAAAATTAAAATATTTGTAAAAAAGTAACAAAATTTGGTTCTATGCCCTATGAACAATAAACACACGAAAACATATGAACATTTTATTATCATTTCCTGACTCACTTTCTTATTTCAAAACTGTGTGACTTTCTTTCTTCTGCAGATCAAAAAAGAGAATATTTTGAAAAACTATCTGAAGTGCTAAATCGTAATTCATGCATGAAAGAGTTTAACACAAATGGAACACAACTAGTGTCCTCACCTCAAGAAAAAACTGGGCTTCTGTCCTTTCTTCTCAATCCTGTCTAGTATTAAATAAATACATTGGAGATACATCATGAAGAAATATTTTTACATATTGCATGTATGTTAGATGACAGGCTTGTGACTTAAAAAAAAGGTTGTAAGTGACTTTACAGATTCTAAACGGAGTGGAAATGTTAACTTATCTCAGAAAAAGATCAAGAGAGCAAGCACAAGTGATAAACAAGAGACGGTGATCCGTGGTCTTTTTATCCCAGACACCGGTAAAGTGGGCTCAGAACGTGGCGTGTAATCAGAATCCTAAATATCCTGGGATAATGGCTAAGCGAATCGTTCCCAGGCACGCCTGCTCAGTTCAGGAAAGATGGAGCTCCGAGGGGTAAATAATCCGATTTCACTTCCTTTATCTCTGTGATGCAGTGGAAAGACGAAGGCCTTTGAAATGCCATGTCTTTTTGTCACGACCTTTTGTGTGTCCTTTCGAGCCTACAAATTATGCCTTAGACGCATCCCTTTTCCAAGAGTTTGCTGGCAGAGCCCCGAGGAAGCCCGTTGCTTACTCATACCCCTTGTTTTACATTTTCTCCCATTTTTCCCAGTGTTTATCTGGGATGTTCTGTTCTGGATCAGATATTAGGATAATTTATCAAGGTCCGTGCAGAAGTTATTTGCACGGACCTTGATAAAAACACCATATTTGCATCAAGCCTGACTTTTTAAAATGGTCAAAATTGAGAATGTTTGGGACTCGACCCCAACTTTGCACAGCATCCACTTGTACTTCATGTTTTATGTGTGAGTGTGTTTTCGGCATCTTCCACTTAAAGCCTCTGCCAGATTTCATTACAAAGATGAATTGTGTATCTGGAATGCCGTGAACCGCAGCTTAAACACATTCAGTATTCTCTGTGTTTGCCGTGTTGACATGTGCGGGGATAAAAAGTGGCATAGTTGATTCCATGCCCTAAATATATTCAAAAATACTGACACACATCGGGCAAACCTGAACCTATCAGTCTTCCAGGTATGGTTCATACACACGTCCATTGTTTATACTGATTACCAGTTTGTTGTGTGTGGTATCAAAAGTGTCCTTGTTAAGTCATTTTGAATATATCTGAAAGATATTTATTTCTTTAACTGGTAGATAACTAAAAATGAACATTTATATACCTGAATGTCTTTCTTTCTTTTGCAGAACACAAAAGAAGATGCTTTGAAGAAAGTTGGTAACCGAAAGTAGTGGCACTTTTATTGTATGGACAAACAACCATGTCAATGGATGCCAGTTACCAACATTCGTCAAAATATCTTTTTGCTGTCCTGAGAAAGTAAGAAAGACATACAGGTTGGAAATTACAAGAGGTAACAGATGACAGTGAACGTTTTGAATAACATTAACACTGTTTGGTGCATTATTTGCAATCGACGATAAATCACCCCAACACTAAAGGCCTATTTCTATAATTGTACAAATACTGCATATGAGATGTGTGCTTAATTGTCATTAACACACAAATATAGAATTTGTTCTGCTTTAATTTGAACCATTTTTTTTATATTTAACTTTTAGTTTTTAAGTTTTACTTACAATCATGTACTACGCTTCAAAGCATGGGTCGCTTATTCTCTACCAACTGCCATCAGGAAATGAGGTCCAGCATTCACGCCGAGACGCAGTGAGGGTAAAAGCATCCTGCTGCTCTATGACCTTATGACCCTCAGAGTCGTAAAGCTGCGCAGAAACCTTCCAGCTGCTACTGGCTTCCATTTCAGCGCCCTGTGGACCTCAGATCCATTTACACCTGTTACGACCCACTGCAACTTTTCCACTGCATCTGCGGGCTTCTCTGTTTACACACATGCGCATGCAAACGCACACCTGCAGGCATATGTAGCAACCTTGTGGTATTGGTGAATGTTGTCACAAGAGGTGAACATGTGTTCAATGAAATATTCTTCCTGCCTGGGCAACAACAGTAAAAAAGTTTGAGGTTTTATGTAAATAAGCATTACAAATTTTACATCCCAGTATACAATGTGCGAAAACAAACCCAGGTCGTCTTATGCATTTAACTTAAAATCGTTTTGTTCCACTTAGAAGCTTGAGTTAGGTGAACTAAACAGTGACATCAGCAAACATTTTCTAGTCAATTGGTTTTGAAGTAATAACAATAATAAAGAGTAAAAGTCAATCCTTCTCCTAAGTGATGAATGTGTTTCACATTAAACGAGAGTTGAAACGCCAAGCAAAAGCGTACAGATGATTCAAATAAACCCCTTGCTGGTTCCAAGACGATATTTGATGTCCTTTGGCAGGGGATGGGAAGAAATACAATTATATTGTAACAGAACGTCTGAATCACAAACCCCAGCGATACAGACCAAAGGTTCTGTGTGAAAATGTGGAAGATTTTAGCGGCCTTCCAAAAACGCTGTGGGATGGTGAATAATCCAGCAGACACACCTAAACCGTGTGACAATCTTCCGTGTCCCAAAAGCCTCAGGATTAGTATTAAAAAAGCATGCTGACCTGAGAACATACCAAACATCTGATCTGATGAATGCATCGCCACAAATGTCCAAATGTTTTATTGTATTGAATGATGATGATTCCAGTGAATATATCAGCATTATTTCCATATCATTCCATACAGTTCCCTACATATAGAGGTTCTTGTATTGCTGTTTGAAATCTATATGCAATTTAAATGTAAATCTTTTTTTAAGTTAAACTCTTATCAATGTCTTAAATCAGCAGGATCCGAAGATTCTGAACAAACATTTCACTGTCAATATCAACTTGTCAAAATCGTATACAGGCTGTACTGTAACAAGGGTTCAATGAATCAAGAACGATTTGATTAATTTTTCATATAACTGGATACATATCAGTAAACGGTAGAGTATCACACTTTTTTATTCATTATAAGTGCTTAGGACTATTAAACATGTTGAGGTGTCATGTTAATCTAGATCAACATAGGAATGGCAGAACCTTCCTGTGATTCCCCTTCTTTATTGAAACACCTGAGATCTTCATAACCTTTCTGAGCAATAAAAAAACAACATTTCCTGTGTGGGAAGGAATAAATGTTGGGTCTGGTAAGCAAAATAAAGACAGACAGGGGGAAGAAGGGGAATTAGATGTGCTTTTGATCATCCCACACATTTTATAGCTCAAGCCAAACGTGGACACGTCTTCTCTATGAGCCATAACTGCTGGTTTCCTTATAACATCTTCATGCAAACTTCATAACTTAAAAATAATCTCTGTTTATGAAACATTGACTTATGTTCAGACTGCTTTATTCAAATGTTTAGAATGTCACATTTCAGGCTTTCTGATTGTAAGTTCTTTCAGATGTTTCTCCTAAAATTCCTAAACGTGAAAGCTAAGCTCAGATAGTTTGGCTTAAAGAGTATAGTATATATGATCTCATAGAGAACTTTCGGTGAACTTTTCAGACCATTACGGCAATGTAACGTGGCCCTTTCACACCAACACTCGGAATGAAAGCTGCTTTATGATTCCAAAGAAGAATCTCGAACATCTTCTTTAAATGACGAAAAGGTAATGAGGTTCTTTGAAAAAAAGGGGTTCATTTAAGAAAAGTGGTTCTTCTATGGCATTAATGTGTTTTCACCAAAAATTTCGCCAAGATGACTGTAGATGTGTTATTGAAATGAATACACAAACAGAGCTCAACCTTTCATCTTTACACCAGGCCATGAGCATCACAAGGATGTTTTCAATAACAAATCCACAGTGTTAGGGTCAGTGAGAGGTTGTAGCGTTGCTCGGACCACAGTCTGAGAAACATTATAGTTTCCTGGTATTCCCTGAGAAAACCAGGCAGGAAACAGCTGAGAGAGAGAGAGAGAGAGAGAGAGAGAGAGAGAGAGAGAGAGAGAGAGAGAGAGAGAGAGAGAGAGAGAGAGAGAGAGAGAGATCCAAAATCAGCCTGAGATATGCTCTCTTCAGACCACAAGTGCCTCAAAGATATTATTTTATCTCCTCTGTGTGTTCAGGAACACAGATCAACAGTTCAGAGGGTTCAGATATCAGAACATTCAATAACATGATCTCCTCTGAAACTCCATCAACATTCATTGTACATCTCTGTACTTTTAAAGAATTTCAACAAGGTTCTCCTTTGCCTCTATTCTTCTTTCTTCAAAGAAATGTAGAAGAAGCAACTGAGAAAATATAGTAACTTCAAGCAACATTATTAAACGTCAGTGACTTTCCTGGTGGAACTTGTTATAAGCACACTTCAAGTAAATGTTAAAGTACACTATATTTAGTAAGTAACTAACAACTAAATTGGCCCAAGTTCTAGTTTATAAATGTAAACCTTGCTCTTTTAAGTTTGAATCAAGCATTATAATAGCATACTTTAATAAACATATTTTTCTTAAGGGTTTTGAAAGATCAAGATCACAATCTTTCTAGAAATCATATATCAAGGACCCAACAGGTAGGCTTACTCTAGATACTCTGTTGAGTCTCAACTTAGTCTCAAGTGTTTTACATAAAATTGCTTAGGAGACTAAATACCAGGAACAAATCAGACAATTGTTCAAATCAATGTTAACTTTTTTATGGAACTATTTAGATAATAATTTGTTGTTCAAGTCAATGAAAAGTTTTCTCCTGTTTTGTTTCAACTAATATTTTTTTTACTTATAGTCATTAACTATAGAGATTTTTTGGATAAAGACAAATACAGTAAATCTGAATACTAACTTTATTGAAATGTCTGTTTTCTTTTAGCTTAGTTTGAAACATTGTTGTGTTTTCTTCTGAAAATAATCCATGTGATTTCCTTCTCTATTCTCTCAGGAGAATTATCTCACAAACAGAAGACTTGAACAAAATGTCCCATTTGCTTTCCATTTAATCTCAGTGATGTTTGCGAGAACAGACTGCATCAGGAGAGCATCGATGCTGCCTTAAGCGCCACCTACGCAGGACACTCGCTAACATTTGGAACGGAGCCACAGAGTTAGTATCAAGTGCACACCATCTGCAGATGGCTCCAAATCGTGGGAGAAACACAAGCATTACATCACGGGGTATAAAGTTACCCTTTAATTGCTTTTAGAGCTAAACAAGCAAACTATACATACATATCTCTGTCTATATCCCTCCAGAGAGCTGTGAAAGAAGATTTCTGTTTGGGTTCCACAAATGGCCTGCCCTTATGCTGGTAAATGAACGCCAGTGAGTCAGTGGAGAAGGGCTCCGGGACAGATCGCTTCCAATCATGGCCCGCATCACCCGCACGGCTCCTGAGATTCGGCTCGGGGTAAAATGAAATGGCCGGTGGCATAAAGCCTCCGAACAATGGAACCATTCATCTGCCGGAGTTTCCTTCAAGCGAACGCAAACACGATACTTCTGATTCTGCACTTTCTCTGAATGTATTCCATTCTTGATCTTCTCTCATTGCAGTCGCCTGCTCGAAAACGTAAATCACCCAGCGTCACTCTGAAACGCGGCCATTGTGTTGGGTTGACTGATGACGGTGCTTCTAAATTTAAGAGATTTAAAAGTGGAGATCCCACATGAAGGAAAAACAAGTGAGATCTCTTTAAAATCGTTTTGTTTTTTGGAGTTTTAGGAACATCTCAAAAATGTCTCAAGCTGTGCAAAGTCTACGTCAAATACAGATTTTGTGTAATTCTTATCAAATTATTTTCATTAAACAGCGTGGGTAAAGGATTAATGAATATGAGCTTTAACAGACATGAGGTTATTTCATATCAAACTGATTCTGCAGAAGCCTGACACAAAATCATGTGAATGTTGCCAGAATTTCGATTAAAAGTATTTGAGTCAAACTGAGATGAAACCTACGTTACTGACTTGAGATCTACACATACAAGACATTCCTATGCCGAGACATACAATTCTTACGATTGACTGATATTATTGAATACCGATGTACTGTGGTACTTTCCTCTATACTGTAATCTCAATTTCACAAGTTTGATGCAGAACTAAATAGACGGTTGGAATTATGTTGTTCACCTGGTGTTGATCTCAGTAAATGTGGAAATAGTGGAAGATTCTTCACAATAACACCAAACCTCCTCACAGCTGACAGATTTACCTCCACTAGGTTTACAAGTGTGAACTTCTAAAAGATGTCTACTCGCTGAAGTGCCTGCCAAGCGCTTTGATAAATAACTCACCCTCAAGAGCAATAAAACTCGTACCGTGTTGAAATGGTTTCAGCTGAGATATATTACAGCACTGGATAGGACATTACTTGCTCAATATATTTCAGCATGACTTCTTCATAATTCTATAGCAATACAACTACACTATACATGCGGTTTATAATATAAATCTATCATTCTTTATCAAACTGGTAAAATGCTTGCTTTACATAAGATTCCAGGTGTATTGCTTTGTTTAATACAATAAACTAATGAGGTAGTTAAAAGTGCAATGTGAGTTATATCTATCTACACAAGGTGCGTATCATGGAATTCGCTGTTATTTTTCTCCAGTATCCCATGCTCTACGGAATGCTTTTGTGAATTTCTTATTTCCTTATGCAAAGAAAACTAAATTTTATGACATCTTTGTCCTGTGTCACCCACCGTATTGTTCCGAAAGGGAAGGTTGAGTGTTAGACTGAGCCGTTCTTAACCGTTCTGAGCCGTTCTGCAATTCTAGACGTCGACGCAAAATGCCACTAAATTGCAAGAAATGTATCTGCTAGATTATCTGTTGATACTCCAAAAGTAATAAGACAAAAGTTTTAACTTTGTTGTATTATAAAATATTTGACAGTTGTCAAGATGGTCAATGTTGGTCTCCACACAGATGGTTTTCTGAGAGGCCAGAGACTCCAGAGGTATATCATTTACTCTTATGTCGGGTGTCTGTGACAGATTTCCAGCGTCTCTTCTTCTCTCTAGACCATAATTTCTATTTTCCTTTTTGAATGGAATTTCTAATGTTTATTCATGCAAATGCTCAGCTAACCAGGAAATGGATGTAGCATCTGCGCAAGATTGGCATCGCTGTCATCAACCACCCACTCTACCGAGATCCAGAGAACGTGGGGTTGCAGGTCCTGGTGAAGACAGGCTGTAACTCTACATCCACAAATAACTTGTAAACAGGATTTCTTTTGCTTTGGGATACATCGAGTTGTCTCTGTGGCCAGAAGAAAACCTTTTGAAGCTTTGGGGAAAGTCCACGGCCACGGCCAACTGAGAGTGATTGACTCTGTGCTATAATCCTCCAAGTTCTAAAAGAGGAACTCAACAACATGCAATTCCCCATCGCTGGACCAAATTTTGGAGTTCAAGTTTCCTTAAAAACCCACCGAAGGTCCCACAATTTGAAAAGCAGAGGTTGAAGTACAAGATCAGTAAACCATGTCAGCTGAACGGCCAAACCTATGGATTTTCTGTGCCAACTGACCAAACTGAAAGCAACATATGAACCCCACAATTACGTGCCATTTCGAGCGGTTTCTGTTTTAGGACTGATCCCTGTTTATTTTGACGCTTATTGAATCGTAGCATTCCATGGAAAGGTCATTCAGATCTTTCATTAGAGATGCTAGTTTTGTACAAACAGCCAATAGATGAGAGTCGGCTTATGTAAACAAGACATCAGCTTATCATTCATGTCTACCATAAACTAAATTTAATGATAACATTACAAAAATAACTCCAGAAAGTCATAAGTATTTAACTGAAATATCCTTAAAGCAGACAAGTTTTGTAAATATGTTATCAAGAAATTGTAAAACACTAATGCTAAATAATTCAGAATGAGTGAAAATGACTATTTAAACTTGAACCGAAGTTTAAAATTAAACAAAACAACAATAGAAAAGAAATACAATAGAAAAATACAAAACAATAGAAAAATATGATAAGTTGATGGTCCCTGTTGACGGCCATTGTATGGACACATAATCACTAAAGAATTTCTCAAAAAGTTTACCATGAACGGGATTTAATGCAATAGGAATTCATTTCTGCCTATATTCTTATTTTGGTTGGCCCATCTCTTTAAAGCTGTTCAAATTTACTTCATCAAAGTCATCTCCTCTTGGTTGGAAACAATGTAAACCAACCGTGAACACTGAATAATGAAAGTGTAGTCAAATCTGCACCTGTCCACGTACAGGTCTGACCTTTGACACGACCTCTGACCCTGCCGTGCGCTGACTGCAACCTCGCCATATTACCTTGCAGCAAATGTTACAGACACACAACACAGCGCTGCTTTGTCTATTGTGCAGTTTTGACTGTTTAACTCAATGCTGGTATTCATCGCTCTAACCCATCCACAACTTCCTTGTAGCAATGAAAGCTCAATAAAACAAACGGAGTTTGGCCACAATCCACATTCCGACTTTAAAATCGACAAAAAGTACAATGTTATGCCCTCCTGCCGATATTGTTGGATTTGTAAAAGCAAGACACATTCAACCTCCCTCATGATGATAGCCCCAAATATAATTCGAAGAATTCCCGGACTAAACGGTCAGTTAACGGTTGGGTGTGTCGCAGTCTGCAAGTAGCCGCTTCCCCATCTTGTAAATGTCAGGTAAATCCATTTCCTTTTTCTGCTCACTTTTACTGCCGTAAGTAAAATATAACTAGGCCTGTCTATAAAATGAAACTCATGTGAAAATATTTGAGAAGAGCTATAAGTTTGGCCCTGTCCATTTACAGTACAGTGCTCGGTCACCTAAGAAGATCTATTTTGGTTAAGATGTGTCATAAAGCATCCGGTGCTGACAGTAAACGGTTTGGTGGTTGTGTCCAGACACTCGTGTCCGCTGAAGTTAAGTGACTCATCACCTTCAGGACAGATGCATGCCACGTGGGCGGCTCCAGGCACCTGTACATGCTCACCTGACAATTATCTAAAGGATCAATCCTGTGTGCGTGTCAGTCATTATTCCTTTCTACTGTTTCTTTCCTCTCTCTCTTTCCAACTCATTGTTTTCATCATGCCTGAGGAGGTTTCTTCAACGTCGGTGGAAGATTTCCCTGACCCGAGGATTCAATAACTATGACGCCTTCGCGTTCTCAGATGTCTGGGTTGTGCCCAGTCACATTGCATAATGTCAAGAGGTTTTTCCCCTTAGCAACGAATCTGATGCTTCGAACGTGCTGTAATAGACAACAGAAGACTCTGTGCAAAGAAAAAAATGCGATACATTTAATCGGTCGCTTCTCCATGACAACAATGAGATCAGATGAAGATCAAATTTACATTCTCTGAAACAGTGTTTATCCTCCAAATGAAAAGAGCTCAATGTACTCGTAATAAAGGACATAATGAAAATGTTATGAAAAATTGTAACACAAATCTTCAAACGCCATTTCATTTCAAAGTTATTTCTATTATTCAGAGAAGTGTGTTATTAAAATCTATGAGTCAACATTTATTTTATCATTATATGTTAAAATCCAGTGAGATTTTCCAGTGAAAACAGCGAGTGCTCAGAGATTCTGTGCCATCGTTGAAAACTTCAGTTCACAGTTCAGTATGATACAATTCTCCCTGAATTATTGCATACAATGACAAAATGAAGGTTTATGGATGTCATCTTATATTTTCTAAGACACACCACTCTAAACGATGTAAATACTGACTCAAACCTTAAAACCAAAGAAGACTTTCGCATCTCAGCTGTGATATCCACAAAACTATCTCGTATACGCTGCTATTAGACAATAACATTTGTTTTTGGTATGTTCTTCTCGGCACAGGTGCTTTTGGTTAAATGACCGGCTGAGAAAATACAGACAGGGCAGCTGGTCATTTAAACACTAATGTGACTGATTTTCCTGCACCTGAACTATAACCTTTAGTGTCACGATCATCATTTACAATACAAAAATACATTGTGTAACGTCATATATGTTTCAATAAACAAAAGAGTGGGTAAATGGTAAAAAAGTAACTGTATGGGTTTGGTATTTTATAGAACCATATACGGGAGATAACATTTTTAACTACAGTTTTCTGTCTCCTGGGTTTAAGCATGGAGCTTTTGCTTTTTTCTAATAATTCTACAGTATCATACAATCCAAACTAAGTTTTATTTTAGTTTCGTTTAAAAGTTTCACTTGATCTTCAAATGATCTGCAGCAGGTGCCACTCAACAGGGCCGACTAAATTTAGACGCATCACAATCGTAATAATCGAAATCCACATAATAATGAAAGCAAAACTACAGTATAATACCTCCAGTCACCGTACAAACAACCTGTCACAGATGTCCCGGCCGATGAACTCGTATGCCTTCAGCGAAACGCAAAATAAACATTAGTTACATTATGTGGACCCATTCGACACACAAAACATTCTGTTCAAACATCGGACTTAACCGAGATTTGAACAACGTTGACGAACAGAAGGGAAGAGACAAAGCCACGAAGATCAGATCGCATGTTTGTGCACGTACTGAAGAATAGTTGGGCGAACGTTTAGTGAACACAAATAGGACAAATGTGGCCCAATAAACTATGAAGCTGTGTCGTTTTAGAACGTATAAGACTTAAGTGGTGCATGAAGGATTGAAAAAGATTTTTTTCTTTGTTTTTTAATGTGAAAGAATATAAGAATAGGATTTAAAAGTGAGGCAGTTGGGTCTTACAGGGTCAAAGACAGTCATACAGGAATGAATAACTTTATTTTGAGTTGAGTAGTTGAAATGAATGTTGTACAATCTTACTTGAACGATTCAGTGCTGTTGGCTATTGTGATTTGCTATGATTGTTTGTTTGTATTTTCAATATTTTTTTAAAATCATATGAATGAATTTATTTCATTTCATAAATGTTTTTTTTAAGGGCCACCTTTATGAAATGTGATAAAACAAATAACCAATTTTAGTTGGTTTTGTCTACGTTTTGTTTGTGTGGTTGTCAACGTCGCCCCATTTTAAAAAAAAAACGGGTAGAGCACAAACACACGTCAGTCCCGAGGGATAAATGATACACCCATGTGTCACCAAATGCATAAGCCTGCTATAAATTCTTTTGGCCTACGTGACAACTGCGGTTTCTGATTTCTGGCACGTAACGCAATATTGTTTTAGCGGGCACTCAGCCCTTACAGGTAAGGCGGCAGGCAGATAATGAGGCTTGGAGCCCTTCCAAGGTTTTGTTGGCAGCAAACGGGGACTCAACACGCGCGGATAGCACGCTAAACAACAAGACTGACGTTTGCAACAACATGCTCATCGGCACCTCAAGGTGTAAGGGATAAATTTGCAACGGTCGGCTCCATCAACCTTTCCAAGCAAGGGGATTAACTGTCCAGCAACAAAACCAAATTCGAACTATAGTACAGTGAACAGGGCTTACATTCCTGTCAATCATAAACGTAGGTGCGTCTCATTCCACTGTTTCATTGGAACCTAAAGCGGCACGTCATGAACCTTTGAGTAAAAGAAGAGTCCTGAACTTTGTGCTTTTAATTTAGCTTTGAATCACTTGCGAAGTGAAGCGTATCATACACTTTTAAAAATAAAGATATCCCTGGAACCTGTTGCCCAACTATACAAAAATAGTGATTATTCTATTGCGTTGCTAAAAATAACACAACTGTGCATCTTTTTTAAGCATTTACTCCACCAACGTCGCTGAAACTGAAACCGGTCTTGCACCTAAGTTCACGTTACATAAGAGCTGACCCTGATGGTTTTTTAACCAGTTGTGTTTAATGCAGGTGACACTAGGCTTAGGGGCGGATCTGTAGTATATTCTTTAGTAATTGTACGTTTTTGTGACACTCAATGTTAAAATTCATACAAACTTTCCAACTAGTCAAATAGTTACGAATTCCTTTAAGATCAGGTTAAATTTGCATCATTTAGTAGATGCTTTTATGCAAAGCAATTTATTGTGCATTAAAGAAATATAAGTGTTTATTAATAAACAAATTGTGTAGATCAGTTGAATACATACTCAATGTTGTGTTATGTCCTTAAAATTGTCCCTTTATCAAGTGTGAGATTAGAGAGAGTTCTCAAAACTTTAAACCAGCGCATGATATTTCAAGATATTAGATATTGAAACATCATGATATCAACAATCACGTTTAAACACCCAAATTTAGTGGGACATCTGTCATCTTTGTGTTGGCACTGCAATGCGATATATTCCGCTGTTTCATCGAAGAAGTTGAGCACAGCTCAGCCAAAAGAACAACATGAAACCGAAGCTACTTCTTGTAAACATTACTCTTGAAAAAAAAATTGTGTCAGCATTTATTCTAATTGCGGTGAAGTGCCACCCAATCCAATTCTTTACCCGGGGAAGCCCTTTCATAGCTGTGGTAGGTGGCCGTATAAAGATTCCTCTGAGCCACAAGCTATCATTTATAATACCCTTCGCAGAAACCTGAGCTCAACCAACTCATAAAGTTTCCAAATTTCCCCTGAGGATAAACATATCTGCCGTGGAGATGGAGGCGCAGTCAACAGAGTGACATTCTGAAAGTATCATTAAATTCTCAGGTGAGCGGGGGGGATAGGCACCTGTATCTTGTGAACTCCGGGGAATACTTCAAGTGCCTGCAAGCAAAATATGGCTTTGTGCGGACAATCTCCCATTCTTACACTGATACTGGAGACGTGTATGACCGCAATCTTTCTGCTTTATTCTGTCACACAATAATGACTTTATGCAACACCCGGGTTCATGTTTCGATTTTATTCCAAATTGTATATGGATACTTTACAGTTTGTTGAAATGTTAGAGTCATTTACAATTGTAAAATTTTCGATGGGACTAAATTTGGACGATTTGATTATGTAAGACCATCTTGTACCCGCTAAGACCAGAAACCTTCTTTGACAAGCTGTACATGTGATTATTAATGTGATAGTTTACCCAAAAATGAAAACTGTGTCATGATTTGTTATTTCAAATCTTCTTGCTTCCAGGGAACACAAAAGAGGATATTTTGAAAAATGTTGACCCTTTTGAAAGGAATTTTATTTAAGTGTTCTATTAGTATACTTATTTTAAACTTAAAAAGGGAAAGAATATTGTTATAAACTCGAAAATGGGCCAAATTTAGTACCAAGCGCTATAACTACTCATGACAGTTCACTACCAGTACATTATTATTAGTATACTTACTGAATACAGGATATTTTTACATATGCTTGAGTTTAGTATAATTAGGAACTTCAAGTATAGATATTTTTCATTTACGAATAACCGAAAAATAATGGTACCCATTTACTTCTATTAAATGAACACATAACCAATGCAAATCAATGGGTGCCAAAGGCTATGCTGTTTACAACGCTCATCAAAGTATCTTCTTATGCGATCATCTAAAGAAAGAAAGTGAAACAGGTTTGAAATGATAAAAGGTCTTTGATAAAAAACTATCCCTTTAAATAACTTCATTATTAAGTCAATACAAACGGCTGACCAAATATGACTCCTAACAAAAACCCTTTGTTCTTGTTGACAAAACCAGAACACATCTTACGTTTCAGAATTTCTATTTCTTAGAAGTCGTTAGTTTTCACCATAAGAAACAAATCAGTTTGTCAGCACTTTGCAGCATGCAAGAAATCCTTCAGAGCAAAAAAACACATGGAGTGGGCTTGTACTGAAGAAATATGAGAAACATAAAAAAGTGTGGAGAAACAAACTCAGAGGTTTTAGTGTACAACGCTGCAGGGCATTGGTACGTGTCTACTGTCAGCGGTCTTCTGGATCATTGGAGGGTAAAAATAGCACAGCCTGCGGTATATGGGCTATTTCTTTTCACTCTGGCTGTCACGCAGGATCACGCAAGATCATACCTGGCCTGTCCCAGCTGCTTACACATGCCCCGCTTAAAGAATAAAGGACGCTGTTGTGCTTGTCTTTCGTTTTTGATTTCTCTTGTTCTGAAAAAACTTCAGCAGGAAAGAGATAACTTCAAATTTTGGTGATTACACAACTGTGAGGATCGCTGAAGAACTGTAAGCTCCTGATAAACTTCTATACTAGAAATAAATACTACCGCTCAGGATCTCTTCCCCTTTACAAATGAACCATGGCTTTATTACAGTACATTTATATTGAGGATTAGTTCTGATTCATGTTACCCAAGTTGTTCGACAAATATCAAGATTTAACACGTTGTTCAGCGTAGTAAGACCAATGATGATCAAAATGTTAAAGTCCACTGTAATACAGCACCTATCAGCAGATGTGGACCGGTTCTTTGTGTGTTTTGGCCGAGGCAAAATTGTGTTTTGGCAGTACTTCTACCCAAGTCCAGCAAATTAATCTCATGGTGTACAGTCATTTCTTGGCAGACTCGCATTTTCTCTCACCACACATTTAGTATAGGTGGGAAATGCATAAAGTTGTCAGTAAGGATGTTCTTTAGCTTTATGATGCACCAAGGCAATATGAAAGCCATTGAACACCAAGCTTTCATGTGGGAGGCAGGTACAATAATGTATGTGTGTGTGCTTTTTCATGATCGCTTGCGTGCCTTGACCAGGTGTGCTACTATAGAGCTACGAAGAACCTCAAGCTATACATCTATAATGTAAATGCTCATTTTTATGAAGAAAAAGTTGAGATGCAAAAACATATCCGCAAATCAGACAATAAGGGCAAAATTCATCGATAGCTTCAAAACAGGAGAAGATGTTGGCCAACATATCTTATTAGGATACATATAAAAGAGGACAGGGATGAATTTGTGTTATATGTGTGTTTATTTAATATACACTAATTTGGTATTCAATTTATGAATTTACAAAATTAAAAAAGTTACGAAATATTTGTTCTTAGAATGATTCTTAAATTAAAATTAAGCTAATATAAACATGAAACTGTCGGTATAAGCAGATCTGTGATGTAAAAAATGACTATAAAAAGAATAAGGCGTTCTCTTAACATGACGTTTGTCCATGAACTCTGACACTTATTTTATAGTGAAAGTCATTAAAATAGAGCAATTTTAGCATGGAAGTGTACTAAGTGTATTAAAAGTGTATTACAAGTAAGTGTATAAAAATGTGTAAAATGTACTTTTTACAACAATATATTTCAAGATTACATTTATTAATCCATGCATTTTAAACAAATAAAAATCAAAGAAACTTACATTGCACTCAAGTTTCTAAACCCAAAAAAAAATCATACATTTTGGGTTGCAATATCGCTATTCCAAACAAACATTACATTTAAATGTCGTATTAGTAATTAAAAAAAATGTATAAATCAAAATCGTAACAGAAAACAAAGAAAGATAATAGGGATTGAAAACGGCTGTACATGTTGAAATGAAGTGTGATCCAGATGGAGTGTGTCTGTTAGCGTGTTTGACATGTCTACTTAAAACCATGAAGAGATTTTCTTTCATCACACTAGTGGCACACAATACAGAGAACTGCTTTTGGAAGCAGAATAGTTTTATGAATAATTTCAAGATGCTGAGAGATTATTGATATTGGCTTCTGAATAGAATACACACATGCACACACATCTGATCAGTTACAGGCAAACCCTTGTTTTATTTTCATGTGATAGAACGGTAACTCATGAGATACGTGTGTGCGACCAGTCTCTGTTGGGAAACTATTTAATCTAGTTCATAAACACCCGAGAAAATACAAGTCTCCGCTGGGCATTTGTAATGATATCCAACTCAAAGGACTAATTTGCGATGGGAGCAAGAAGCCACAACGGGGATGCCACCGGCTCAGAAACGCTCTCCGTGCATGACACAACAAAACGTGAAAGCGTAACTCAAGCGTGATAGACGTCTTACTGTTGATCGATGGATCATTATCAGGCTCTCACAACACAATCAGTCAGACTGCAATTCCAAACATACTCTGTCCCCATGCGCTCATTAACCAACTCTGTCTAAACTTCATCACCGCCTGGAGACAGCCCGCACTTCTCTACTGTGCTTTGACATTTGGGGTCCGTCCTTGGAGACCCTACAGAACCACTTACATCGGAGGCATTGTTTTGATATAACTGAGAGATCCAATGTGCCAATGACAAGACATCACACTTCAAATCACGGTATTGAAGAAACAATTACAAAAATGGTGGAGACAATGTGTCTTCCAGGACTGGTGGAATGCTCACCAAAAGAACAGCTGGATGTCTAACTATAGACCCGCTCCATATTTTCTTTATTTCACATTGTTTCTGTTTTTAAAGCCTGGCCTCCAGGCACCGGCCCCATTAGCCGGGTCCACCATCAGTCTTCTCCGCTGCCAGATGTTGGTGAGCACAGGCCTCGCTCAGGTCAATGGTAGACCTGCCCCGGTTCCGATAGTAGAGACTTTTGGGAACTGAGTGATGGAGAGCTGATGGAGAAAAGGTTGTTGTAGGGAGGGAGGTACGAACCTTGAGTTCTCTCCCAAACCACCAAACACACAGACATCTGGAGTTACGCAAATTGACTGCATTGCCCTGGGAACTTGGCCTCCTGCCTATAGGGCTGTTTCTGAAAAAGCCATAGGAGACATCGAGCATGTTCCGCAGCCTCGGGAATGGGGGATCATTGGGCCATAGGTCTTTCAGCTGCTCATAAAGCCACGCAGGGAGACCGAAACCAACACAAAACTGGTTCTGTAAATACGCAAAGTTCCTAACACTCACCAAGAATAAAATATGCATAATGTTATAACACAAAGGATGTAAAAAACATCATTTCAAATGTTGTTTGTTGAGTTTGCATTGACAAACAGAGTTCTCTCATCCCCTGCATATCAAATCTTCCAGGCTTTGAAAGCTCACATCACATGCGACAGCTGGGATCAATGTGTTCATAACACGCTGTCGGTCAGAAGGTGGAAAAAGCCTGTATGGTTGCGCTGATTCATAGAATAGAATTGAATTAATACAATGTGACAGAAACGAAACACACATGAGAGATGAAGAGAAATAATGTGAAAATCTGACAGCTCTAGCTCAGATCAAAAGGCTAATGAGACAGCATGAGACGTCAGGTCTTAATGAATGCATCTGGTAAGAGTTTTTACATTATTAAAGGGAAGTTTGCCAGGTAAGATCTCCAATGAAAAACAAAACGATCTGTGATTTTGCCCCCTGCAACAGAAATATGACTTTGTGTCTGTAGGGATACATAAAAAATGTTACAACAATAGTTCAAAATGAACTTTTTGAGGCCTAAGGGAAAAAATATTGATCACAAACATTAAAGATTTAAACCCAATGCCCCCTGCCTTTAGTTTATAGTTCTTTACAATTCAACTTAAGAATGAATATCAACTATAAAATATATTCAGCTACTAAAAATTAATAATATATCAACAAAAAATTATATTAAGCTATTTAAATATTGTTTAATCTGTCAACTGAGCATATCACTTTATATAGGTTAAGGGATAGTTCACTCAAAAATGAAATTTTTGTGATGAATTGCTCAAACTCAACTTCTTCCGAACTACAATACATTTGTTTACTTGGTTAAAAACGACAAATGATATTTGTAAGAATGTTATCAAATGAGATTTCAGGGCACCCTCGACCACTATATAGTGAAAGAAAATATTGTATGGTAGGGTTTTGAACTGTTGAACCAAAAGAACGTATTTAGAAGAATGTATGAACAGTTTGAGGAACTTTTGACTCCTATTTTATCGTGTTGTCAAATCTCAGTTTTTGTAACGATCTGCTAACATTCTTCCAAATATATTTTTGTGTTCAACCTAAAATATTTTTTTACAGGTCTTGAACAACTTGAGGGCGATTCATGGCTATGGGTAAACTATCCTTTTTAGGACAACACATCTACTTTAACTCAACCAGTTGTTAAGTAACTTTTATTTATAAGTCAATTTCTCTTGAATGTCATGAGTGTAAAAACACATACATGTATGGACACATGTTAAACACGGTTCTGTGAACTCTTCAATATATCCAGTTCAACTTGAAACCCATGGGATCACATGGAAAACACATATGTGATCACGAGTGAACAAAAAAGTGTGGCTTTTTCACACTTGGAGACTTTAAATGTAAAGTAACATTTTACAGTGTGATTAACAAGAATCTCCAAATCACAATAACTTAAATCTCTATAAAACTTAAGCTAAAATATTTGTTTTTCAATGATGTAGACTCACATATTTGTGATCTTTGATAAACTGCAGAAACCCAAATCTCAGTAATTTTAACTAAAATGCCCCTCATGGGAACACGAATCCATAAAGGGATTGCACACATGTAACACTTCATATCTTCAATTCATCCCACAGATGCAGATCTGGAGTTCTCATGATGGACTTTTCATTAAGAGTGCTGCGTTAATATGCACAGTGTCCAGGATTTCACAAGCAATTTGATTTTGGACTTTAGTGGGACTGAAAACTTCAGCCAATCAAAACATCCCTAATGCATCTACCAAACACGTGTACAGGAAGTGTGCTCTGTGAAACACACTGGTTATGTGGCCAGTGACCGCTTGTTGATGCTTGTTGCCAGGTAACAATCGCAATCTCCAATATCCAAACAGGCCGGTGAAAACCTTAGTGACTTTATCTGGGGTGGCAAACACAACCTCTCTTGAACCTGGTCTTGTGTAAATAAACTGTAAATGTAAAGCTGGATCACTACGATGGGTCACTGCGGTCTGTGGTCAGAGACACTCCAAGCCTGTAAATATTTACAGTTTCTTGAAGATGTGTAGACTAGTGTTTAAGTACTCGGGAGTTGTTTGCGTATGCTTGCGTTGGATTTGTTTGTGTTGCACTGTGTTTTTCACTGGTGCCAATTTTGTAATAAAAAGCTCTCGAAAGACATTTGTCTTTGTCCTGGTCACGTCCCCTCGATGCGATTCACTTTGGTTCAAAGTGTCTACTAAATGGATAAATTAATTTAAAAAAAAAACTAGTTCAATAAAAACTTAGTTTTTGAATAAATGTTCTAGTTTTGAAAGAAATTGGTTGCAAACAGTACATTTTTTCATGTACATGATTAAATGAAGATGTTTTAGCATAATTTCTCTTGATATCTGAAAGAAATAGCAATTTATTTGTATTTACATTATGGGTGATACAACTACATCTCTACATTTAAAGAGATACTTACTAAAAAGTCAAAAGTCTTTCTTCAGTTACCCTTATGTGTTTCTTCTGCAAAACACAAAGGAGATACTTTGAGGAATGTTGGTACATGAAAAAACCTTTTTCACTGTGTGGATACAAAACCCAAAGACATTTAAAGAAGTGATGCAAGAATTCTTTTTTAGGAGTTACCTATCGCTTTAAGAGCATTGTTAAAAAATCTTTGTCTTTAAACTCTCGATGTGTATTAACTTTCTATGCCCAGCCATTTCCATCCATTCTGTCTTGCTTTCCCAGATTAAACATTTTAACAAATATACGAGACACATTCACCAAATATAACTTCTAAGTAAGGAGAAGTGAATTTCTAGGTGTTTATTTTTCTTTCCCCGTACACTCTCATTCATCTCACTTTCTTCAATTTAAAGGGCATGGCCCAGATTGCCAGTGAACCTTAAATGCTTTATGAGTTACTTCCAAAATCCAAGGTTTAACCTTTTGACCAATATATATTTCAGGTTTTAAAGCAATAAACTGAAAGATCGAGCAACAAATAAAATACATTTTTATCTCGAGTCTTGCATGAGGTGGAGAGGTGAAGCTGTCATCCTCCGAAGGCTGGTAATAAATGTCCCCGAGTACACTTAAAAGTTGATATAAATCACAATCCTTGCAGAGAGATTTGTGTGCTTGCACTGAGCCATCATTAATAACGCTCTTAGAATACAAATGCTTGTACACACAGCCCAGACAAACCACAAATCTCAAGGCTTCCCCCCTCGAACCATGAGCAGAGAACACACCCACAAATCACAAAACACACAAATGCAAACTGTACCAGAATCGGAGTCAGGTTTATTGGTCAAGTGTGCTCAAATACACAAGGTATTTCTTAAGGAGCTCTTAAAAACACAAAATTACTATCTAATACCATCCCTAATAAATCCTGAAGTGAACACAATTCGCAATGCTGATACTCAAACTAAGAGTGACACATTTACTTTAAATGGTTATTTAAGTGGATTTACAAACCCTCATATCATTGCATATCTGTATGACTTTTTCCAATTATAAGGAACACAAAAGAAGATATTTCGAAGAATGTTGAAAACCAGCATTGCAATGTGTGAGCAAAAAACTCTATTTCTCAACAGATCTTCTTTATTCATGTTTTTAAAATTAAAATGTAGTTATTTTAACAAAAATAGTTATATTTTAGAGTGAACTATCCCTTTAAGATATGAAAGTCAGGGTTTCGTTGCTCTACCTGGCGTCGTGATTCCTCCAGAAAAGACTGATATGTAAAAGGCCTCGAAAGAAGCGAATGTTTACAGATTTTAATGAGTGTTTCTCATAATACATTTACAAAGTTTACAAATAAACCAAAAGAGGTTATTGGCAGGGTCTAAAGAATTTTGTTCCTCTGATAAATGACCACACAGATAAATACAGACAGACAGTCTGTGTCGATAAGACACGATGCAGTTTGGAACGAAGCCCAGGAAGCACTTAAAGGGAGAGTTAACCCAAAAATGAAAATTCTATCATGAATTGCTCCCCGTCAGCTAGTTTCAAAACCCTTGAAATTTGTAAAACACAAAAAGAGATATTTGTAAGAATGTCTGTAACCAACAGCTCTGGTGCATCATAAATCCAAATTTTTCAATGGTGGCACAGCATCATTTGCTAATATTTATCCAAATATTTCCCATCGTATTTAACAGCAAAAAGAAATAGTTTACAGATCTCTTACTTTTTTCTGCAATAAAATGATAAAAACCAGAAAACAAAATGCAACAGACAGTAAAATTTCAAAATAAACTCAAATATATCTCAATCCAATACCAAGTATTTAAATTATACAACCTACATTGATTTCATAGAAAATAATTTCTATCCAGAGAATACATTGGTTATGTTTTGTCTTTATCTTTTTAGATTTATCACTGACCCTTTGCAAAAATTGCAGTTTGGCTTTTACGAAGGATGCAAGCACTCAATACATTTTACCAATTGACACACACACACACGACCGCCCAAGGGCCATAAACAAAGTATGCACACTTGAGCCAAGGAAAGACTTTTCCAATTAATGAAGCATTTAATGACCTTGTGACTCGTCAGTGTTTCTCTTCTTTTCTTGTCTCAATTTTGTTCCTCGTTGCCTTTTTGCATGAGTTTATGGAAAAAGAAAAGAACACGCTGCAACTCTATTTCGGGTTGCTGATGTCATTTGTGATAAATTTAGAAGTTGGGGGCATGAACTTAAGGCCATTTGATGTTACAGACTACATCCATGTGAACGTGGTTTTCATATTCATCTCTGGTCACGATTTCACATAAATCTCTTATCAAGTTGCCCTTGCAATGGATGCATGTACAATGACGAAACGATATTACAGATTTCTGCGGATTCCAACAATGGAATTAAACTCAAGGTGGTTAAGAAAAGTAAAAAGTAACACCAAGAACCCCATAATGAAATGAAAACCATAATGGGATGCTTAAATGTTGTAAGCAATCAAAAGTGGTTTCTGAATGGAATCTCAGAGATTTAGGAATCTGTTTTGCGGTGTCAAACAAAGTTCAAGTCAAATGAAGTGTAAGAAGGGCAGGGCATGTTTCCTCCCTCTAAAACACATGAGATGGATTGAACTAAGAGAGCCAGGCCGACTGAACCCCACCGTCATCAACACCTGCACGCAATTGGTCAAACGCACGGTCACATGGTCCCGACCTTCTCATAAATGACCCTTCTTTCTGCCCCGAAGTTATTTTCTCATTCTTCTCACACCCCTTTCAAAGAACTGGTGCACGGATACCGTTAATTGTCAAACAACAAAGACATTCGCCAGGGCCGTGACTATGTCATTATATCCCTAAACACAACTTAGGCACGAAGCAGCGTGTAATTACCGACTCTAATTATTTCTGAGTGTAAAATGATTCTGAAGGTGTGAGAGGAGCTGAAAACTAAAAGAAGAGATCAAAAGTCAGTGAGATGTCAAGATTTTCGCTCCTGTTTTCCACTCTGGCTCTTCTCTCATGCGGAGTCATTTTGAGGTACTTTGCAATTGAAAAGTAATTTCTCCACTGGATTGCATCCATAAACGCTGCCACCGCAGATGTCTCGTGGTAAGATATGAACCTTCACGAAGCCTTTCTGAATGGAAGGGACGTGGCGCTAGGAACAAAATGAAGAGGATGGTCACACTTCATCATTTTCAAAATGAACTTCATTGAGTATAGATATGATTAATCCTGGATTATGCAAGGGAAGTCAGTTTACTTGGCAGACATTTTGGCATCGCCCCCAGGCTGCTATTTTCTATCTAAGCCTTGAAGTACGGCCGGAGGAAATCTGCTAAACTATTTGTTAAGATAAGCATTTATGTGTGTCATTTCAGCAATACACTAATGATACTAGAAGCTGTGCTTAAGGACCACAAATAAACCAAAAAATAACATGTAGATTGATAAATGTCTATGCATCAACCCTTACAAATATTGAAAATAGTTTTATTACAGCAAAAGTTTGGAATCCATGATAAGTTAAGCATCATTTATATGACCAGAGTTTTACTGCAATGTGGTGAAAAGGATAGTTCACCCAGAAATCATTTCAAACCATCATGATTTTCTGTGTTCTGCAGAACACAAAATAAAATATTTTGAAGAAAGATGGTAATAGCAAAACTACCATTGACTTGCATCGGTTTTGTGTCCACACAACAAAAGTGAATGGGTAGGACCACTGCCTTTTTTCCACACATTCTTCAAAATATATTCTTGTCAAAATCATAATGGGTTTAAAGCACATAAAAGTGTGTAAACTGTGACAGTATTCTCATGTTTGTGTGAACTACTCCTTTAATGTATGCTGTATATGTGAAACCAATAAATTTAATGCTTGATGTGAAATTAATAAAAAAAAAAGAACAAATGTTCACCCACTGAATAATAAACACTTTTCGGTTAATGCTGTGGTTGGTTTTAGCTCTTATACAGCAAAGCATTCCAAAGACTTCCAGCCACGGTTCATGTACACCACTGTGATTACAGAGAAATCAAATGATCAACAGGGCATTGAATGACACAAGGAAAATCCCAGAGCAAAGACAGGCCAGATTCAAAGTAAGTGAATAAGGGAAATAGAAAGATAGTAAAGGAAAACCCCTGAGGTCATGGGTAAGCCCAACAGCTTGGCAACGACATCTATTGATCGTGGCGTCCAACCCTGACTGATCCCAGCCAGTTCACTCCCACCGATGAAGGCCATTGTCTCATGCTGAGCCTGTAATTAAAACAACATTGAGGCTTGATTTACACACACTTACACAAAGACGTGATCCCCAGTTTGCCTACAGAAATCCCTGACGGGTCTTTCATTGCCTTGACCCCTAGGACAGAAAACCACAAAAGAGATCTCTTTATTCTCTCAATTCGTTTTTCTAGACAGGACATTGCATCTCACATGTTTCTCCAGAGAACAGGACCCCTGTAACCTTAAACGTGTCTCAGGTTTGACATCAACAGTCTGAAATGTATATGATTTCTCAAAAAATGATCAAACTGACCAAAATCAAATAAGCTCTGGTAACAGTTTAAATTAAGCTACTTAAAATGAACTAAGGATAAGCAAACCTTTAACAACATGTAATGCTGCTATTTTCTATTTTAACATTTAGTTTTGCTTAGGGAAATAATACGTTCAAAAATCAAAAATCGTAATAATATTTTTTTAGATTAAGATTTTTTTTTGTAGACGAAACAAGACAGCAGGACAGCACTTCACGTGGCTGCTAGTTTGTTGGTTTGATTGTATCTATTCTAAGTGCTTTGGATGAAAGTGTCCGAGTGCCATATTAAATTGTAAATGTAATTTTGACCGACCTTTTCTTTTACAGATGAACATGGCAGATATTAAATAGATTGTGAGAACCATCAATTATTCTCAATTGCATACCGGCCTATTACATGTCAGCATGATCGTCTGAGATGTCCCGGTGGCCAGTCTGTCCCTAGTCCTCATTTACTTGCAAAGGTTGTCCATACAATGAAAGCCATTAAAATTTTTGGAATTTTTATTGTTTTCAGAAGAAAGAAAGTCATACAGGTTAAATTGACAAGATGGAGACTTAATGATGAAACATTTTAAAATGAACTACCCTTTAAGCACTATCTTGCATCTTTATACTATAGACAATAAAATGCAAGCCTCTAATGTTTTGCCTTTAAGAAGTTTACTCTTATGAGAAGGAACTTCTAAGAACACCTTTGATGTGTCAAGTTAAAAAAAAGAAATGATTTAAAGGGAAAAGTCAAATTAACTGGTGTTGCGACATCAGTAATGGAGATAAAGTATCTCTCATGATGGGTATTAAAAGTCGAGCGTGTTTATGCGTGTTGGTAAAGGATATTAGATCAGGGTGGCTTTTATTTACAGCAACGCTTCAGGCGCACAGCTTTAATGAGCTTTATAATCTCAAAATCAAATAGCGTGTCATCATTTACCGGCCTGTTAACCTCAACCTGCACCCGTGATCTGTTTGTTACTCCCATTGCATTTCTTCTAATATTATTATTAGTTTTGTTTCACTCATTTTAATGTGATCCAAGAGATGAGGCCAGAGGACATGGCACGTATTCATATGAATTATGGATGATGTAATAATGCATAGTACAATAAAACTCCCTGGCTTTTCCCCATTTTGATAGCAATATTTCATTTATGTTGTGAAAATGAAAATGTTAGTTATCAGGTCAGGATATGTATTAAAGTACACTTTAAACATCTGTATGGCACAAAATAACCCAAAGTCATGCACAGACCTTAAACTAATAGTTCGCCCCAAAATATATATAAAATGTAATAACTCACTCTTGAGATATCCAAAGTATCATATATATATATATATATATATATATATATATATATATATATATATATATATATATATAGATAGATCCAAAATATCTCACTCTTGAGATATCCAAAATATCTACTTTTGCAGAAGTAAGAAAGTCAGACGGACAAATGTGAAAACATACATTTTAAAGATTTTTAATTCAAAATAATTCATTTAGGGGTGTAAAATGCAATCTGTAGGTGTAAATTGTCGAAACAAGCCATGAAAGCCAAAAGTATGTTATTGTTCAAATCTCTCCATATATTGTGGTCATGCACATAAAATTCCTTAACTGAACTGTGTTTAATGGAGAATCATGCACATTTCTGAATTTTTGAACTTTTTTGCAGCAAAAATCTTCTTAAACATTCTTTTATCCCTAACATGCTGAACAGTTTTTTCTTCTAGCGAGTTAATGTTGGGTTTTGAGCAAAACAAGAAAAGGAGAAAGGCCATTACATAAACGTATTCCTAAACTCATGTTATTCATTCGTGTCTATGAACAATCTTTAATTTAAGGGACTGGACAAACATCAAAATCCGGTCCTTCCATTTAAACTTTCTCTGCCGTATCTAGGCCCTTAATCTAGAGGGGATCGAGTTAAAAACAAGGGTGTATACAAGCCCTCACCCATTACCTACATGAAGTGCTCATAAGACATCAGAGCCCAGAGCAGATTGTAACCAAGCCCATACAGGTGATGAAACACGAGAGTTATTTTTCTAAATTCAGACCGAGGTACTTCTGCTCGTGTTGGAGGGGATGAGAAGTGAAGGGGTGCTTGTGAACGCATGTCTTTGTTTAAGAAGAGCCGCTGTCGGTGAAGTGTGACCCGGGGCGCTGGAGCTGATGGGCCTGCATCAGGGTTCTGTTACGTGAGCTTCATTTTGCTGTCTCCTGCTGTCTCGCTGACAAGATGGAGGATAACGTTCTTTTCAGACATTCATTCAAGAAAACCTCACAACGGCATTCCCCGTCATCATTTTAGAAATACTGATGTGCTTTGATTTTGTGACTGACCGTGAAGTTGATAAATCAGGATTTATACAAGCAGATTTAATGTTATTGGCTTGTTTTGCTGTGTACTGGTTTGGCTATCGCGAGCGGGACATATTTTCAAGATGTCCTCACATGACAAAGTGAAACATGGCTTGTGGGGAGATTTTAAATAAAAAAACAAGCCTTATAGTCTGATGATGTTGACAGATTTGCGGTACGTTTAAGGGATAGAAAATATCACAACACTGGTATGAAACAACAAAACAAGATGTTGTAATATCGCGGAACAAATGCGTGAACAAATCTGTGCAATTTCCTTTTCCAGTTTGGGATGTCCTAATTTTTACCCAATGCTTTGCAATGTTTTTTTATTTATAAGGATTGCACTTGGCTGTATATAAAAGCATAGGAAATCAATGGTACAGTTTCCATAATAAATGCATGTGTTGGCAGTGATTCATCAGTAGTTATTTTTGGGCAAACTGAAATGCCGCTTAGTACCTTCCTTCCTACAAGAAGTTCTGCCATAATTTACTCACCATCATGTTGTTCCAAACCTGCATGCTGTTATTTTCTATGAAACATTAAAATCATCACGCAACTACTTTTTCAAACAATGACAGGTCATAGTGACCATTCGTTTAAATCCAAAAACGATTCCAAATCTTGTCTGGGATATGCCAAGTCATATAACTAAGCCTCATTTTAAAGAAAGAAAAACGATTAAACATTTGTTTCTTTATCAATCGTACAAAGTGTCGACATTTAGCTATTCACCATTCCAGCCAAAATCAACGTCTCTCTCCTCATGCTCGTGACCCTATCAGACTCCTGATCTCCGAACATCTCTTTCTTCAAAAGTCACTTTCTATCACAAGTCATCTGTTATTGGCTACGTTAGATCCGCATTGACAGTTCTCTTACAGGTGTCTCCCTTCAATGAAAGCCTGCTCTATAGTGCTTTTATTGGAGAGCTTTAGTTATCCTGATCTCCAGATCCCAGCTTAATCTCTCACCGAAAGTCAGTGACATTTTTAAAGCCGCTCTCCGCAAAAGCCTCACTCTCCTTGAGATCACTTTACACCGTTTGACATTTCCACAGCGTTTGAAACACTCCACGTGTCAAACGGAGATGGAAGCGTTTCTCCTCTAGTTTGCAGTACCTAAGTGGATGTTCCCCTCCTGACTGTCCCAAAGGAAGCGGTTGCCATGCAGGCTGACGCATTGTGGCCTGTCACTTACTGAAGAACTGACATTTGAAGAGCACTGAAAACTGAGCTTTTGTGTTCAGCGGATGTGTGATTACCACCAACGCTCACTGGCCTGCTCCTGCCAACAGCTGCTATTAAGACATATGAGTCATTCAGAGATTTGACGTTGGTGAAGTTTGACCTTCTTTGTGTGTCTGATGACGTCACACACCTGATCTTAAGTTTACAAAACTACATATGTGCTTGAATTTCTGGGTGAATGGTCTCTTTAAGGGCAGAGAGGTCACAAATATACAGTTTTAAATTGGAAGCTTGTATGACAACTATTCAACCATAACATCTTGAGAAATATAAAAAGACTATAAAGCAACCATTATAAAAATGTCAAAATGTACATATTTCTTTACATTTTTGACCGGGAAAGATTTTTAAAGAAAAGTTTAATTAATATTTTAAAGTGCTTTATATATGAAACATTGACATATTAAGACCATGGTGTGACCAATTACCATTAAAAAGACAAAAAAAGATCTTTAGTTATCGAAATGAAATCAAAATTATCTGTTCCTTAAAACTTCAAATGCTGAGAAATGTTGCACATAGAAGTTCTACTTAAAAATCTGTAAAAAATTGTTGGATTTAAAATTTATGTAATTGATATTTTTACATTTTACACCATGTTCTTAATGGTTAAATAATTAAACTTGATATTTTGTACATTACAATTTGTCTTATATGTCTTTGAACCCTGTACAATGTAAAATGTACTGAGTAAGTAGTAAAACAAAGATGCTGGTTTGAGTATCTGGCAACCCAGTGACCTAGTCCATTATAGACACACAAAATAACACCCATTGATGATAATAAAAGCTTTTTGTTGGCTTATCTGTAAAGCATTTCTTATATTTTTCCATTGATGTCTCTTCATGTAATGTATCACTTAACTTCAATGCTCTTAGCAGGCTTAGTAAATGTCAGTATCATTTAGTAAAGTTATGACTATGAGCTTCACTTCATCCAGCCAGTGGGGTTACAGAGAAGTTCTCTCATAATGATCGCTTTATGAGCGTAATATCATCCTCAGCACTGAACAGCTACACTTAACTACTGTGGATATCATTTACAGTTACACACAGATGCTTATATTCTCATGGCCGATGCAATGAGAACCCATGCTGGGTTGATGTTTTATGGATTTGGCTTTAAGTTTTACAACAACAAAAACATCCATGACAAATATTACGACAGTCTATTTTTGTTTTATATTGGCTACGAGATCAACTAAGTAATTACAAAAATGTGAACCTTAAAGATTTTGCCAAGCAAAGAGCAGATGTGTTTTGCAATGGCTGCAGGTGGACGGACGAGATTTATAGAGTTCAAGCATACGATACAAACCAAAATGAGATCCCGGTACGAAATTGTTTCTTGTTGGAAGAAACATGATAACCAAATGTGACTCTGCCTATAAAAACCCAGCCTTAAGTCATTTTTGGTGATTTCCTTACATAAATCTTAATGAAATAAGGAATATCCTGTGAAAATATATCATTGGTATTGAGTATTGACTGAGTAAGACCAGGTCAAAGATTAAAATCATAGTGAAATTAATAGGTACAATCTTTAATTTGATTTATTTGATTTGATTTTCAACTTCAGACTGGTCTTCACAGGCAGGGTCACACACTTTTTCTAAGGAAAAAAAGTTGAGAAGCAAAGACCCTATAGTCATCTCAAATGTGTCTCAAAGAGTTAAGATTTGCCAATATAAGAAAAAAAACACACATGAGATCCTCCTTAACATACGTTATATTAAATGGAGAACAAAAATAAACTTTTGCTTCTCAAATTCTCAGAAGTTCTTAGAGTTCCAGCATAAATCTCGCCATGTTTAAAATTACTTTAGATTTGTGAAATCTGTAATCAAAAGTACGAAATAATCTCTATATGACCTTATAATCCCCATAACCCATATACACTTTACTCCTTTATTTCCAGTTTTAAGAAAATATTAATACTTAAATGATGCACAATTGAGCAACTACTGAGTACTAACACATCTCACAAACAAACTTTCTGAGCTACACATAAAAATTCCAACAATATGCCAACATTCACGTCGCCATATGAGTTGCCCTGCAGTACATTACATGATTCATGTACCTTTGAGTGCATTATTTGGAACTCATTTTGGAACAGAGCCCAGGAGATTATCCAACTAGACATCTGTCTCATCTCTGCCCATGTCAGATGGCAAACCAAACTGTGAGACATATGTGAAAATAAATCTTGGGCCAAGGGCCGTTTAATGGCTAACGTGGAAATATGGATCACTCCAGATGTCCTATCCGTACCCAAATGTGTCAGTACGGCTTCTATGCGAGGATAAAGTTTGAATGTTCATCTATTTGCATGGTGACCTCATCTTGAAATGAATAATTGATTGTGAAGGTGGGGGAGTGATACCAAAGACAGATTATCTCTGTCTTTAAAAGGATTCACCCAGTTTGAACTCTCTCTCCCAGAATGGAGACAGTGAAGGAAGCGAGAGATTTTAGAGGCATATTCCTCCACCATCAGCGTTATATAACCTCTTTTAGCAGACCTTTCCATTTCAATATTTTATAACCTGGTGTTCTATTGCCAGAATAATGGGAAACAAAACTTTGGGGTCTTCATAGATCTTTTGGTGAGTGCATGAATGGTTTATATGTGCAGATTTTAAAGAAACAAAAGCTTCTATATGCTATTCTTTTAGGATTAGATTTGACACGAAAAGAAGAAAAGCATTTCAGTAACGCAGGCAAAATAAGAATAGTGTTTAGTGTTAGGAAACAGACTCCAAATGAATCGAGATCATGGAACAGAAGTGAGCGAATCAAATAAGTGAGAAATATAAAATGTGAAGTGTTATGGGTCCCAGGACTGGAGTTGAGAGCTTCAGAATGTAATGTTCTTTTTCTTTGTGTTTCACCCAACACAGTAGGTGTTCACGTCATGCCAACAGTCTGCAATTAAAAAGCTATAATACAAAGTCCTTCGCGGATTATTATTTTCAGAAAAATACCCTGCAACTATCTGCCGCTGTGTTTCAACTTGTTTGTGCTTAATTCATCAACAAATTAATCGGATGTTTCTGCTATGCAGTGAACCGCCATATCAAGAACATCATAAAACGTAAGATGATGTGAAAATACATTTATTATTCACCACAACCTGAAGCTCAAGGGTTTGATTCCACTGTAACGGCTAATCACGCTTATCACAGCCATCATTTACCCCGTAATCATTCAGTTATTTCTACCACAAAACACTGCAGATAATGAGAACAAAATATTACCACCAATGAACAAATATTGATTACTGATCACATCAGTTCATCTTTGTGGTAAGAATTTTTTGAGATGATCTGGTCATTTGCACAAAACCCGTGGTTTTTGCTTGAATGCTGGAGATTATCTTACAATTATGCATTATAGGTATCCTAGAGTTTTACAAACACATAAAAATTTTTAGCACATACTTCACTCCAAGCGATTTTCAAATACCAAGGACACATAAAGGCAGTGATTTATAAGAATAGTTAAAGTGCACCATAGGTTGTTTGGGGAAAAGCAAATTTCAAACTCATAATTCTGTCTCTGTTGGATGTAGAGTAATATTTGATTATTCTGATTATTAACACCATCATGATACAATAAGATCATAACTGCATCTGAGCATTGATGACCACTGGAAAAATGCTGCGGCTACGATGCAAATCTCCTTTTATCAAAATTACAATCCATTAGCATTACATCCTTGTTCGTCCGCCTCGGCCAGCCACCTCTTTAAACGTAGCCCACGCAAGCTCGTATAACTGTCAACTCTGGCACGGCTCTGCCCGGCAGCAATGTGGCCCGATTACACAATGTTCTGGCAGGGTGCTGTGAAGCTGCAGGTGTCAGCCACGGTTCCAGCTTCTGGGTTTGATCGGTACGCCCAGAGCCACATAAATATGCTGGCACTCCAGTCGCGCCTGGAGCGCGGGCATTGTCCACGGCCTGGGAGCGGACACAATGGCTCAGCGGGCCGAGGGTTGGAGAGGGTCTGTGAATGCAGCTGCGGTAATGCCCCTCCAGGGGCAAACGCAGCCTCAATGGCACTTCAAAGAGCCACCAAACTTTAAGAGATCGAGAGAGGAAAAGGAATCAATACAAATATTAAAGGAACATAACCCTTCTTTCACCTCCTCATCGAGGAAGATAAACCGGTGTGCCAGAGCGAGCGTACACGCCATCCGTTCCGGAGATAAATCACGTTGTGTATGTGTGCATCAGCCAAACTTCAACAGAAAAGTGTTCGACACACTTCGCCTGCAGACGGCTTCCATAAAAGGGCACATCAGCGAGATACTATGATGTCATCCCTCTGCAGTCAGGATGGTTCTCCCGCTGTCGGGAATGTGTTTGACCCCTTGTGCTTCTCCACTTCCATTCACTGCATCTCTGTGCATTACCTCATCCAACACTCAAGTCCTCCCCAGCCCCCCAACCGCTTCATCTTCTTTTATTCGGGTAACTAAACACAAGCACCTGAAAAATATCCTAACCTGATTACACAGCACTCTGGTACACTTGATTTTAATGGGCAATCTCTGTATTTTATAGTCTAAAATGTCCCAGACATTACTGCACTAGTTACATGGAGTATTCTAACCAAAAATCAATAGACAACATTTTTTTTGGTTGTTGTTTCTTTGTCCTTCTGTCCTGTAAATTTTTGAGCCTAAATCCGGATTCATTTACGTAAGAAACAGAAATGCCCTATTGTTTTTTTGGTTCTTGTGTTTAAAAGGAATCAAAAAAATTTGGGCCTAAAAATGTAAAACTTAATATAAAATTATAAAATGTGAAAAAAATTCATTCGTAAATATACATAAAAAATTTCAAACAAAACAAATAAAATAATATTGAATGTAACTAAATTTACAAAGAAAAATACACTTATAAAAGGAATAAAAATATGAAATAATTTAACAATGAAATAATCAAGAAAAAACAATAATAAATATTAAAATTATGAAATAAATTAAACAAAATGAAATATACAATTATAAATTGAGACATAATTTAAATTAAATTATATAAATCTATATATATACACATAGAAAAGCCCTCTCTAAATCATTAAGTTCCATATATTTATTCTTTCTGTACTGATATGGTCTTAAATTTTAAATAGCTTGGTTTATAAACGGTTAAAAATATATACGGTTAAAAACTATGTAGGCATCAAAATGTCATCCAGAAACGCTGCCCTAGTAATTTTTACCACTAAATTTCTGGCAACCACAGATGCCATTTAAAACCGTAAATTTAACAGGATTTTTTTACAGCGTATAGCCGTCACACCCCTAGTCCCGCTTGTCTCCATTCATTAGACCTGATGAGCTCAAACAGAAGTGGCAGAAAGAGAAGAGATCCCACTTCCTACAAATAGATCCAGGATTATTAAGAGGGAGTCTGTGAAAGGTCTGCTGGGTTTGTCTGAATAATGGGAATTCACATTCTGACTGTACTGGAAAGCCAAACCGAACCTTGTAAATCATACTTTAATTTCCACTCTGTTCTCATCGGATCTATTCGCTCAGCAGGATTAATCATATTCTTGATGTGGATTCGCATGTGTAAGAGCTGCGATCCTTGAGTATTTCGTGTTTCAAAACTGACAGATTGGCCTCAGAAGAATGAAGTCGTGCTAATTCACAATAAGTCTTAATTTCTCTGGGAAACCCTTATTTAAACACCACCTGCAGGAAATGGAGCTGCATCCAATCCCTTCTTTTTTCCATAACGGATTTTTTAGTCCACCGGGCCAAAGTGTGACTCTAGTGTGTTTAACATGAACAAAAACAGACAGGAAGATAGATTTAGATAGTTACACTCTTAAAAATAAAGGTGCCACATCATGCCATGAATTAACCTTTTTTGTCTAAATGGTCCCATAAAGATTCTTTAACATCTAAAGAATCATTCTGGAATCTGTTTCACAAGATGGTCTTACTGAAAAAAGGTTATCCGGATTGAAAGGGACGATACTTTAAAGAATCTTGGACAAAATGTTTCTTTGTTCAATTAAATTGGTTCTTCTATGACCTTCTACTGAAGATCCTTATAAGCACCTTTATTTTAAGAACTTTCACAACAGTTCACATGTCCATAGGATAATTTCACTTAAAGGTCCCGTTCTTCATGATTCCATATTTTGAACTATAGTTAGTGTGGAATGTTGTTTGTTCGGGTATAAATGATATATGTTATATTATTAAGCACAAAGTTCAATGACAAGTAAGATTCTTTATTTATCAGAAGTCGCCTACAGCGAACGTCCAGTTTGGACTAAATCTCCCTACTTCCTTCTTTAATGACATCACTAGAAAAGTTAACCTCCGCAAACTGAAACACACAAAAAGGGGGTGTGGTATTTGTTGCCATGACGTCGAAATTTTTTTATTTTCATCCCAGAGTCCAATCACCTTTGTATGGCTTTCCCTGGGACACTGTACTAACAGATCAATGGTTACAAATACTGTTAAACTTGGTTTCCGAAAATTAAAATCCACACATAAAATAGCTTCATTGAGGACAACTTCCTCAATCTCAATCAATTTAATGCCGGATTAACACAAGGATTATTGTTGAAAAGTAGAGCTGTTCCCTCTTTGTCTAGAGAAGGTATTGTTAATGGACCAGAAGTGCGTTTTATTATTTAAGCTTCTGCGTTTAACAGTTTCTGTAACTTATTACACAAAAGGCAATGCTGTTTAGTTTTGTTATCTACTCAATAAAAACAAATCCAAGATTATTTTTTAAAAGTAGTAATTCAACCAGATACCATCAATTGTTGGTGTTTTTAATGATCGGTTTAAAATATTTGTTGATTATATCTATTCTTTTCTGTTTAACAACGACATGCTGGATTAGACCAGGGTAACGTTAATTTAATAAGATCCTCTTCATCTATGTTCTCCGGGTCTGATTCCTGCTAAAATTGATAACAATAAAGATATGTTTACAATAACACTGAGAGCATACATCTCCACGTCATGATACGAGGCGTGATCTTTCTGGGCAACGTGTGCTAAGCTCCTGTCGAATCACAACACAAGAATTGCTTGGCCAATCAGAACTCTTGTTGTTTTTCTGAAGGACGGAGTTCATCAGAACAAGGAAGTCATCAGCTGTTTTTATAACGGTACGGAAAGTAAATTGTGTGTAAAATACCGCTTTTTTTACATACAAAAAATTAACACATGTTATATTGTACACTGTAAACACAATCAAACCTTCAAAAAACACAAAAAATGTATCTTTAATTAAAAAACTGTCAACAATAGTTCGGGGGTGAACTATACCTTTAAAAGTATTATTCAGGGAATATATAGAAAATGTTGTTACTCTTCAGAATACTCCAAATATAGTTATATTAACAAACGTTTAGCATTTTTTAGGAAAATGTAAAAAATCTCTGGCTTGCTCTCTCTTAAACCATGACAGAATTCTGGAACTCTCATCATTGCTACAGCTGAGCCGCACATCTTCTAATATCTCCAAAAGCAGACAGGCCTCTATCAGCTCAAATACTTACTGCTAAAAGAATCCTCCCCTCTGCAGTTATAACACACCTGACGTGTTGTTTTAGACCCGATGTCAGGTCTCCATATGTGAGAATTGTTAAACATCCCCATTGAGTGCATCGTCTGCCAACACAAACATTGAGGACCCATCTGTCAGGGTCTGTCATCGAATACAGTGGGCCATATTTCATTCATAATGTCTGATGAATAAAGAGACGTGGTGTAAAATGAAACGACGTAAACATATTTCAAGCTGTTGACGGGAAAGCGTTTACCATTTTAACAAAGACGAATGCAAACTCATTCAAGTGAAAAGCGCTGACTGGTCGAAAGCCGCTACGCACACACCTGTGACTGCGCACATTATATTAATGCAGAATTTGGCATAAGAGCTTCAACATAATGTTAAGTGCATGTGGATAGCCCGAAACGCTCACTGCTTTGCTATTTTAAGAAATCCTACGTCAAGATCTCCTCTGAAGCTCTCCGGAGGTCACTGGGGTCACCGGGACACTTTTTCTTTCTTATGGATGACAGTCATTATTCAAGGCCAGGCATGTGCAGATGTCATCTGCAGACCTCTGGCGAGACCTTTCCGGGGCTTTGGACAGCTTTAGCGTGTTGCTGAAAGCTGAACTTGCTCTCTGTTTATGTTTGGGAGGGAATGCAAGATCTCTTCCTCTAATTACGTAGCACAAGCAGGACCTCAATGAGCCGTGAAGCCTCTATTGTTTGAGGAGTGGTTCCTCTGTCGGAGCCTTAGAGAAAACTTCTTCACCTAAGACAAGTGAAGTAAGACAAAAAACAACATTAAGGCCAGAGAGAGTGACAGCGCCCGTAACAACACGCTGAGTTTCATACTGTTCTGAAGTGACTAAGATTTTACAGTGACGTCATTCGCTGTTTGTCTTTCCAGTGGGATTTGACGTGTTACGATTTGTGCTATATGTACATTGAGATGTACTTTCTTTTACTTTGACAGCAAGCCCATTCCGTTTCTACGTTGGCAGGTTGTCTTTTTCTTTACAGCACCATAAGCTCTGGCCCACCTCAGAATACCATGAATTGACAGAACATGTCGAGGATCAGAGAGTGCACCAAATTTCATCGCGGGATCACTCTGAATCTGACATAATGTTCCGATAATGACATATGGAGCCAGGCATTTTTTCCAAACACAAATTGTTCAGGATGAGCTCTGGTCCACCTAAAGGGAGGAAATTTTAACATTGCTTCCGTTGTTTGTTATCTTTGGCCTGGATGAAAAACGCTGGGCTGTGAAGTTTTCTCTAGTCCAAACACGGGCATGCTAGTTTTGGACTTTAATGTACGTGAGAATCTCCTTAAAATGGATTTCCAATGATGTGATGTATGGATTGCTGCTATAACTGCTGTATTACAGGCATTAGCAATGATGAGAAATCATTCTTTCACCAAACCATAGTCATTATTTGCTAACGCACACATCATTTTAACCTTCCTTTGCTTTCCTGCGTTTAAATAAATACAATTTGTGGTGGATAGTCCGATCATTTCCAGATGATTAATACAAAATAGAAAACGACAAATCCCAAAACAGCATGATAAAATACAAACTTCTAAAGTTATATGATTAAATAAAAAATCAAAGTTCCACACCACTTCTTTTATAATGTTTTTCTCTTTTGAAGCTTTTTTTCCATTGTACATATAGAAAATAGATGACGGTCTGTTGCTCATCCTGTTCCGTTTATATTATCTGGTGCTTTAGAGATTGGTGGTATACATCATCATTGACACTCAATGTATGGGAATAATGTAAAAAGAACTTTGCACATAAATATCTGGGTCTATAACCACAAGCTGCTCAGATTGATTAGAAGTAAAAGGAGATTTCAGGAAAGTTTGTGAATATTGGCCAGAGACAGAGAGAAAAATAATCAAATTGTGATGAAGTGGATAAATGTTTTGTTTTATCAGACCTTGCACTGAACTCACATTTGTTAGAAAGCAAATGAAGATTTAACGCCACGGCCACGGCAGATTCATGTATGTTTGTACAGAAACATTTATAAACATTCATTTGTTTTCATCACATCCCCTGTCTCATGTGCTTTGGGCTGAGCATTCCAAATTCTGCCAGAAAGATGTTCAAATGTAAAACAAAATAATCTCAATAATACATTTGACCGAAAGGGTTTATCCGAATTTGATCTCCTTACAAAACTACGCATTGCTAATTATTTCTATCCAAATCTCGCCTCAAAAGCATTTGATGCATGTCTGGAGTTTATAAAACATTATCCAACAATATCAAACAAAGTTAGATTGTTAAAAGACGAAGGAGTAAACTAACCAATGAAAAGCTCCTGTAAACGTTTTACAGACCGCCTCATGACTCCAAATACAAATATGAATGAAATAATTCTATTTAACTTGAATGTGGCCAAACTAAATGTGTGGCCAAATTAAAATATAATGTGAATTTGGTTGTTTAAGATAAGTGATCAACTAAACAGTGTTCAAAAAGTCATAAAAGTTTCAAACGACAAGAGGAGAGTAAAAGAAGACGTTTACCATTAGTGGTACCATCACACAGATGGTGTTTAAGGGCATCAGCTGATTTCAGAACTTTGAAGTTCAATGATGACGTCACCCCAGCTCTAAAACAATACACCCACCCTTCCTCTTGGAATCTGTGTCCACAAAGTAAACATTTCACACATACATTTCATTTCAAAGAGTACTGCGACGAGACGTACCGCTTGAAAAGAACAATACTATCTCCAAACAATCTCCTGTGGCGTTTTTTTCTTTGCGGTTTCGATAAGATGTTTGTGCAGCTTTAAATGCCTGGAATTTCTCTGGAGACCATACGGTAAATACATACAGTACAGGTGTTTCTGAAGCATGGTTTGCTGCAGATTAAGTGTTTCAAAACACTTTTTTATAAAACTATCACGGATGCAAACCATGGTTCTGTTCCAAATGCCGTGGAGGAACCTCATTTACATTGAACATTGGACAGTTTCTGGTTTCCCTTTGTCCAACATTGAGAAGCAAAACCTGATTTACAAAAAATTGGCCTTCACTTTGTCATAAGTTTTTAAATCTCATGTAAAAGGAGCTCAACTTGGTCTCAGATGTGTCCCGTACAATCTCAGCTAAAAGTAATAAGACAATCGTCAAAATAAACAGATTACAGAAATGCAAATGAATGTAGATTATAAAGGTAAAAATTTGTGGCCTTAAGTAACTTTAATAAGAAATGTTTAAGTTCATATAGTACCCTTCAATAGCTTTGATTTTTTTATTGTATTAAGTTGACAAAACAGTTCAGTTTGACACATAATCAAAATCTACTCTAGCATTTGTGGACACATTTGTGAGAATTCTAGCTCTTTCACTCAAGATAAATATCTTAAACACATGAAACTTAACAATTTTACTCTGTTCTATCTAAATGATGTTTAGTTTAACTAACTGAGACAGTAAAAAGTTTGTTTGGGATTTTTTAGGGCTATAAATAAAGACCAAAATATTCTTATGCTTTGCCAATGAATGGATATTTAATCCGAGAGGCTCTTTTGACATGTCCCATTGACGCATTCCAAGCAACGCATAAACTTCAAGCCACAACAATGAGATAGAAATCTTTTCAATTAAAGCATCTGCTGGAGTGAGGTCTACTGGAATGGACAGCTCACGGACCAAGCGGATCTTCAAACCTTCACATCTTCAGAAAATTCATAGATCAGATCATCTTTTGTAGAAGAGCCAAAGAAAAGAAGAAAAAACTCTGGGTTCAGAACAACTGCCCGGCAGTCGCTACAAAACCTGAAAAACCAGGGATAGAAATCTTCTCATTGGGGACCCGATGATTCAACATTACCGGGCGATGTTTAGTGTATAGTTACAAAACTGATATATTGTGACCGTTTCCTCTTCGTCATTTGTGTATGACTTTGATGCTTTGGGAAACAGCATTGCTCTGTGTTTTATACATTCGATGAAACACAAATAATTGACTTGGTCAACTGAGTTGACCTAATCCTACAACATCCCAGTAAATCCCACCATCACCCTTCTATCTGTTCATTTAAATCAATTAAATCAAGCAATGAAATTTAACATTGTTGTAAGTGTAACATGATATAAAACATACAAGTGATGATTGTTTTTAGATAATGAACATAGAGTGGCCACAACATACCAGTATTGAGTCAGAAAAACAGGGGCTGAAAAATAAGAGGGATTGTAGTATATTTGGAGGAAAGATTACAAAGACAAACTGTTTTAACTCGAATAACACACAGTAATGAATCATGAACTGCAAGAGCAGGCATGAGCATTACAACTCAGTTTTGAGTTCTTCTTGATTCCTCATCAAATACAAGGAGTCAATGTCAGTGAATAGGTGGATTCTGTACACAGCGATAGTTTCAATACCAATTTCATGAGCTCATTTTGGTGATTCATTCAATGTACAAAAGGCATGTACAATAGGCAAATTTAAGCGTCAATGTGAACCTCTATTGACTTTCCTTACCTTTATAAGCCCTACCTTAATCTTCCATTATATTCCATTGTGACCTGCTGGGATTTTAGTACTAAGAATAACCGACGTAAGTTTGTCTCAGTCTATAAATATCTATCTGGATGGAATACACTGAAACTATTTGAAATAACATTGGCAGTTTCAGTCTAACACAGGGAACTTGTAGTCATGGGACAAAAATAGATTAACACGTGGTGAGCGGCGCGTTTGTTAAAGGCCTGTATTTATTTGGATACGGTCCGGAGCGTGGCCACGATGAGTCTTATGGTATACGGGTCACCAAAAATGTGGGTTTATCTTTTGTCTTTTGTATCCTGATTTCAGCATCATTAACTGTGAGATATGCGTGCAGGCTGTTTTTCCACTATGTTCATCATGGCAGTATTCGTTGCAGTCAACGATGCTTGCCTTGAATGTGCCGAAAATAGCACAATATGAGAAACGTGTGTTTCTGTTGGGTGAATAAAAATAGGCTCATCTTCATTCTCCGACATGGTTAAAAGGAAAAAGTTAAACCAAAAATAAAAATGTTACCATTATTTCTTCACCCAATGTTCACTTTCGATTGCAGGAAAAGTCAAGCTTTTCATAAACATTTAAAACATTCTTATTTATTGAAGTGAATTGACACATATTGGCCCTGAGATTTCAAAGAAACTTATACATTCAGAGGCACTTTCCAATATCACAACTACAACCAACCTTTTTAATCACAACCCAGGTACATAAAGTGCTCTATTTTGGGGCACATATTTTATACCTAATATACAAAAATGAATCTTCAATCCAAAAATCTTAAGATCATCCTAGTGTATTTGACTGTACTATTTTATGATGCCATTAATATAACTAAAATATGCTTTAAATATACTTTCTAAGAGTATCTTAAGCAATTTTAGGTATATTAAGTACAAAATATGTGTGTAAAAATAGGGCACTTGAAGTACACTATGGAAGGGCACTTTTTTCACTATGAAGGGCACTTTTTTCACCTGTGAATGGAAAGAATGCCGATGTACAGTTGTGGCCTATTTACATGACTAATTGGTTTTCATTCATGGAACTCCGCAAAACGTTAGTGCAAGAGCAAACAGCGAAGCGAAGCGGGGAACGTCTTACGACATTCAATACTGTGTGACGGCTCAAAGCAAATAAACAGTGTGACTCAGCTGGCTGAATACAAGGAAAAATGCAAGTGATTGATGGAAAGTTCCGTCAGACAGTGTAGACGTAAATGAATGTTATCTGTTTGGGCTACAGAGTCAATGCGAAGTATGGTAAGACGCCCTGCTCATTTGCAACAGAGACGCAAAAAAAAAAAACACAGACATGAGCCCACACACATACACAAATAAACACGGCTTATATTTTCCTGACCACTATGAAATTTCTTTATTCCTTGCTTTAAACTATCAAAAAATTGTAAATGCTTATTTTAAGCTTTGTGTTAAAGTTTAAAACGGTTTTAATTTTAAAGACGCAAACTGTAGGTACAGTAGTTGGTTGCTAAGGTATTGTGGGCCAGAAGATAGTTCCTAGCCGTTGTGGCAAACAAATGACCATTTCTTCATATGAAGTTTACAACAAATACCATGTTAAACTATAGTTACTGTAGTAAAACAATAGTCAATATGTGGTTGCCACCGTTTAATTATAGTAACTATGTAAATGCATGGTCATTTTAAGATTGCCATATCTTAACCGTCGTGAAATAAGTTTTATGTTTGCAGTAAAACCAGGGTAATTTCCACGTTACCATAGTAAAATGTTATTTTCTTTTTATTTGTGGTAATCCCATACAAATTCTTAAATTACCACACTTTAACCCAAGGACAAAAGTTTTTTCTTATTTCTAGTAAAAAAAATTCTATATTTCTAAAGCCCATAGGCTATAGGCCTATTTTAAGATAGACATTCATATTTGATTTACAGTCAGTATGCAATAAAAAACCATTGAGGTATTTGATCATCCATTGCAAGAAAACTATTAATCAAATCATTTAAAAAAACTAAATAGCCATCCATCATTCAGAACAGGTTGAGTATGTCAGCTTTGTTAAGACAATATAATGTGTGTCGTGACACATTTGAAACATTGGAACCACCTCAACTCATCTGGACCAAAAACAGATGTGTGGGTCATGTGAATTGGAACAGGTAGATACGGGGAGCATTCCAAACATCAGGGACATTCCGAAAAACTGAAGGGATGCTGACGCACATGTATCGTACTCTATGGTTTTTAAAAGGATGAATCTGTATCTATCATTACACTACTTACTCAAGAGAAATAACCGTTTCATTTTTAAGAGCCTGTGAAGAAATGACAGTTTAAGTTGATGATTTCGGACAATGAGCTTTGATTGCTATCTAGCCGTAAAAATCCGCAAAGTATATGATGAATTCCAGTCACAGGCAGTGAGCGTGTCTTCATCAGCGAGGAACTTTCCGAAAACGGGTGATGATTTATTGCAAATAATTGTTGCCAAAAATAACACCTGAGGGAAAGAATCCTCTTTAAAATTAAACTTACTTGATATGCACTGCTGAGGCCACTGATCAACGATGGGTATTTACAAAAGCATAAGGAGTAAATGATAACCAGAGGCTTTTATTATCTTCAGAATCATGTCTTTTCCAAACCAAAGCTTACTTGATCAAACAGCCTCTTTAAAGGTCGTAAAGTACATTTAAAAATTGTTAAGAAATACTTCACCCAAAATACAAAAAAATAAAAATTACCATGTATCATTTCAACCATGCTTTTTTTTTCATCTGCTGCTTTCTCTATGAGTGGTGATTTACAGCATGCTTTCAACATCCAAAAAAGACTAAAAGCACCATAAAAATATCGTTAAAGTGTATCGTATGACTTGTGTGCCATATTCCAAGACCTCTGAAGCCATACGATAGCTCTGTGTGAGGTTTCTTGTTCTTTCTGGACTTTGACACTATATATTACCATTCATTCGTTGTATGGAAAAGTAACTCTGCCTAACATATCTGTTTATGCTTCATGGGAGAAATACGGGGTCAAGATGACATGTGAGTAAGTAAATGATCACAAAATATACATGCATGAATTATTCTGGTATATCTTTAAATCTTGTGTGATTTTCATTGATTCCTGCCAACAACATGAAACCTAGAATGGGAAAACCTTGGATATCTATGACCATTTTGTTGCTGGTGGGGTTAAGATACATTTTCCAAAATCGAGCAAACACAACAGAGCAGGTGTTATTATTATTAAAGAGAAACTCCAAGGAGATCTGGGTGGGGATCGGCCTCTAGAGACGACTCCCGAAACCTGGCAAGCATGAATCAGAAACCCTGGGGTGATTATTCTTTCCAAAGAAACCTCCTTCAACAAGGGTAAGAATCCTCAGCGTAGGGCTGCAGACTTGGTGCGCTATCATGTTAAACTTTGCCCCCGCAGGCTCTGACAGCATGAACGCTGGAAATTTGATGAAAGCAAGACGAGTATCGGTTGACTTTTCAGGCCGAGCGGAAAGCTAAATGGATGAGACACTGATTGCTGTGCTCGCCTGTCATTCGTCTTAGTTTGACATAACACAGAGCTCTGGCTTAAAGCTCCAGACTTACATGAACAATAGTGCACCTGCCCATACACTCTCAACACACACGGTGTGCACCTAAAGAGGCTTGACATGGAAAACTTGTCAAAACACTAATTGCTCAGCAGACCTACATGTTTGCAGGGATTTGTTTCAAAATGCTGTAAAGTTAAAACTGGAAACTCTATACTTGTGATCAATCCAAAAATTAAAACTTATGATAATCATAATTTTCATTGCATTGAATTTTTAAATATAATCATATTGGCCGTTTGAGTCATTGATAATGAGTTGTGACAATGTTAACGTTTGTTGCTGTTCATAATTTTTATGTGTATTTAACATTACAGCAGTGGAGGTCAGAAAATGTACAACTTTTTGAAATGATAATAGTGCATTGCATTACTTTTGAATTGTTCTATTTATTACAGTAACTTAAATACTTATTGGTAGCCGATAGATTCATTTGCAAATGTCTCCTATGACAATGAACTTGCTTTATGTTATATTCTATGGAATTTCTAAAAGTGTTTCAACTACATTTTGCCATGTCACACCATAACACACCTGTGTGATTTGTTTGACAGCCATATATCGAAATATGTACATTACGGTTAAACTATGGTAAAAGTTTGTAGATCTGCTGTCGCTGTAACCAGTTCAGTGAATTCGTATTAATCAACACTTGAATAGACAACTTAAAAATGAACAAACAAACGTTCTGTCTTTGATTGTGGGGTTATTTGAACACAACATTTGGGTCAAAAATTTCAAACCCAACAGTTGGGCTTTAAATTAATCTATCCTCGAGTTTTAAACCCATTGTTGCGTAACTGGATAACTGTGAAAAGTTTTGGAGATGCCACACAAATTTGCACAAAAATTACATTGGGAAAGTGTAAATTCCAACCCTTACCTAAGCATGACCACCTTTAGGGTCTGACCGTATACATCCTCAGCAGAACTTTAAGATTTTACAGTAATAGAAGAAGATATCTGGACAGAAGGAATATCAATAACTCTATTAAAGCGTTTAAAGGGTTACTAGAGGGTTTAAAACTCAAACACATTTCTAACCTGTTGGGTATTAGAATAGTGTCGTGACACTGGAGGTTTTCATGGTGTTTTGGCGCAGAGCTAAGACACAAGCTGAATATCATTCATGTTTAACAAAAAGAAACTTTAAGCAACTTTTCAATGAAAGAAGTAACTCTTATTTTGATGATTGTTGTGGCAACCCGAAAATAGCTCACGCCTTTATGAAACTGTCTGTCTATCAGCTCTCATTTCTTATTATTTATATCCAGTGATCCAGATAAAGTTCTGTTAGGACAACAACCTCTATCTGGCTTGCGTTCATTACACTCTAAGCAAACCCTGTCGAAAAGAACATTAGATCAAATAAATCAGACAAAAACTGACAAGGTATGTGTTTTCCTGCATGTAAAGTGAATTAAAGAGAATGCACGAGTAAAGCAATAGTATCATTATCACATACAGATGAAGACATTCGTTTCTTATCTCTCCGTGGTGTAAATCTGTCAAAGCTTTTGTGTTTTTTCCAGGTTATAAAGAAGCTTTTGGTCCAGCAGGAAACGTACCCCACCTTTAGAAAAAATGAATGACTTTTGGGGTTGCTGGCTCATTTAACATTGTAATTTTATTAATTTATTACTACAATTCCAAACTTTGCGTAAAGTTTCATTCTCTTTATGCATTTTGAGTTCACAAGAGTTGACGTGCCAGACAAAAGCTGTTTTTTAATAACGGTGAAACTAAGAGCATTCTACATTACTAGGAGAGGTAAACCATACAAATGAAATGTATAAAAAAGTGAAGGAATAGAACCCTTTTTGTGTGTGTGTACTGTTGATTTGATTCCTGGCTTTGTGGGCTTTTCGGTCACAACCACAAAATGTTACTCTATTCCTCTTTTCTCTCCGCTCCATTTTTCTCATGAATTTATTTTCCAGCTCTCGTGCACTACTGATGTGTGCCCAGTAATGTTTCCTCAAACCAGTTTTGACAAATAGGATTCAACTGATGTACACTGACCTGAGACCACAGATCACAGGATCACATAACCCACCGTGTCTTGCAATTTGACAAACACTGTTACTTAAGTTTACATTATACAGTGCTTTTGGGTTGCTTAAGGCCTTTACAAAGCAAACAAAAAGGACACATGCACAAAACAACCGAGCCTGAAACCCAAGAATCTTAAGATCTAAACAGCCAATGGTGAAGACACAAACTGGGACATTTCCAAACTTAGTTTGACTGGAAAATAAAACCTTGACAGCACCGCAGCTCTCAGACGGCAGGACCTCGACCTCAGGAAAAAACACAGTGACCACACCACCAAATACCTCCATCACAAAACCACAAAGACAGATGCAGAGCAGCAGGCCGCCACGCGTCATGAACAACCAACAATGCACGAAAATAGCTGTGACTGAATCCAGCGATGACCGTAAGAAAAAGGAAGAAAACAGAAGACAAACTGTTTATAAACAAACTTCATCCAAGCCAACGGGAGACCAAGACAGGCGAGACAAAGACGAGGTGGTAAAATGTAAACACAAGCGTGGATTTAAATGCATGGGATGCCGCCACTGGTTTTTTTAAGCATTACAATGATACCCCAGCATCACACGCGAGGAAAAAGTCATGTTTACAAACTCTGGTTTCAAATGCACAGCCATCCGTCTGTCTCATGTTCCCATTTTATGTCACCTGAAATTGAATGTGCTTGCACTGCTCTATATGATGAAGAGGGAACGACAAACATCATCTGGCTGACAGGTCTCGTGTGAAGTGCTTTAACAGCTGCCATCTCTAAGCCCTGGAGAGTCATTGAGAAATGTCCACCAGTGTTGTTGTCGTTTCTTATTGATCCTGACAATATGTTGCCTAAATGTGTTGCTTGTGTTCTAGAGAATGCCTTTAAGTAAACACACAATGTGTGTTGTGGATGTGATTTGTATATGATGGGCAGTTGAAGTGTTTATGCAGTGGACTTCTTTTTAAGTGTGTGTGTGTGTGTGTATGTCTAATTTTAGTGTGTGTGTGTGTGTGTGTGTGTCTTTGTGTGTGTCTGTCTGTCTGTCTGTCTGTCTGTGTGTGTGTGTGTGTGTGCGTGCGTGCGTGCGTGCGTGCGTGCGTGTGTGTGTGCGTGCGTGCGTGCGTGCGTGCGTGTGTAGGGTCTGTTTTGCGAGGTGTGTGATTGGACCTAATCTCATTGTTCCAAAATCCACACAACTAAACGTAAAAAAACAAATTTCCTCTGCAGATTTTCTCTTTTAAAGTGGATTTTAATCCAACAAAAATAGTGTGTTAATACAATATTCCATTGTAACATCTTGAAAAAATGTAACTGATCACATATTGAAGAAATGGCAAGTTTGAAAGAATAAAAGCATGTCAAATTATAAAAACCTCACAAGATGCTAAAGTTCGAAGATAAAAGTATGTTTTTATGATTATACAACAGATCTTTCTGGTTCTATGTTTGCGGTTTATTTACATACTTGTGCCGTTAAAAAGTTGTTTGAATGCAATATGGCACTACAAAACCATGACAAATACACTGTAGAGAATAATACACATCATAAAGAGTCAGAACGGAGCATCGGTAAGCCACTTGAACTATTATAAATCTCAAGTTTTTATACTCAATGTTCTGCTTCTAGCGAGGCGGATGAAGATTTTACAGATTAACTTGAATGCATCGTTTATATTGACTTGTTTAAAAGAATGTCATCTTTAACAGGAGAGAATGTATACAGTGCAATGTGTTGGAGATTTTTAAGATAAATTAAACCTCAATAAAGGAAATGGGGGGCTTGTGCCCCAGTAAAGCTTCATGTATAGTAAAATCCCTGTGTTAGAAGATGTTCACACAATCAAAGACTCTTTGGCGTGAAGAAATTGAGCCGACACCAACTCTGACGATACAGCAGGATATATTTTACTTGAGTTCTTTGACCTCCTTTAAAGGACCGCATTAGCAACTGATCTCAGTTGTTTGAATAATCATTACCTCTTCTTGTAGCCTTTCTTCTTCTTTGATGCCTTCACAGACCAGTGTTTCTTGGCGAGGATATGTTAGTTTAAACCAGGCTTTCTTGTGGTTTCGGAGATGGCTATTAAAGCGTGCATGCTTTTTTCCCCTTAAGTGTTTACATTCACTAAACTTGTGGGATATTAAGCAACGTCTTTAATATTTTCTGTTGTTTCTTTGGCCATGCAGCGGATTATTCATCTTCTCCTTGGCGAATTGAAGCGTTTCTTTTTCCCTCTCTAGCCTTTCTACTCTCAGTAATGGCTTTTCCAATCCTTTCATTAAATAGTTTTATATCTGTTTGTGCAATAATGTTTTGTTCTGCCTTAGTCACTGAGAAAAATCATAAAGTTGTGTGCCAGGAGAGCCATAGGAAGTCTATGGCACCATCTCTGTCCTCAACCACGACTCGCTCTTGTTTCAAATTTCTCGCCAAACGTACATGACATGCTTCTTTAAAATGACAATCCTTTTGAAGACTGATGAATTATCCATCTTTCAACATATATCAGTTTAATATGGAGCATGGTGTGTGGCCTGGAAACACAGAGCTCGCCCTTCGGTGATGAATTGCACACCCTGCATTTATATATGTGCAGGTATTAATCATTAACATGTTCTCCTCTCCAAATAATACGAATTTAAAAACTGATGATTCTTTTGAATCTTGTGCCAAATAAAAGTGCCAGAACCAATGTTAACTTTTTTCCTCAGTTGTTTCTAAAAGAATTTAAACTCAAGTAACAGAAAAATATTAAAAAAAAATGTGGGGTCAGTACCAAAATCTAGTGAGCGGCCTTGCTGTCTACTGTCTATTCTACACAACAATTCAACTCAAGTTTAATGTTTATCACAATTTGCATTTATTAGATTAAAAGGTTATACAAAAAGTAGAATACATTATATGGAATGCACAATATGTGGTATTATTGCAAATATTGTAAAAGAAATACACTAGTGAAAAAAAATCTACATGGCGGTAAACACACATGAACATATCTTGCCATCTCTATCAATTAAATGTGGACATTATATTACATGGCACAGAGGGATCTAGAGCAGTGTCCGGAATTACTTTAATGGCAAAAAATTGGTTTTATATTTAGAAATATATGCGACATGGTGCTGCACTTCCAGTGTTCGACTTTATTAAGTTTAATGATTTTGGAAATCATTTTGTTAATTTTTTCACCATACAGTATTATGCCAGGTATTGTTAAAGTATCTTATTTGGCCTGAAGAACTTATCTTACAAGGCTTAGTTCACATTTGGAAACAAGCTTAAACTGTTGTCTAAAATGGCTATTTTTTCTATGTTGCACTGTGTACCAATCCTAAGGTAGCATCACCATACTAAAGCTTTAAAATATCTGCGACAATGCTCAATATCTTAAACTAAGTATCATAGCACCATAAATTTAGTTTGTTTCCATAATAATTCTGTATTTTAAACTACTCTAACAATGATTCACAACAATGATATGATGCAATTCAACATGAGACTTAATTTGTTCTTAATTGATTTAGTCATCGTGAACAAACTCAATCTTAAGTAGTCATTGTAGTTCAATAGCCATTTAACGTGAGCTTTTAATTTCATTAGAAACAAATGTTTTTGAATCTAAGTCAATATTAAAATAGGCTATTCTACAAGACTTCCTGCAATTAACTTTGTTGTTATAGTTAATACTAAAAATAGAATTAATACATAAATAGTTTTGTAGATTATAATACAGTTTACTATAGTAAGTACAAAATATTTCATTTAGAGTATTTTGAAATATGGTTTATTTTAGTAGAGTTAAAAACAATTTAATAATTTAAATTAAACCAACATTTAATGTAAGTGAACTATTGTATGATGGTAAAGGTGGAAAAGACGGTCCATAAACTGACTACGTCTTGAATGACAGATGACAGTATATAAAACAAAGAAATGCAAAACCACTTCTTTGTTTGCAGGATGGGTTATTTCCTAATTCTGAGAACCCAGTAAAGATTATTTTTGTACATTATGTGTCCATGTCAGATTCATCTGTCATTTGTGAGTGGGTGTCAGTGTACAGGTCGGGTCAGTCACATCTCACCTCACAGCTGTGAATTCATTTCACCACCAATACTGAGACACTAAAGAATAACTCATCCAAACTGAAACTTGTGTCATCGTTTACTCACCCTCATGTTCTTCCAAACCCATATGATTCAAATTCTTCTTTCATGAAAAAAAATGGAAGATTTAAAATGGAATTAGAGAGATTTTCTTTCTCATACACACTGAAAAGCACTTGGAAAGAACCAAAGGTGACCAGCGAACATTGACTTATTTTATGATGTTTTTCTGTGTTTAATAGCCCCTAAAGGTACTACTAAACTATTCCATTTGTGTTAACATTAGTAAAACCTTACAGGTTTGGACAGATATAAATGATGACTATATTTTCATAATCCTTTAAGATGCTTTTTAAGACCCAACCCTGACCCAACAAGTTAAATGGAGATCTCAGATTTGTTGTTTTTTAATTTACTGAATTGTAGAGTTGACATATCTAAACTCAGTTTGAAACATGGTGGAGATCTCTCGTTAAACTGTAATGGAGACATTTGTGAGACATCTGGCTGTTTAACTCAACAGAATGTCCAGGTCTCCATTGAACCTCATGGAGAAATAACTGAGATATTTTCAGCTCTGAGTTACTGTCAATCTCAAGTCATCTGTAGAATCTGGGAGCCGATTAGCTCTGAAGGCATTAGAGGATTACTACCTGACGGCTGCTCTCGGATGGCAGCTCAATATTCAGAATCCCATGAGGGTATCGTTCCTGGAAATAAGAGTTCATGTGCAGCCTGATCTCCGAGTGCCAGGTGCAGGAGAATCCAGAGGTGGCGTGTGTAAGGATTTATGAAGAAACCCGAGCGTTTGCAAGCACGTCAAGTCAATCCCAGAACCCCATCACACACAAACTCACAGGTCAAGCCATATCTCTCATCTATCCCTTGTTTATTGACAAGGACGTGTGTGTTCTCATTAGAAAATCATTCAAAATATTTGATGGTACTGGTTAATTAAATTGGTCTTTTACATCGCTGAATAATAAAAGCGTAAGCCAAGGACGAAAGCCCAAGCCAGGTTTACTAATCATCTTATCATAATCCTGTGAAAAATGCTGTATCTTATCCAAAAATCAGATCGAGGCAATAAAAAGAAATGAGATGTTCATGGAACCTAAACTAGCACATTCCGAGGTGACAGAAGGAAGCATTGTTGGAATTTGACCTCTTTTTATATAATTCTGATTAAATAAAATCTCAATTTGGTGTCTGACATCAGTTTGGAATTTCATTTGCGATTTGCGAAAAAAGGAATGTGACTTGTTTAGAGGTACAGTTTGTAATCGAAATGTAACTAATATTATTTAGGATAAATATATTTGCTGGCTCTCTTTGTTTTAACGGATAGTTTGCACAAGTATGACAATTTTTCATTCATGTTTACATTATTAATTGGCACAAAGAAGGATATTAAGAAGAATGCTTCCCACTAAAATGAATAGGGCATCATTGCTAAATTTAATTATAATGATTTTGTCTAACATTTATATGGTCAGTTACACAATAAAGTAGATATTTTGAAGAATTTAGGAATTATAGGCCAGAAATCTCAGTTGCTAAATTTCTTCTAAATCTCTTTACAAATTAATACAGCTTTGTAAAAATCTCAAGAGCAGTTCATGGCAGGATTGTCATTTTTGGGAGAACTGTCCCTTAAAGACTAGCCCTTGCACGGGGTTTTTATGTTATTATATTTGGAGTCTATATGTGGTATGATCAGTTTGTCCTATGCTCTCTTTAAATTGCTGTAACAGGGACGTGAAAATAGTTAAAAACAACACTTTTTATCATTTCAATACAACATGAGTAAATGATTATTTTTCTGTCAAGAAAGTCAACTTTCTTCTTCTTTCACCAGAGGCCAAAACCTCTGAGCAAACCGCAAGAACACAAAGACTACGCACTGGATTTATTGCCCGCTGTGTTTTGGAAATCTGTCTGCTCTTTGACGTTTCAGTCTCAGCGTCATACGCTCATGTGATGATCATTTAGCTGCAGACTCTTGAAGTCTCGCTCTTGGAATATAAAACTGTAAAATCATGTCTTTGTCTCATTAAAGTGTCATTTGAAAACCCTTCTGAGTTCCTCAGCAAACGTGTAAAGAATTATTTCAACAATGAACAGCTGACACCAATTTTTATGATGTGTTATTATTGATATTTTTCTTAACACAATAAAACCCTAGTCATTTATTTTTATTAAAAAATATTTTTTTCCTTTACTTGATCCTCGTTCCTTTTGTTATAGCAGCAAACCCTTTATTTTTTACATTTAATGCCTATATTTAATGCCTAATTAGATGTTAAAAATTGACATTAAACACAACTGCTTCTCTGGGTTTGATTCCCGATCGCTGTCGGTCTCTTACGTCCTGTCATCTAAAGCGAAGAAAGTGATAAAGAAATGTACCAGAAAGTTCACTGTCTTTCTCTACCTGTGTACTTCACTTCTCCATCCGCTCCCACACCAATCCACATCCACTTTCCTTACCTCCCCCTTCCTGCCCCTCCCCAAACTTCCCATGACTTTTCCCAAAAACCTGATCTCAGCCTCAGCCCAACCTCCCCATCTCTTCCCGTTATGCAGCCCATCCCGGGCACGTCTTTGTTCCAGCGCATGATGTAATGCTAGAACAAGCTCTCGGGGACCTGGGTGCTACAAGCCTCAACAAAGGGAACTAGATCTCTTTTCATGCATGAAATCTAGATAGAAGAGCATGTTTCAACAAAGCACATGGAAAGCAAGAGGGCGAGAGAGCAAGGGAGCGAGCGAGAAAGCCACTTGTGTATAAATACTGATTGCGGTGATAAGTCAGATGAGTGTAGTATAATAAGCTCTTGATTGGTCTCCCAATATTACACTCCGCTGTCATGACAAAAGAATTTTAAACACACCGGTGAGGACATTAAAGGTCCGTTACTCACTTAACTCAACATTTGATCCACACATGTATCTACCAATTGCCCCTGTTAGATCATGGTTTATTTTTACCCCATGCTCTCCGCGAGCGAGCGAGAAGCGATCTGACCGATGTTTTGACATTGTGGAGCAAAACACAGCAATTTCTCCGACATAAATTACAATCATGCAGACTCTGGATCAGACTTTCTGGCCCGTGAGAAAGAGGGAAATGCAGATGAGATCTCTTTAATATCTTAATGATTTCGGTCAACGAATGAAAAAAAGAATGAACTAAGACTTGGACATCTTTAAGAAACTGGGTGTCTACATTTGTTAAGAAGGTCAGACATTTCGAAATGAACTCAATATTTTTCAAACTGAAACATCTCAGATCGTTTAAATCTGAGCGATCTGAGCGATGAACTACTGTAGCAACACAATTTTGTGGACTTGACAATAATGATAATAGATTAAATATATATATATATATTCAGTATTAATAAAAGTAGAAGTACTCATTGTGTAATGCAATATATGCAATGTTTAAAAGTATATAATATATAATTGGACAAATATTCAAATTGGTATCCATAAAGTGCATTTATCCAAATTGAATTTGACAATTGAATTTAATCTTATAAAATATGAAACACACAACTTTACACAAACCAACAGTGGCAGTCCCGTATGATCTCAAATGGACTATTTTATATATCTGTATAAACTCATAGGAAATTTGCCCTGGTCCTAATGTCGCTGGCACAAAACAAGTCACACATTGTGCTGCAGTGTCTCTTGTAACAAAAAACAAAACTCCAGATTACTTTGATATGTCATCGGTCATTTCGTCCAATAAAAATCTCTCTAGCGTGACAGTGTCCCGCCCCCTCATACCACAATAATAAACAAATCTGCCTACGCCGCAAGTGCATGACATTTCATCCGTTCCTAGAACCTCATCACTTACAAATTAATCCCTGACTTAACTGATAGGAAACAGATATCTAATGGCATCCCGAGTAAATTCACCACAGCAGGGCTGACAGGGGAATCCGGGAAACTCGAGAAAGTGCAAATGAAAGGAGTTTAACTGATTGACAAAAATAGGAGAGATGGAATGACATGGAGGGTTTGTGATGTAAGCTGAAAATGTATTGCTATGTGCATCATTAGAACCCATTTTAAATCCACTTTAAAAATCCCATTACAATGGTCCTATGGGTCACTCGCTGGGACTCATAAATCCAAACACGCCGAAGGAAGTTTACAGTTACAGCTTCTGAGAAATAGGTGTTTTTCTGTGGCTTTATATAACATTTGGTCAAGTCTTTGCTGTGGTCTATTTGCTGTGGTTTATCTGGACTGCATTACTGTTCTGCATTGTGATTGGCCACTGAGAAATAGCCGAGATCTTTGGGTGTCACCCCACACTTCACCACGTGGAGAATGCACGCTGGCATTCACTATCTTCGCCTTATTGTTTTTTCTAAACAGCACAACTTTATGACTTCATGAAATGCCTGATGGTCAGGGCTGGGTTTAATGTATTCCAGACTACAGAAGAGTTACAAAGAAACGTTATAGCTGCTGCTGCTAGGCATTAGAAGGACAACGAGTTTCAAAGAAATTGGAACATGGAAATTGATCATATTGACGTTAGACGAAAAGTAAATATCTCCTCAGCTTAATCTTGACATTTTCTTAAAGTAGTTCACATAAATTAAAAATTATGTCAATGTTTTTCTAACCCTCTTGTCATTTCAAACCCGTATGACTCAGGAAGATAGTTTGAAAAAAGTGATTACCAAGTAGCACTGGCACGCGTTCACTGTATAGATTGCATAGAAACAAAACAATGCATATGAATGGGTGCCAGCGAGCAACATTCTTCAAATGGTCTTTTTTTCATGTTCGGAATTAAAAGGAAAATCATTGAAACGACAAAACATTAAATTAACAATATATAAATGGATCATTAACACAATAATAAACTTTTTTTTATTATTTCCTTACCGTCAAGTCATTCCAACTAGACGTCTTTCGTCAATTTGCGAAACAAAAAATATTTTATGCATAAAATTGGTAAGTCCACAATGGCCTTTACTAAGTTTAATTCCATAGACAGTTCACCAGAGACTTTTTTGTGTTTTGCAGGTTCTGAGGCTGAATTATTGACAAATTTGCTTACATTTATGACATTTCACCTATTATATGCATACTACAGAAAAACCGTGAACAAAATATGACTGTCATAATTGGTTTTCTAAATCATAAATATATATTAATTAATTAATGTCTGCTTTAGATTTACCAAGTTACACATTTTAAACAATAAAAATTAATTAAATCCTGAATAGATATTTCAACACAGCTTTCGGGTCATGCTCTAAGTAAGGTTTACGACACAAAACACCTGTTTACTTCACAACTGTGTATATCATTTCTCAGCACATAGAAGGCAACTGTCATCTCTGGTTTATGTGTTTATGTTTAGCAGGGAACAGCTGTAGGTGAAAGAGTAACAGGGGTTTGTCTAGCAGGCAGGTAACCTCCTGCATATTGGCACCGCTGACTATAGCCGCCGGCATCTTTACAACTGAGCCTGCACTCGCTCTCAATCACTTCAGCCTGACAGGACACAACCACACACGCTCAAGCTCATGCCTGTCTTAAATCACAACTCTATACGTATATGCTCGCAGCAAACCTACAGAATTCTCCTAAAGCTCCCGTACACTTCATATCACTGACACAGGTTCATTCATCACAAGCATTCATCGCGTTCGATGTGGACATGAGCATTAAATGTGGAGGTGTGTTTCTAATAAATCTGTGTGCACAAATACTCTTCAGGACTTTCTACCCTAGAAAGTGAATTGTGAAAATATAACTACTGGGAAGTTTAGCCGCAAGGGAGAAGCGTGAAGGAAGGGGCCGGTGGGAATAAAAGTTTTTGTTGAACTTGTATTATACAGTCTTTGTTGAAGAGTTGGCGAGTCAGACACGGGCTCCTGGTGATACTTGATAAATGTGCGTTTTTGTATTTATTCTGCGTTTCCATTCCATTGGGTTCCTAAGACTTTGATAAACATCATCCTAAGTAGAAACTGAACTCGCTGAACTCAACACGCTGAGTCGACAGTATTCAGAGCCAACCTTTAGTTCTTGTATACAGAAAAAGATTCATGAGCTTCTCAATGATTGAGTACTGGAGTGACAGACCGAAACTCTTCTTTAGAGACTTTTACTGCTTTGTAATACAAATTCACAATTACAAAATCCTGTCACTGAATCAGTGATGTCTGAATCTGCTATAATCTTACAAGTTACAGTAGTTCATTTATGTTTTAACAGATTAATACACAGCCACAGACAAAAACATTAGAGATCTGTGTTTAGAGAAGTTTAACAATGTACATGTTGTTGTTGGAGTGTTCTGATGCAGAAAGAAACTTCTTTTTCAATTTTGACATTTAGTATGATTTATTAGACACTTTGTATTGCAATCTTGGGTTTTGGGATAGCAGAATTTCAGGGATGTGACTTGCACCTGTATGGCTGTGTATTAATAATCATACAGAAATGATATTCAAAGTCACAATTGTGAAAACCATATTATAAAAATATGCTTATACTGGTTTAAAACACGTTATAAACTTAGTTGTACAAATATTTTGTGTACTCTACAGTACCGTACAGTTAACGTTTTGGCTAGAGGTTATATGTTTCCTTATCTGAGATATAGGAACCCCCAAATTCCAATTTCACTGGACTCAGAGTCCATCTCAAAGTCATTCTGAATAGTATCAATGACATCATAAATATTTGATAAAAGATGGTCTATCCAGTCGGGTGGCATTGTAAACTGAAAAAAACCATGACAGTTCATTCACAGAAATCACACAATCCACATTATTCATAGCCATATAGCTAAGTCTACATATACACGGTAAAAATAGATACTGATATTTCAAACTTACTTAATGCCTTATATGACTTGAACTTACAATCATAACATTTTAATGAAACCATAGCATATGTTATACTTTAAATTTGTGTATATACAATGTGTATTTGTTTCATGTGGAATAGGACGATTCCCAAGTAAAATTCATACCTTTAATATGTAAATTTACACGGATGTTTTAGCTACCCCCTGCAACCCAATGTTGTAAGCTACAATGTTGAAATAAGCTCATCATGTAATATAATTAAATATTTCAACTGTACCATAGTATTTACCGGTTCTAGACCTATGATAAAATGAATAAAACTTTGGGCACATTAGTTTTAAAATGTTGAACTATGTTCTCCAATAAAACAAGATGTTTTGCTTCAAGTGTAAGTACTATGAGACGGTGCGCTGCATTTTCTGCAAGGCCTTTATACTCCATATCAAAGCCACCATTGCGAGTCTCAACTGAAAGAACGCTGTTTAAACACCCACAACCGGCAGATGTGTTAAAACGCTTCAATGGACACAGCCTCCAAGAGACCATTGCAAACGTTCATTTAATAAGCATTTCTAGATACATTTCAACAAAGATGAAATTGAATTGAATGTAATCTTCATTTAAAAAAGTTTTGGTTTTCATTCATATACACAATTGTTTACACTTCCTATACAACTATGGTAACCAAGATTTATTTTGCCCCACACTAAGCCACGCCACAATTGTAGTTATTATGGTCAATTATGACATTTCCTACACAACATTGCATTCACGTCATTGAGGTATCGACCTCCTACTGTAATAACACATTTAAATGACACACACTGAGAGGAGCGGTGGGTAACCACTTTAACCCCAGACCCCCAGATAGCTCTGAAACCAGACTATGAAGGGAACTAGGAGGTCTTAACCTACTTAAGCCCATCTGTAATTCACTACATCTACACTTCCGCTTTAAAGTTCAGGGTCAAGTTTTCCATGATCTTCAAATTATTTTCAACTCAAGAAATATCTATATATGTTTGAAGTTATGTGGAGAGAAAAAAAGGAACCGTGCAAACATTTGTATTTCATAAAAAAAAGAACAGAATTTACGAAATTACCTAATGAACATTTATCGCTTTCCAAGTTGTTTATTTCACCTTTATCCTAAAGTTTAAAAAAAAATTAAAGCGTATGAATAACCGACCATAAAAACTAACAACACCCAAAAGACACAATCTAAATCTTTTCTTTCCCATCTTGAGTCAAGAGTGCTGGCTGTAAGTACAGGAAGCAGATAGATCTGGGTTGGAGATGTCGCTGGCACCAGTTGGCACAGTTGGCACTTAGCAGTACTTCAACAGAGCCACAGTTTGCTTTGGATACTGTCAATATTAAATATCTCCCACCATTGACCAATGTTATTTTATAATAAGTGACATTAAAAAATGCCTTTGGCCCAGGCACAGGATGTTTTTCAAATCGGAATCTAAAGACAGCCTGATCCGCAGTGTACTTGCTGGAGAAATGTGTGAAAAAAAAGATTGGTCCACCTACCTACAGGCACTAAACCGATTCTAAAAGAGAGAAAGAGAAACAGATTGATATAGAAAGAAAGAAAGAAAATTTTGTTGGCTGTAAGAACAGGAGGGTTGATAGATCTGGGTTTGAGAATATGCAGTAAAATTCTCTAAAACTAAAGAGAAAGACTGAAAAAATAAAAAAAGAGAGATTTTTTGTGTTAGATACTTTGAATCTTGAGAGAGAAACCAAGAAAGTCATAGATAGTTAGAGAATGAAAGATATATGCATAGACATAAAGAGAGAGAATACAGACAGACAGAGAGAATATTTAAGAGACAATAGGATAGTTATAGAAGTTATAGAAAATGAATACATTTAGAAAGATATGTCAAGACAGATATAGCAAGAGAGAAAGAAAGTGTGTGGAGGAGAGCTAGAGAGAAGATAAATAGTAAGACAGACAGACAGATATATAATTAGATACAGACAGCCATACTGACAGATACAAAGATAGGAAAGATAGACTGAGACAGAAAGACAGACAGATATATACTTGAGAAAGGAAGATTTACTTACACAAAATTAAAAGGAGATATGTGTGGAGAGATAGACAGACAGGTTGATAGATAGACAGATCCTGTAGATTTCTATATAGTTAAAGAGACAGACAGAGACAGAGAAAAAGAAAGAGATGTATGGATAGACAGACTGACAGATGGATTGACAAACAGATAAAGTAGACAAAGAATAGATAAAGAGACGGACAGGGAAATAGAGAGAGATTCTTTCAATCTATAGAGAGAAGAAAAGACAGAAAACAGATAGTGACACGCAGAAAGTTATGCAGACAGAAAACTGGAGAAAGTCAGACAGAAAAATAAATAGATCTATAGCGACCATATATAGATACAAAGAGAGATAAAGAGTGACAGAGAGGGGGAGAAGATATATCGTAAGACTGACAGACATACACCTATATAATTAAATACAGACATTCTGACAGATGTAAGATAAGACAATATAGACTGAGAGATGGAAAGATAGACTGAGAAAGAGATAGACATATATGTACTAAGAGATAAAGGGAGATTTGCCTACACAAAGTAAAAGAAAAAGAGATGAGACAGAGATGAATAGACTAAAAGACGGATATTTTATCCGGTTTGCTGTTTAATCCAGATTTAGTGGTTGTGTATATGAATGTGTGCGGTTGGATGATTCTACATCAGGTCAAGGTCACTGGCACACAGCAGAGAGAGACAAGCGTGCCCGCTGCTTCCGTCGGACACAAGATTTAGGGCCAGCCAGAGGAATGCGGGTTTTTTAACTCTCTCTCTCGCTCTCTCTCTTTCGGTCTATGATTGCAACCCTTCAACCCAAACACCAGCGCTTTATATAGCGCATATTTACAGTGGCATCCACTGACATCCGTGCGGGTATTCTCTCAATGGCAAAGAAAATAAGAGCATGGCTAAAGCTTTATACACCCAAATAGTGATTTGTTTAGAGAGCCGCTGTGAAAGTTCACCTGGAACGCTGTAAAACTCCTCTTGGAAGTGATTGAAGACATCCTGTGGTTTGTGTCTAATGTCTGAAATATATTTTCCATTAAGAAACGCTTTTCTTTGTTGCTTAACCCAAATTTATGCATCACAATTCTCCACTGACTCAAAAACAAAGTTCAAATGCAGAGTCCATCTGTGTGTCTCACTCCCTTTCCGGTCATGATCAGAATATTTTAGGGAAAACTGCACTCAGTGAAAGGGGATTTAATAAAACCACACTCTGAGTTCATCCGACTATGAAAACACAATTAAACATAACTCGGAACTTCCTTTCCCTTTTTCTGGAACCGACGGCTTGTTTCAGACATCAGACACCTGAAACATTTACATTACATATGAATCAATGTCAAAACTTGGCCCACGCGTCCTCAGAGCTGATAAGAATAATCTGGGATAAATAGTGTACTATTACATAATTATATAATACACTTTAAAGACCTCCTGTGGTCAAAAGAACCCTTTTTTAAAATATACAAATACATGAATATGCAATCAGCTCTGCCCAATTTATGGTTTTCCACATCATTAACAGCGGCAGTTTCAAGATACATTTTTAACTTTGGGCACTTCCTTTTTATGGGGAAATAACCATATAGCAATGGTCTAAATTGATACATTTCATTTACATTTACATTTACATTTAGGCATTTAGCAGATTTCCACATGGATCGTCTTTAAGCAACATCTCAGAAACATAAACAACATTATAAACTTGATTTTCACCCCAGGGGTTCTTTTAAAACTACATTGAATGACAAGCTCACAGTTCATAACGCATTTCACATCCAAAGATTGATGGACGAATAAACAAAAGTCTTAAAACGCATGCCAAAAATGTGTGTTTCAAACCATTTTAAGTCCAATTGTTTGGTTGTAATAGCAATTCGCATTCGCTTTGATTTGCATAAAACCTCTTAAGAATCAGGTGCTAATACAATGCAGACAGCATATGCAAATAAGACACAATTCATTCGTACAAGCCAAACACATCGGTTTGTTTTCATAGAAAAAAGCAAACTGCATGGCAATTAAAGTGACTGAATCTCTCTGAACTTATGTGATACACAATACTAACACTTTTCAGCACATGCATTTTGATGAATCACAGGTGTCTCAGTCCAACACTTCATTCATTTTTGGATTTTCTTTTGTTGTTTTCATCAAAGCAACGGCTTCAACGGAGGAATGGAGAATAGTTATTTTAATGAGCTCTCTGCATTTGTTGCGACAGTGTTTTCTTTGTTGTCGCACTAGAGGACATAAAATCTGCATAATATTTCCATCGCTGGGCTGCTACGATGACAAGCATCAGGATATCTGATTTGTGAGGCCATTTTCCTTATTTTGGATGGGTGCCTGGCATGTGTGTACCCTTGCCTTGACCCTGGCACCAATGTGCAGAAAGCTCGAGTACTTTGATATTGCACTTTGTCAAGCAAAAAGCTTCTCGTTACTTAAGTTAAAGGAAGAATTAAGCCAAATATGAAAATGATCCAGATTCCTTATTGCACATATGACGTTCTCCAGCTGAACGAAAAAGAAAATTCTATACTGTAATGTTGTCATGTTATCGACTTACATTTCCCTTCCCGTCTCATGCAGTTCTTTACCGACCTTGTTCTTTCCTGTCACCCCTCTACTGTTCTTTCCAAAAAATGTGTCTATTTAAAAAATTAAGTAAAATGAATTTATTTAGCAATATTGAATATAATTATACTACACTATTATGTTTTAAAATTGACTTTATTATAAAAAATTTAATAATAATATAAAACTCAGTGCTTCTGGGACAGTGTTCACATCTTGTAAAGTGGTCTATGCCTTTGGAATGAGAGGAGGGAAACTTTTCCTATATAGTGATATTTTCTTTTATTCCTTTATAGTGATATTTTACACCAAATGAAAATTCTGTCATCATTCACGAAACCATTGCAAGTCAATGGCGACAAACGCCATTTTTTCGTTTACATTTAAATTTAGGCATTTAGCAGTGCCTTTTATCCAAATCCCTTCTTTTGTGTTTTGCACAAGAAAGCCATCCATGTTTAAAATGACAAGGAGGTGAGTAAATAATGTCAGGGACCTTTAATTTTCAAGAGAACAATCCCTTTAAGCTAGAGTCGAGAAAACCTTTGAAAAAAAACACTGCAAGCTACCAGTAAGAAAGAAAAGATCAAATACCTAAGTTATGGTTTCCTAAAACAATAATTATTAAAACTACAGATCCAAACTTATTTGCGCTTACATACACACAAATATATATATATATATATATATATATATATATATATATATATATACATACATACATACATACATACATACATACATACATACATACATACATACATACATACATATAGATAGATAGATATATACACACACACAAAACATTTTAAAGAATACAACTAAAAAACAATGAAGTCACAAAAGTTTAGCTAGAAACATTGCTAAAATATGCCATTACTTCACTTTGAAAACAACAAACCAAACAAACTTCTGGTTTGTTCCACGCTACCAGCGATTACCAGCAAGCAGGAGGGAAGCAACCCAACCGCCTACAGAAGACACAAGAAATGGTTCCCTCGCACGAGAGGGGCGTAACTGGAGATTTCACCCTATTAGTGTGATGAAGCTTCATCCAGGGCAGAGGACAGCTGTCTCTGTGGGGCTGGCTTCCAGCTCGAGCATTACCGGATGGGCAGTGAGAGTATATACAAACATGTCCCTCCTCTGACGCTTCTCGGGGGGAAACTTTCATTGTGCGATAGCATCATAACCAAACATCAGGCTACAGGGATGGGTTTGACAATTAAATGGGCATTAAAAATTGACCTTGCTGTTTACGGTTTTACGTTGCCGTCATGTTCACGAGAAGCGTGAGTGACCCAGAAGAGGAGGGGTTTGCTTGAAACTGTGAGCCAGAAGTATTTTAATGGATGATGTCATGGCGAAGCTCTGAGAATAGCCGGAATAGCATTAAAATTGCATTAAAGAAGCCAGACGGTTTCGCTGTTGGACATACTTGTCTGTTGCCACACAGTCGAATACCTAATGGCACTTAAGCCTACCGTGCACATGAAAAAACGGCCTGAAATATCTTTCAGATGTCATTTCAATGACATTATCTTATTTTTAAACCAAAATTCAATCAACTGGTATAACAGATCCACATCCTCTTCTTTCAATATGATAGTTATATATTTGTGTCCATACATGATTTTGTTTTATGAACAGGTAAAAAAACAATTGAAATCAATAAAGAAGTGGCAATGGTATAAATGGAAACTATAATGGTGTGTATTGGTGTCTGGTGGGATGTTGTATTGCACTGAAATAAATGATATATTTTAAAGTCTGTCTGAAGTCAAAACTTTTAAAAACTGTGAACGGTAGCGTACTGAATTGTGGGGATGGTTACCAACCATCTTTTGTCAGGGTTTGTTGGGCGCTCCTCAAATCAGGTAACGATCGAAATTTCTGGGATGGTTTCCATTGGGTTTTCAAATGGGTTCTACCATGCACAAAACCCAATCTAAAATATAGTGTTCCTTATGGGAATTCTATTGGATTAAATGGAATATACAATACTACTGATGGGTGTTTGGATTGATATTTAAACAACATAACTTTCCTAATGGCAAGAAGCTATGGTTCATAAATATAATTACATAGAAACCACTAGAATTTCTATGATGGTTTGGTTTCTACGTTTATGTCAGCAGAGATGTACACATGCCAAAAAACATCAGTTACCTTGATTTTACCCTGCTAACCAACTTTACACCATCATTTTCCTCTTTCCCAGTTCAGTTTTTTCTACTTCAGCCTCACAGCATTAAAAGACAGAATCCCTGTTCCATGTCAGTATCCTTTACTAACTGGATTTGAAATGCAATTGAAAGTGCAGCCTCACTCGTCCAGAAGAAGATAATATAATCCCTCCGCTTTGTTTCTGGGGCTCGGGTTCATGGGAAGAGGGCAATGCCAGAGCCGAACTGGCCCAGAGACAAGACTCCTCGACTCCCCTCTGCTCCGCGGCTTTCCTCCTCTAACTTCACACATCGCACCTGAGTACACAGATTCATACTTGACTAGCTCGATCTGGAATACTCTATTTAGTTCACGCTGACATCATTACAGCTGTTGAGCATTCGAAATCAAATGAACAGACCTATTGGTTCTGCGTCAATGCACTTACATTACTTCTATCATTATCAAACTTTGTCCAAGGCCAAGTGAGCTGTCTACATAGAAAGCATCCTCAGTGAGAGCTATAATAAAAATATCGCAATGTGCAGAATGCCTCAGCCTTATGGTATTTTAACCAAAGTTAACTCTTGGTTAAAAATCTTTAAAAATTGGCCACAATTTTCGTTTGAGGCAATGAGAATAAGAAGCCGTCAGAGGTCATCTCTTTCCCGAAGCAGTCTTAAAGCTGTATCTGCCTTTCCTTAATGTTAGACAACTAAAAAGTTTTCCGAGCTCTGAACAACAATGTATAATTATCATACTTATCCTTTAAATCGCATTCACAACATATTAAAGAGCACAACATCAAACACCAGAAGTCTAGCCAGTAAGCATTTGCTGACGTAACAGATCGTTCATAACCTGCTGGTTTAAACATTGCCTCGGAGAAGGAACTAAAGGATTTTATCCAGAAGAGGATCTTCCGAACTTAAACTCGGTCCTGTTTCTGTGGTGAGAACACAATAGAACGCGGGTACTGCCAGCTAACGTCACGGAACAATGAGATTGTTCCTAAATTAATAGCATATATATATATATATATATAATATATTTCATGACAATCCAGATGCTTCATATAAACATCTGCGATACATTATGACATCATGATAGTCCATTCATAACCGTGTCATACTCCATTGCGCATTTCTCAATGCTAGCTTACGTCCATTGTCATTGCATATATAAACCATCATGACTTATGCGAAATCCTCATAAAACGTTTAATTCATGATTTGGGAGCACCAGTCACCCTTCATTTTAAAAGTGCACCATTAAAACCAAGGTAGCCGGGACGCCGCGTTCTAAATAGTTCCAGAGAAAGTGCACATAGAAATTTTTGAGCCTGAAAAGAACCGTTATGGTGAGCAATTATACCGTTCCCTGGTCAATAAATAACCATGACCATTTATAATTTAATACAGTACCTGTTGAATTAGTCAAATATTCAATAACACATAAAGCCAAATAAAATATAGGAAAAAATTGGAAAACCAAATGAATGCAGAGCTGTTGCTCTGAAGGGACAAGTCACATCACAAAACAACGGCTCTGAGCATTCTTAGGACAGTCCATTAAGACCAGCTGTTCTGTGAAGTGAACAAAATATTCCACAAAATACCAACTCTTTCCATTATTCTTCAATTAAAACATAGTCATTTCCACAGATACAAGTCTAAACAATTCACTGTATCTTCCTCTTTTGAAAAATCAGAATGACTCGTGTTATCCAAAGTATGACAAAAGTTTTACGAAAAGACGCCGTCAGTTTTGGACAGCATGACAGGAAGCTCACAGCTACACTGCGCAGGTGTTCCGTTTTTCCAAAAGCCAGCACAATGTTCCCAGTGCAATAACGTAACTGAACAATGGCATGAAACGCGAGATGCCTTTGCTTACTAGTTGCCGTAGCGACAGAGGATGCAGGCTTCCCTACAGGCGATTCGTTTGGCAACTGCGACATCCCCCAGGAATACGGTACAGAGACTATGTACACAACTGGCACTCTTATCAGAAAGTTAAGCTGGAAGTGCAATAATAGCCTTTTACAAAATATTTCTATTCCGCTTACATCATAATATAACAAACAGTTGAACTAAAATTTGACTGAAAAATAAAGTTGTCAAACAAATGGCAAGAAATACATAGACCTCATTAATGTATATACTATCCCTTCATCAAGCCAATTTTGTTATTTGGCAGATTTGGATAACCCCAAAAACGTATATGCAATGTAAATTCATTCAATAACGATTCATTCATTTACAAAGTAAAAAATCCACATTTATAAATACATTTCGATATTTACGAAAGGGGCGTATAAACATATACACAGTCGCAGAAAATCTCCAATCAAATCGGATTTATGGACACCAAAAACCATTGTGAAAGTCTTTTTCATCTCATATTTATTGATTTATTTATTTATATTCTATTTATTAAAAATTTTGAAAATCCAGTCCCCTAAGAGACTAAAACTAAATTAATTAAAATTAAAAAAATTTCTGGTTTCATTGCCAACAGTACCGATATTATAAATATTTAAAAAATGTCTAATTTGCCACAACTCTCCAGTAGCTCTGATTTGTCCTCTTGTAAAGCTTAAACAAACAAAGAATACAGTATAATTTCATTAATCTAATAACACGTACATCTCTATACATGTTATTAAAAAGAAACTGCTAACGCGGTGAGTCATAGTTTACAAAGTAGAAGTCTGGCCGAGCTCCAGAGCGTACTAGGTTACTGAAGTGTGAGTGGTGAGTTTAGTGCCAGCTCTATTGTTCTGTAGCGTGGAAGGATGAGGGTGAATGTAGAACAAAAGACAGACTTCTTTCTCAGGCCCACAGACATCAGCTCCTGGCACGATACTGTATCTGAGGGGTGAATTTAAGGTGGCTTTACTTTAGACGTCTCATGAAGACACAAGACTTCTGGTGCCTATCTGAATTTTTGATCAGACTACAGATCCAAAGTCAAACTGTCGAAGAAAATCAACAAACGCCTTCATCCACCTTATTTCTTTCATTTTGGTCATTTTAAATAACAGTACTTTCTTCCCAAAGTTAAAATTCAAATAAATCCATAATGCAGTAAAATCCATGACACAAAAAAGTACCATATCACAGAAACAGCTACCAAAGCGGCTCATTATTTTTGTCGCATGGCAACGTGTTGTTATGTCAGGGACTGTATTCAGGGTTCCCACGACTCCTGACCAATGAACTTCGCCGAATTTCCAATGACTTTTCCGGTGATTTGGAATTCGGATTTTATAAAAACCAGTTTATATACTCATAAATAGCAAACTCAACTCTATGAAATCTGTGCAAACTAGAGCAGTTTATATTCACTACCAAACACCTAATGACTTTTTAAGATCAAATTAAGCCTGCAAATCCTATTTTATCTTCCATAATTACCAGAAAAAATGTAAACGGCATGCACAAGGCGAGTAGGATGTTGCTAAGTTACGTTTTCTCTCCACCGGACCAAACCTACACTTACTCAGTGTCAAAGTGTCTCTCAAAAAGACTGACGACACAGGAGGTTGATGAAAGAAACAGCTCGGAGCCAAAATTCTCTCTGGAAATCCAGCATAAATATGACAGATGACCTCCGCTCTGCCAACCTGATGTGTTAAGATAATAAAACACCCAGACGTGTGTCAGTCTAAACAATGTACACAATAGATGCATTATATTGATATATACTGATATATAACACGTGAACTATCCAAATCCAAGAGAAAAAGAAAAACAGATATCCAATGTTTGAGAAGTGTTGAGGGCGCATGGAAAAGAAACTCATTTAATGTACGCTTAAATGCGTTCAAATGTATGAAGACATTCATTGCATTTGTTTGAAGAGCATCTAAGGATGAGACCTACAGAAATCCCAGGATAAAAAAAAAATATTTACAATAAAGATGCTGAATAATTCTGACTTGGTCACAATATATTTCATTTGATTATTAAGGTGAGTTAAGTAAATGTGTTAGAAGTGTGTGTTAAGTGCTATGTTGGGGACATTGTTGAACATCATGCCAGCTGTAAAACATTGAAATTGATTGACGATGTAAACATTGTTCTTCCTGTTTACTCATTGTTCTTCCCGTTTACGCATTGTATTTCCGGTTTAATCATTGTACTTCCTTTCTACTCACTGTACTTCCCATTTACTCATTGTACTTCCCGTTTACTCATTGTACTTCCCGTTTACTCATCGTACTTCCGTTTACTCATCGTAATTCCTGTTTACTCATCGTACTTCCCGTTTACTCATTGTACTTCACCTTTACTCATTGTATTTCCCGTTTACTCATTGTACTTCCCGTTTACTTATTGTACTTCTCGTTTACTCATTGTACTTCTCGTTTACTAATTGTACTTCCCGTTTACTGAATGTACTTCCCGTTTACTCATTGTACTTCCCGTTTACTCATCGTACTTCCCGTTTACTCATCGTACTTCCTGTTTACTCATCGTACTTCCCGTTTACTCATTGTACTTCCCGTTTACTCATTGTATTTCCCGTTTACTCATTGTACTTCCCGTTTACTCATCGTACTTCCTGTTTACTCATCGTACTTCCCGTTTACTCATTGTACTTCCCGTTTACTCATTGTATTTCCCGTTTACTCATTGTACTTCCCGTTTACTCATTGTACTTCTCGTTTACTCATCGTGCTTCCCGTTTACTCATTGTACTTCCCGTTTACTCATTGTACTTCTCGTTTACTCATTGTACTTCCCGTTTACTCATTGTACTTCCCGTTTACTCATCGTACTTCCCGTTTACTCATCGTAATTCCTGTTTACTCATCGTACTTCCCGTTTACTCATTGTACTTCACCTTTACTCATTGTATTTCCCGTTTACTCATTGTACTTCCCGTTTACTTATTGTTCTTCTCGTTTACTCATTGTACTTCTCGTTTACTCATTGTACTTCCCGTTTACTGAATGTACTTCCCGTTTACTCATTGTACTTCCCGTTTACTCATCGTACTTCCCGTTTACTCATCATACTTCCTGTTTACTCATCGTACTTCCCGTTTACTCATTGTACTTCCCGTTTACTCATTGTATTTCCCGTTTACTCATTGTACTTCCCGTTTACTCATTGTACTTCTCGTTTACTCATTATACTTCTCGTTTACTCATTGTATTTCTCGTTTACTCATCGTGCTTCCCGTTTACTCATTGTGCTTCCCGTTTACTCATTGAACTTCCCGTTTACTCATTGTACTTCCCGTTAACTCATTGTACTTCCCGTTTACTCATTGTACTTCCCGTTTACTCATTGTACTTCCCGTTCACTCATTGAACTTCCCGTTTACTCATTGTACGTCCCGTTTACTCATTGTGCTTCCCGTTTACTCATTGTACTTCCGGTATACTCATTGTACTTCCCCTTGTTAATCCTGTTTACTCGAATGCAGTGCATGTGAACACATCATAGGGTAATTTTTTGTGTTCCCTTACCTGTAAAGAACTGCATATTAATGAGCTGCTTATCTGATTGGTGTCCTTCCTGCTCTTCTGTGGACAATGTCCCCTATGTAGTGTTCACTGCTACATACACACTCAGCTAAGGACACCTATAGCAAAATAAACAAAATTACGTTGAACTTTTCTTCAAATCAACTATCCCGCATGACAGTAAGTGCACATATTATAAGTGTTTACATGTGCGTGTATCTGCATTGCTGCCATGTTTAATGTAAGCTTGAAGTGCTTAGCAACAATCCTTTAAAAACAAAAACACTTGATGGAAATGATCCCAAAACCTGTTATCAAGCCCTAGTTTTCACACACTTAAAGCTCATTCTGCTCGGCCCCATCACTCGCCATGTACTACTGAGTGCTGAGAGCCCGTCGTCTCAGCTTTCCAAAACACCTTGTCCACAGGCAGGGCCATAACCAGCCATGTATCACAATAACACAAGAGGAGGGTCTTTAAGTAAGCACATGTCCCATCCCCACCAACGGTAGTGATTCAGAATGAAATGTCTGTTTTCTGTTTTTCAGTATGAGAAGGATTTGAGAATGTACAATTACAGGCTCGACGTCAATATCTTTCATCATAAACAAAGAGGCTACACATGAAAACCAACCGGGCACCAAACAGCTAAATGAATAAATTCCAATTTTAGATAACAATTTAACAGTTTTATATATGAAATATGACTCCATTTATATATATATATATATATATATATATATATATATATATATATATATATATGTTTGCATGAGCTCCTCTTACACAAAAATCTTACAATAACCATTTTCTAACAGTCAAGGTTTCCGATGTTGGTTTCTTAAAGTGTGCTATGAGAAAATATTCATATTTGACATCTTTTGTAAGTTGCCAGTGTCTGATTTACATTCAAGTCTATGGAGTTAAACTCCTAAAAGCTTTTTTAAACGCAACATCAAGCATTTTTCTGCAGTTTAAAGAGCCTTAAAAGGGGAAAAATACTTTTCTAATGAAAATTCCCATCAAGTCGGCATCTTTTAATCAGCTGAGCATTAGATAAAGTTGACCATTCAAGCAGGATCGAGCTAAAACCAAAAATCAAAAGTAACGTCCGAAAGGCTATTTGGAGTATAGTTTCATATGAATGTGTGTTTATTTTTCGACCATTCCCTCTATCAACCTTTTTTGTCCAAAAACATGACTCAACATATGCTCAGAATACTTGTTTCCAACTATACTTTGTCAAAATATTTTGTACTTCACAGAACTACAATATACTTCATTGTCAGCCTCTGGAAAAGCTTGTTGTTAATAAAACAATGGAACTTAATATGATCTTCATCATCATAGAAAGTGACAAATCTAGGTCAAGTCAAAATTTATTGCAACATTTCTTTTTACCTAAGCAGAAGTATAAAGTGCAAAAACAATATATGATTATTAAACTATAAGTAGCTACTATTCATACAGCAAGAGCAAGTATCCCTATCGTGAACCACTAGTTTTGTAGTTGTCAACTAAACTAGTCAACCACAATATAAGTTGACTAGTAGTACAGTTGCAGTTAAACTAGCTGTGCACAACTGTCAGACTTCAGTTTAGGGCAAATTTATTCTCAAGCATCATATTGAAATAGCACACAAGTACTGTACAATTAAATTGCTATTAGTAAACTTACTATAAAGTACAGTGCTTAAAATAAAAGTGTTCATCACTAGCCTTATTTAAAAGATGCCTTAGATTTTTATGTCAAAATTATTTTTATCCAAAGGTCAAAAAGAATTGACATCTTTGATATGACCCTTTTAAATAAAACTGAAAGCAACCTGCTCCTCAAAAACGTAGAAAAACATTTAAAGAGGTCATATTAAATAAATACAATCGACCCCAAAGTTGATGTCTAAAAGCATTGCAGGGCTGAAAATCCCTCTGGGCAGGAGATAGGATGTGAGAAATGTCAGAACAGCCTCCGAGAGAAAGTGCAGGTCCTTTTCGCAAATAGCGTAACACAAATCACAGCGCTGCCTAGCAGAAGGAAAAGCACTTTTCTTCACCTCAACATCAGCCCTGGAATCCTGCTCCTTTTCCAGATGGCCAAACACACAGCACGAAGCCTGCATCCGCCAGCATCTCCAGCTGTCCGGCTCTGCTGCGGGGGGAGCCAGAACCATCCGACCACTCACAGGGGACCAATCCACAGGTCAACACAACTTTCTTTCCGTTCTTCTGCAAACAACTCAATTATTTAATTGGGAATGAAAGATGGTCCAGTGTCATTCCGGAGCTAACCGTGGTCAGGACGTCGAAGATTTTTCCGGGAGCCATGAAATGGAAGTCAAAGGTTGCACAGACCTGATATATGCTGTATATCCATTCTTGACTTTAAACTTCATCTGCTATTTCTGGAAAACAAAGAAAAGAAAAGTAACAAGGCCACACAACCGACCGCATTAATATGCCATCCAGACAAAGTTTGCTAGAGCGATTTAGAACCTCGCACAGTTTTAATTCATTGACTCGGAGGAATTTGCCAAGCAGAAAACATACAAATGAAAAGCATTTGGCTTGGTGCGATGCTTCTCATTTGGAAGCGAGGGCGAAACGCATTGCGGTCTCAACTTAATTTCCTGAGGGTGCAAAAAAGACGGCATCATTTTAGAGCTGAGCATGAGTATTTGAGAATCTGAATGAGGCAATACACATATTACATGTTCTTGTTTCAATCCTTAATACATGCAACCACACGGTACCTTATGAAAAGTCCAAGTGTTTTTCAAATACAATGGATCCCAATTATAATGTTGGGTGAGGTGGAACTGTGACCCTAGGTCTCCACTGGTATGGAAGAAATCCACTCAATAACACCAAAAAATGTACGACTGTGTTCTGCATGGCCTGCATGCTTTCCATATCAATAATAATCAAACCAAATACACAAACTTTATTTACCCAGATGTTTGGCAAAACATTGTATTTATCGTTATGAAAATTCAAACCTGTGTGAAACACCAAAGAAGATATTTTGAGAAAATTCTAAGTGGTTTGTTTTCCTGCAATGGAACTCAACAAAGACCAATGTTGTTTACATAAGAAAGATTTATGAACTTAAAAGAGCAAGAAGATATTTTAAAGAATGCTGGTTACAGAACAAACCAAACCTTTATAAAAAACAATAGAAGAAATTTTGAGAAATGTCTAACGGTTTTGTCTTCAAACAATCAAAATCAACAGAGACCAATGTTGTTCAGTTACAAACTATCTTACAAATATAATTTGTAAGAAAATCATAAAGATTTAAAAGAACAAGAAGATATTTAGAAGAATGTTGGTAACTGAACAATGGGGGTACACAATTCTATTGTATGGGCACAAAACCAGTGCAAGTCATTGTATACAGCAGTTTGTTTACCAACATGTTTCAAAATCCAAACCTCTATGATACACAAAAGGAGATATTTTGAGAAATCCATAATGGATTTGTGTTCAAACAATGGATGTCAACAGAAACCAATGTTGTTGGGTTAACTTTCTTACAAATATTTTATTATAAGAAAGTCATTCAGATTTTAAAGGACTATAAGAAATTATGAGTAATGTTGGTACACATACACTGCCATTATACATTTTACATTTACATTTATTCATTTGGCATTTTATCCAAAGCTACTTACAAGTATTGTGCAGTGGCGAATTATAACTATCCTGCTCAAGGTCACTTCAGTCAGTGTCTGCTGACACTGGGATCGAACCCACAATCTTCTGCTTAGAAGTCCAACTCTCTAACCACAGATCACAACTTACCCATGGAACTAAAAAAGTGCTTTTGTATATAGACACAAAACCAGTATAAGTTTTTGGTTACCAACATTTTCCAAAATATCATCCTTTGTGTTCTGCAGAATAAAGAAATCATGAAAGTTTAATATGACAAGGAGGTGAATAGATCATGGCAGAATTTTCATGAAAAAAATCCCTTGTAAAGAGTGAAATGATCTGCCATACATTCCTTGATTCTCAGATTGTCTATTTACGTTAGTAGTTTTTCTAACTATTAGTAGGCACTTATACAAAGATCTGCAGTTTCTGAAGTTTTGCATAAAGCCGAGCACCATCCATCCCATAATCCCCTCCATATTCCCTACGCTCAGCTCATCCTGTCAGTGAACACATTCAGGGGTTAAACACACCGGGGAAATGGCATCAATCTGTTTATCAGACAGTTCAACAAGGAAGAGCATGACATGATGTTCCGCAGGATTTCAGAGCTAATGTGCTCGGCGAGACATGCAGATAGTAGCGCGGGCCGCATGCCAACTATTTAACAAATGAGCTGTCAAACTGAACATTTGTCTCCATGTCCAGTCACTATATTTTAGCAGGGGTCTCTTCGGCATGTGTTTCCAATCTGAGCTTTTAAAAGGAGATCAGATCTCTCCTTAAAAACCGACCGCCGTTACATCGTCGTACATCAACCATGGGGAAAATTGCAGATTCTTTATCACATGAAAACAATATTTCCTTGTCACCATAACCCTGCTAAACTATCCTCGATAATGCCAAGCTACTTAAAAGTATTTTAAAGGGGATAAAAGTGCACCACATTGTTTTTTTTATCCCTGGAACGTGATTCTAAGTGATGGCAGTGCACTAGATTGCGAGCCAAACGTCTTAAAGACGCTCAGTCCTTCCATCCAGTAAATGGGCAAAGGTCCCAGGAAACAGCTGCTGCGGGATGCCTCATTTAGAGGTTAAATAATTGCCTCCAGGTGTTCGACCTCTATGTGAAAACCAAATCTTTTAACAGTCCACATCATTCATGACTATTACGCTTCGAAATCCACATTACATCTTATCACGGGGTGAGATGAATGAAACGCAGAGATACTGTTACTTCTTGGTTTGTCAAACAAAGTGTGTTTAAGAGAAAGTACTCTTAATTAGGAGGTACTTGTAGCTTTGAAACAGTTATACAAGCCAAACTACAGTCAAGCTGCTCCATTAAAGTGATTGTTCAACCCAAAATGAAAATTCTTTCATCCCTCAATCTCTTTACATTTCAAACGTGTATGGCCTTCTTTCCTTGCAGGACATAAAAGAAGATCTTTTCAAGATTGTTGGTAACTGATAACTATTCACATTGGTTTTGTGTTCATACAATGAAAGTGAGGTCGCCACTGCTGTTCGGTTAGCAACTTTCTTCAAAATATCTTATTTTGTATTGTGCAGAAGAAAGAGAGTCATGCAGGTTTGACAAGAGGATGAATATATGATGAAAGAATTTTCATTTTGGGGTGACTTCCCTATAACACTTTAAGAGATGTTGACTTCCAATAATAACTAAAAAAACAAACACATTTCTTAAAATATCTACTTTTGTGTTCTAAGGAAAGGGTCCTATAAATATTTTGAGTTGCATGAGGATGCTTATTTCTATCTGACCTATTTGGACTATATTATAAGTATATTTTAAAAGTTAAATGATGGATTTCTGATCCTATAGCATTTTCTACGTATCAGAGCACACAAGCATCACCGTTCACCTATAGCATTTATCCTATTACACATTCAATCAATTAAAGCAAATGTCAATATGTTTTAACAGAATTGTTTTTGGGTGTTAAAGGGTGTTGTGTGGGTGTCTTGACGTGTAAAGACAGGTTAAGCACATGCGAAGGTTCACGGCATGAGGCATTAATGAGGAAAGTTCAACAAAAGTCCAACCTCAAAGATTCGTTCGACGGCAGGCGTACAAAAGCGAAGGACACGCACAAAGAGCGCGGCGAGGTAGGAAGTTCAACAGTTCAGTTTTCTTGGGTTTGAACTCACAGCTTCTTCAAACAGACCCATTTACCCTGTTTTAATCAGCCCGAGTGTAGAATAATCTGCCGGGAATACTCAATGAGCTACTTCAAAAGACCTGTCTTCCTCACATCTTACTTAGTGAATCACTAAAGCAGATCAGCGCTGAGTGAGCCATCTGCACGGACAGTCTCTAACAGCACGGAACGTAAGACAAAGTTGCTTATCAAAGCGGGAGATGAGTGTGAAATTGATTTGGTCACCTACGACCTCCTTTCGGCAGAGAGCTATTGTCACTTGAGACGACTGAGACCGTCGCCTCGACCAGCTTCTCTGCGGGGTTAAACTCCTTTTATGTAATAGAATAACGCCATTGCAGTGAATCTTTCTGTGTGTGATGTCATTTTTTTATCGAGTTGTGACATTCTGCCGACAAGCCAATCGAATCGAAACCTCTGGCTTTCCCAAACAATCTGCGCCAGATGTATTTCTTATGAACGACGAATATGACAAAAATCATAACTATTCACCTTGATATGTTAATTGCGATTATTATTGTTGATTTAAAGACTATAAATTCAAGTTTTGAAATGTGTATACTTTTTAGTGAAGCAGCAGAATGGTTCCAAACATCTCAAACCACATATTACAATGTAATAACAAACCATTATGGGTAGATCTAAAGTGACAACAATGTATACAATATGGACGATCTCTGGCTTACCAATGCAGATTTAACAACTTTCGAACATCACCTGCCGGAAAGTTGTCTATATTTTTATTACCTGGTTTTACTGTTATTTTTTTGGTCAACTATCTAAAAAAGCTATACACACATTCATTGTAAGAACTTCTTTTTGCAATTAATACAATGAGCAAATATGGAGTGCTTCTTAAGGACTTAATACAATTTATATAAAATAAAATTTTAAGATAAATTTATTCATATAAATATACATACAGACAAATGTTAATATTGGACTAGGCATGTGCATGTGTCTTTATATTTACATCCATTTGTAGACCAAGTATTATTGTGATAAAAATAATTTCATTAATTAACTTAGACTTAAATATTGTACTCCTGTTGTATAGCTTTCCCCTCTGTGTCAAATCTTTATTCTGATCAGCCCAAAACTTTTTTTCCTCTCTCTCTTCCTCTCCGAGCAACACGCTGCCAATATGTGTTTCATGCGTATTTCACTCACCGCAGAGGGAGATAAATACATCATTTAGCTATGAAAATATAACTGAGGAATCTCACAAATACTTCCCTAAGCTCTGGAGCAGGCAATGCCACGTCGTGGGGCCGAGCCGAGTTCCTCATACTCCGGTTTATTGGTCAGGGTCTGGCTCTTCTCCAAGGCATTCATGGGTAATGTCCTCCTACATGCCCAGAGGTTACACAGCCTTCCTTGGCTCGACATATCCATCGGATAAGTGTGGGCACGAAACAAACAATATTCAATAACGCTGAATATAAAAGTGAGAGATTAGAGCAGCCTGTTGAAATTGTTCGAGGAAATAAATCTCAAGTACAGTTTTGTGCCAGGTCCTGGTGACCTGACATTCTCTTTGTTCTCCTAGGACTGAACCCCAGAGCTCTCTGGGGCTATCAACAAGACTTGTGTGTAATATCATTCCGGATGGATTTTAAACGCGAAGAGGCACAATATCAACAATCTCAGTTCAAGAGACACAGAGAGAGAGAGAACTATTTCGAACGCTCTGGTATGAGGTTGGAAGGCCGCTTGGATTGTGTATCATATTGGTCATGCTAAAGACAGCAGCTGCAAAATTACAGTAGCTGACTTCCACCACAACTGACTGACTTAAACACAAGCAATTAATCAGAGGTTAACCCTGCAAACCTCACCGAGGACCTTTAATTTGTTGTACCTAAAATCTGCTTAAAAAAACACCATGCACATAAAAGCTTTACTGAAAGTATGTTTACAATATAACTGGGCCAAAGATTTTCCCGTGAGTATGTCAAGATGCATCTGTGATGCTTCATATGAAAAGGAATTTCAAAAATGAAAGAAGACTTGATTTTTGCTTACATGCTTGATGATGGTTATTCATTCATGAATAAAACTAAAGAAAACACAAGCGCTGTAAATGATTATCTGCGGACATGCATGTACGGTTGAGTACTATAAAAATGCACTATTTAAAAATGTATTTAAAAAATAAATTGAGTTTGTGGGGTGTTTGCAATAAAAAGTATTAGAAAAAACTCCTTTTGGACATTCTAGCAGTGTTAAAGAAACATAAAGACAAACAAATCGTTGACCTATGGCGCATGTTTGACTTGACTTGGGAGAGAAAACCAATCGTGTTATATGTTAAGGGCAAATGACTTTATATAAAAAATACACTTAATACAAAATACGCTTTAAACTATTTTACGAAAGGGCAGTGGCAAAATAAAGTTAAGCTATTCGTTGCGTGTCTGCCTACACATACTAAACTTCAACCAATCTTAAAAAGTGGGTCAGTTGATTCTTTTACAAACCCAAACATGACTAACCACTGTATTGACAATAGTGTTTTCAAAGACAGGCCTCCTGGTGTCAAATAAAGGATTAAAAGAGTTTTTCCTCGAAAAAACAATCCACAACCAAGATCACAACAATGCAGAGATGACATCACCTTCTCTCCCGGGCTTTTCTTTCACCTCTAGTGAGGAAACACTTAAAAGCAGATTGAGTGTCCTCTTAACATAAACTCAAGAGTGAAACTAAAATATATCGTCTCAAATGTTCTTTTCAGCTGTGGGTTGGACCTTAGCCATGACAACAACAGGTTATAAATCTGTGGGATTACTGCCGTTTTCCTCTCTTTCCATTGAAAGCCGAACCTTTAAGCACTGCCACGGTCCAAGGGATCATCATGCAAATGGCATATTACTTTATCTAAGGCCAGTTTATTGTAGGCTTTTAAGTTGCTTTTGCTATAACCACCAAAGTCATGTGCGGTTCTTTTGTATGACTATATTGCGGGTTTATGGAGCGTAGCGTGGCATTGTGTTTCAGCTTATCTTTACAAAGCATCAACAAGCTCACAAGAAGTTTGTTTGGATTTCTGCAGAAATTTGTCAATGGCTCAGAATTAATAACAAAATGATGTACATTGCACTGAAGGGATCCGTGAAATATGTAAGGAATGTCCTTTAAGAACCAACAAGGATCCTAAATTGGAGTTCTTAGTTGTCTCATTTAAGTCTCGACTGACTCTGAGATGTTTGGATGTGATGGATAGTAGATGTAGAATTATCAGTATTTGAGTGTCTTTTGTTGAGAAATATGTTTTATTCAATGAAATTGACTTAATAATATTAATTTTTGATGTAGTCAAGATGAAGTCAGTTCGAGACATTGTTGAGAGCTCTTCAGAAACTCTAATGCAGAGTTTTGTAGTATTTCTTAACTTTCACAAGAGAATTATCTTAGACTTATCAGAGTTCAGCAAAAGATTTCACTTGTTGCTCAATGATGTTCCAGTGAAATATCAAAGACACATTCAAATAAAGGTCAAGCGGTGACCTGCCTTTTATAATATAAAGATGTAGATTCATCAAGCAGACATAAAATAAACTACTGGGGATTAAAGTCACATGATGATTTTACCATGTGACTAATCAACACTCAGTGTCGGCACAGGAAATTGTTGGCGGTGGTTGACAGTGACGCTTTCGGGCTCATCGTCAGTACAGTCACGGGTCACCATCTGTTCAAGAGTGTTGAATTGCATTACTGCTGAATGAATGAATAACATCAGCAGTGAATATCCAACTACAGTCAAAACCATTATGTAACGATAAGAAAATTACAGGTACAAACAGGACTTTTATTCATCTGCGGCCTTTTCGGTTTCACTTAAGATATGAGGTCATGACGAACCATGATATGAGATCATTATCTTTACAAATTAAAGGCGAGAAAGCCTTTATCTCGAGCCAACATGACTAATTATATAACTTCCCTTGCAGTATCTCCTAAAAGGAAACACTGTCACTAAAATTAAACATGGAAGATTAGTTTTGAAGCAGGAAAATACCTTATCTTCGCTGTAAGTCCGTTCTGGGAATGTTGTGCATGATAATTAAAAGGAAAAAACAAGAAGTCAGAAATAAAATCCAGTCCTTCACTGAATGATCCTTTCTCATGTCTTTATGCTCATTCCGTCATGTTCATGGACATGTTTCGAACTACATGAGAGTATAAATGTGGGCATAATTTTTGTCAACTCTTTCTTTAAGAATACAGTGTGAGTATATTAATTTTTCATCCTGTTAGACATTGTAAAAAACAAACCAGATCGTGAATTGAAATCAAAACTACTGAATAAGCTATATGTTAAAATTAACATTAAAAAAATATTGCTCATTGTCACCAATGTTAAGAAACCTTATTGAAATAGAAAGTCTTTGCTGTTTTCGGATTAAGGAGAAAAAACATTTTACTAAATTCTAAACCCTACAGTTACAGCATTTTTTCTTTTATTGTAAGCACAAAAACAGGTTTACAGTAATCCTAGATCTACTCTTTTACCACCTACCCATTAGATAAAAAATGCCATCACACCTCTGTAACTTATCCGGTTGCAAACTTCCAATGACCCGTTACAAAGATCAACCAATCTGTGCTTAACACACACCAACCAAATGAGATATCTCGTTTGGTTTCACGTTTGGCTGCTTGTGAATAAGAAGTCCATCCAAAACCTACAGAAGAGCAAATGCAAATTCAGTCTCTGACGCATAAACTCTTTAATCAGTTTCAAACGTCATTAATCCAGAAGATCTACAACTCATGGATATGGAAAAAGTGTGGACACAATGCCGTAAAAGACATTCAGTAGATAAGTAAGAGGAGGGGAAATACCAGCAATGACGCGGGAATCGTATTTGCATAGATCAGGACTCGGCCACATTCACTGCATGAGCCTGCAAATTGATGGATTACATCACAGGATAACGTCACTACCAGCAGGGTTACGGGAGGATTCTAACCCTTAAAATGAGTCAGGGAATTTAAAAGAGATAATCTGAAAAGCACAGTGTTTGTGAAATTCTATTCTGTGTCGCATAAGTAAGCCCACAAACAGAAATTCAGATGAAGGCCCAGGCAAGTTATACAGTCATCATAACATATCAGTTTATATGGTATATACAATATTATAACAACATTTTTGTGTGCACTTTTTTTTGTGTACGATGCTAGGGTCAAATGCATACAATTAATGGCACCCTTGGTAAATATCAGCAATTCAGCATTTTTTTTTCTCTATGTCTGTTATTTATAAAAACTATTAAGTTACATCATTTTATTAAAGGAATCGGTCTGAAGTTGGGGAAGTATGACAAAAAACAGATTGTTTTTCTCTTCTACACCCTGGCCACAATGATTGGCACTGTAGTATACAAAACTTTCTGCAACATCCATGAGCATGAAAAACACATCTTCTCTTATAATGTTTGATGAGGTTGAAAAGTAATCTTTGAATATTTGCTCATCGCACTCATTTGGAATTGTAATGGCTATGGCAGGACCTGGATTTTGTGCAACATTTTTCTCATAAGAACTTCTAAAGGTGCCAACAATTGTTGCCAGTTTGTATTAGGGAGAAATACAATTCACAATCTTATATTCCACTCACTTCGAATTGTTTTACTTTCATGGAATGTTGTAATTTTTAAATTTGTAAAGTAAAATCTTAAGGAGAACCAATACTGATTCACTTCAACAGCCTTCTTTGCTTATTTTTACCAAGAGTGTCGATAATTGTGGAGGGTGGTATTGAAGGAAGTTTTATCACAATACTGGATTCTCTTTACATTCTCTAATACATAATATATAGATTTTTATCAATTTCTACAAGCTTGACTCACATGTAAGCTATTCTGAATTGGGAAATTACACCTACAGTATTTAAATGTCTGTACTATTAAGTTTGCATCGGTTTTAACTATGGGTTGGCTAAAATGACTTGCAGTATAAACCAATCCAGTTTATAATTCATTTGAAGGTAGGTCATCAACAGCGTGCCACAGGCCAAACCCACACTTCCTTTAGCAGAGATCACTGGGAATTTACACCAGACTGAACTGAATGACAAGGTCGTGGTGAACTGGTTTGCGAACTTAACATAAATAAAGTCACCAGGTTGCCAAAAGCAGTGCAGCATTACTTTTTCATTTACTGCCCCCCTTATTTCCATTGTCAATAAAAATATATAAAAATAATCCGCTAACATGTGAAATACTTTGTTGACCTCATTGCTAAGACGTCATGTGGAGAATGCATAAATTAAACAAGCTGCTATGAGCAAAATGCAAAACATCTGAAAATATCTCAGGATTTCATTTAATCAGAGTTTCATTGTCCAGCTTTCTGACATCAGCCATAAATGTGGATTTGTTTGAACTCGAGCATGGAGAAAGTGATCAAACACAGAAAGCCTTAAACTTGCTTAATGTGAAATGCTTTTAAACGCATAAAATAAAACAGTTTATTCTTATATAAAAGTAACCACCTATCAACCACCATGCACATCTTAGCAACCACATACTGTAGGCACACAGATTCATACCACCTACTCCTTATCAGACCTTATTTAATTCATAAAATCTACAGATATGTAAGCATTGTTCTTCACCGGAAAGCGACACGCCATTTGTATCGCGCTTCAGTAAATAAATAAAGAATGTTAACACGGTAAAACCTTCTGCCCTGGATTGCATGATACATTATTCTTTTTATCTAAGCTTCTTGTACGGAGTACATTTGACATCGCTTTATGGACACACTGTTGTACTAACCTGTGTTGATCAGCTGCTTTAATGCAATGTATTTTGTTTAAAGCGCTGTATAAATAAAGGTGACAACACATTGAATGCATTTTTGATTTATTCATTTCGTGATGACCGACCGTGGCTATGAACTCTGTCCAAGAGAAGGTGGAGAACCATGGGAGTATGTACACTGTAATTGAGAAAAGGAATAACAACATATTCCCCGGACGCAGCGTTATAAAAAGCACATACACAAGATATAGAACGTAGTTTACGCTTTAGTTTCAGTGCTAATTTGCTCTGACAGTTGTGCCTGAAATCATAATGTACATATTGCAAGACTAAAGGAATGATGTGTGCATGTGTTGGCATGGTTCAGAACGGCTGAGATGAAGAGAGGAGGGTATACGAAAAACTGTACAGTATAGGACGTGTCTACACAGGTCTTATCTGGCTCAACATAATTTCATGGTTGTTTGAAACAACTGGGCCATGTTGTGTTACATCACAGAGACTTCTTCTCTAAAATGTGTCCATGATATGAGTGAATGTGAGCCATTGAAAAAATCATCATGTTAAAATAATAACAGATTAAATAAACATAATGTGTTAAACCAGAATCTGATAGCGACTTCATTTTTTGACTTCAAATTGTGAAGAAACATCTCAGACTTGATAGCATTTTTTTTTTTCATTTCAGATCTATTACACCATAATATTATTAAATCTGACTATTGGCCAACCAACACCCAAGTGTCTTTTATCACAAGAGTAGTGGAAAGGGTTAAACATACCAACTCTAACAGTTGGTGTATGTCACATCTCAGGTTTGTGTTCAAAAAGTGGAGAAAAAAAACTAGTTATAAACAGGCAGAATTTAATAAAACGTTAAAAAGCAATATTTGTCTTACTGATTACCTTTTAATATTCAAGGAATATGGATCTTTGAGCTCATTTAAAGCACATCTTTTTTATTGGTCGTCACTTTAAATAAAATGGTTATTTTAAGGTCAAAGTTCACTCAAGTGAATTTTTTTCATTCTTTTTCAACCTCTTTTCATTTCAAACCTGTATAGCTGTTTGTCTTCCACGGAACAAATAAGAAGACATTTTGAAGAACGTTTAGAACCAAACAGCGGTGGTAACCATAGGATGGACCCATTATTCCCAACATTCTTCAAAATACATTCTTTTGTATACAGGTCTATCAGTTTGGAATGACAAGATGGCATAATTTTCAATTTTGGCTGAACTTCCCTTTTTAAGTAATATTTGAGTCACAGGTCAAACCCATATATCTGAACAAAGTGCAATACGAACTATTGGACAACACACTTCACACTATTCGCAGAATTACACAATCGTGAACTGCCATGTATATACAGCACATGTTTTTGCATTAGACTTTTTTCAGGCACTGATGACACTCAAAAGATCTCCAGACATGAAGATAAACACAAACACGCTTGGGAATGATTCCCTTGTTACGAGCAGATTAAAACATCACATCTGAGCTATTCAGATAAACGTCACTCCAAACCTCTTAAGGACAGATTCCTGGTAAACACCCCAGAGATCCATCAACGCCACGCTCGCAAAACTAGCCCAGCGTGAGAAGCCTCAGAGGTTATTTACAGAGTGATGCAACCTAACAAACCTCTCCACCGTTGTTGATCTTTATTGCAATCTGGATCATTGTTGCGGTTTGCTAAATCATTCTTCCAGTTGACACATACATGCAAACTGCTATTCTGAGAACAAACCCTCTGACCTCGCTCACAGGCGTCCCCAGGCGTTGAGTGTTTTGTCTAGGACACAGCGTTTTTATCAAGAGTACGATTGATATGTTCTTCTGCTGACAAACTCAGAAATATTTTTGGAAGTGGTCAAATCTGTCCTATGAACTCAAGGTCGTTCGCCGTTCTCAAGGCACATGGGTGGATATGGTAAAAAAAAGCTTGCTTTTTCCTCTCCAGATATAAGATTTGACCTTAAACACAAAATAAATCACAATTTCTGCTTGACAAACCAAACTGATGTCGAACAATCATCTGATGGTATTTTAGGACTTGTTGAGAATTTTCATCTGTGTCTGTGTGTTTTATAGCTGAGCTTTTGCAAGGCTGCTGGAAAAAAATGTCATTTTGTTGCGTTCAACCATCCGTAATTAAAATATAAATAAACCTGACCTCGACCGCACAGAGGGGGATAAAAAATAACCGCTTGTAATGCTGCAAGTCAGCTGCAGATTACTAAATACATAAATTTCTTGCAGGCCACGAAGAGCTGAGCTTTTCCAGTGCCTTCAGATGGATTGGAGGATAAATTCATGGTTGCCTCAGGCCCAGCTCTATAAACTCAACTCATAAAACAGACAGCAGTCTAATAATGAAGGCATGAGTGAGGTTTGCCCTCCGATCTGCACCATTTAAGTAATGTACAACATGTCAAGTGTGACTTTAATCACATCACGTGGGAAGAACACTATTCTTCTATAGCCACTGTTGGTTAAGGGATAGTTCACCCTGATGATTTCATTTATTCACCCGCTTGAAACCTGTATGACATTCTTCCATCTGCAGAACTCAAAAATAGATATTTTGAAAAATGTTGGTGACCAAAATCTGTTGGTCCCCATTAAATTGCATTTGGGTTTTTGGTAAGATATTTTGAGGAAAGTAAATTAATTACAAGATGGTACAAAAATAATGCCATAAAATTTATTGCAGTGAACTATTTTCTTTGAAGTTTGCGACTAATCTGCAACTTTAAAATTTATTTTAAAAAACTATTTAAAATATAGATTAGGATGTAAATAAAGATTGTGCAGTATTTCTAATCAATGTGAGCACATTTATGATATCATACTTTTTGAAGTGCCAGTGGTAAATGTCTGTATTTCCTTGCTGATCTTTTTTCATGCAGACATTACACAAATGATCAATTTTGCTCGAGTTTCAATCAAAAATTACTTTATGAAGCTTTTATCCCAACTCAAAATAAATGTTTGTGTTAAGACACAGTTTTGAAAGGATTAATGCTTCCATCCAAATGATGAAACGTAGAAAAAATGGGAACATTATTGAAAAATACATTTTATTATGAAAAAACTTTTAAAAGCCAGTAACCTGTATAGCAATGTACAGGTTTATTATAGCGGACATTCAAACATGGTATGTGCCAAAAAACAAAAGTCGCTCTTATGAACGACTGTAAACTACTAAACAACCGTCAATCACGCTGACAGTCAGTGTAGGAAAACAAACCTGCATAACATTCCGAACATTTATTTCACATATAAAGTTTAGCATTGGTGCATTTTACTGTATGTATTGGAATGCATTCAGGAGTTTCATTTGCTATTGAGACTACATTAATGAACAGACTTTACTTGCTCATAAAAGTGCATAAGTTTCATAATGCCAAGAAACCTTACTTACGATGCACTAAACCAATGAGCCCCAAGACGCCATGATTTACAGTACAGGACAGGATAGTTTGAGAAATGTGGGTCAGAAGTTACGGATTTTTTTCCCAAACAGCAAGTATGAAATAGCAGAATACTGAATCTGTCAAAAATCAAACTATCTGACCAATGGCTTTTAAAATCTGAAGATTAAACCCATCATCATTGAATCGCTTGCATGTTGATGCTAAAACCTTTTGGTCACATCTGTTTATTCTGCGAGCTGTATCATTTCCCAGCGGGACATTTGTGGACGGGGTGCGTGACTGCACTTTCAATTATCCAGCAAAAATATGATCTTATCAACATCATTTGATATTTAGGAAAATGGCTTTTGGAAATAAGGCCCCACCAACATGTCACAAAGAGACAGGGTGTCATTTATGAGAAATCAAGGCCATCCATTAAAATTCCATTCGAGTGATGTTTTCCACTTATAAATTTTGCTTTGTTTGCCAATTCGAGCGAGATCAGAAAATCAGTGAGAAAGTATTTCACGTCATAGATCAAACATGCCCATTAGGAGGAGATACGATCTTTGATGCTATCATAAGCAGTAAACCAAAGCAAAGAACCTTTAAGATGCTCAAAGACTGGTTAAGAATAGATCATTGTAAAATGTTATTGACAGATGGAAAGGCTTCCAAGCAAGATTTCCACTTTCTGAGACAGGCTTACTTGGGAAGCTTCTAGGAAACTAGAAAGTGTCTCCGGCAAGACAAAATAACAGTTGGTTTGTTTTTAGCATGCTTGTTATCACAAGGATTTTTTTAACAAGGACATTTTTCATTCAGAATACACCATCTGGCATTTGTTTTGACTCACAGTCCCTTCGAGCTGCTCATTCACACCTAATATCTGCAGATAGTGTCAATATCTGAGGAGCAGAATAAATCTGTAACTTTGTGTGAAGGACCAGAGCTGATTATGTTTGGTGTTATCTGCGCCCTTTTCCATCCTTCTCACTTCTTCCTTGTGCCGCTTTGGGACAGCATGCAATCTCTGCAAGAATATTTCTTAACCCTGGTTAGGGTAAAAGGCATATTGTGATATTTCTATGCCACTTGTGGCATCGCAGAATTGCAAAAACAGTGTTTCCCAAACATTCTTCTATCTTTCATAGGTTTCATAACTGATAATCCTGCCCATAATCACAAAGTAATAGTCGGAATCAACAAAGAGTAAATTTACAAATGTCTTAGTGAAATGCGGAGCCTGCAAAATCCCTTCCTCTAAAGGCCATGTGCCATAGAGTATAGTCACACACAATTACCCAATAAACACAGTGTTATCTGGAAATTATACATAGTATCATGAAATTTGAAATTTTAATATCGTCTAATGTGAATAAACTTTGTATCATAATGAACAAAAGCCACTGCTTATCATGTTTATTTACTATTTTTCAGTTAGAAGTTAGGCTGTGTTTAAAATAAATGCAAATTACATAGACAATGCAAAGACGCAAGTAGCCGCAAATAGCATACTTTTTGACTCCTAACTCTAGGGTTGCAGGTTCAAGTCTCGGGCCGTCAATACCATGACTTAAGTGCCCTTTTTGCAAGGCACCTGAACCTACAACTGCTCCATGGGCACCGCCGAATAAATGTCTGCCCACTGCACCAGGTGTGTGTTCACGATTAAGTGTGTGTTCACTACTGTTTGTGTGCACTTTGGATGGGTTAAAAACAGAGCACGACTTTTGGGTATGGTTCACCATACTTGCCTGTATGTCACTTCACCTTACTTTTCAACATCTACTTTTCAAGAGGTCTAGAAAACATGTTTCTAGCCCACTATAGAACACAACATAAAGCACCACTTTAGAACATAACATAAAGGAGCACTATAGAACAAAAATTCATAACCACTATTGAACCCAAATTTCCTGATCACTATAGAACACCACATACAGGACCACTGCAGAACAAACATTAACAACCATTACTGCACACAAAATTCACCATAGAACATAACATGCACTGCCACTATAGAACATAACATGCACTGCCACTATAGAACACAACATGCACTACCACTATAGAACAGATCATGCAGGACCACAATCGAACACAGAACATGCACTACCAGTATAGTACACAACATTCTGGACCACTATAGAACACAACCTGCACTTACACTATAGCACAAAACATTCAAGACCACTATAGAACATAACATGCTGGCCACTATAGAATACAACATTTCTGACCATTATAAAACACAACATTAACAACCAATATAGAACCCAACATGCATGACCCCTATAGAACAGAACAGGCACGACCTCTATAGAACCCAACATGCACAACCACTATAGAACCCAACATGCACAACCACTATAGAACCCAACATGCATGACCCCTATAGAACAAAACATGCACGACCACTTTAGAACCCAACATGCACGACCACTATAGAGCCTAATATTCACGACCACTATAGAACACAACATGCATGACCCCTATAGAACACAACAGGCACGACCCCTATAGAACAGAACAGGCACGACCTCTATAGAACCCAACATGTACAACCACTTTAGAACCCAACATGCACGACCACTATAGAACCCAACATGCATGACCCCTATAGAACACAACATGCATGACCCCTATAGAACACAACAGGCACGACCCCTATAGAACAGAACAGGCACGACCTCTATAGAACCCAACATGTACAACCACTATAGAACCCAACATGCACAACCACTATAGAACCCAACATGCATGACCCCTATAGAACAAAACATGCACGACCACTTTAGAAACCCAACATGCACAACCACTATAGAGCCCAATATTCACTACCACTATAGAACACTACATGCATGACCCCTATAGAACACAACAGGCACGACCCCTATAGAACCCAACATGCAAAACCTCTATAGAACCCAACATGCAAAACCTCTATAATACACAACATGCAAAACCTCTATAGAACACAACATGCAAAACCTCTATAGAACCCAACATGCAAAACCTCTATAGAACACAACATGCAAAACCTCTATAGAACCCAACATGCAAAACCTCTATAGAACCCAACATGCAAAACCTCTATAGAACACAACATGCAAAACCTCTATAGAACACAACATGCAAAACCTCTATAGAACCCAACATGCAAAACCTCTATAGAACCCAACATGCAAAACCTCTATAGAACCCAACATGCAAAACCTCTATAGAACCCAACATGCAAAACCTCTATAGAACACAACATGAACGTCTCTGGATTTTCATAGTAACTTTTACAAGGTGGCTAAAATGTATGGCAAATGTATGAAAACCTTATTTTTATACTCTAATCTTAACTAATCTTAAACTAGCGGTTTTGCTCCGTTTTTTCTAATAATTTTGATGTAACTTCAAATATTGTAAAATTCTAAGAAAACAACTTCCTATGAAATCAGGCGGGTGTACTGAAACATCAAAATGATACCTCCCATAAACTGACCTTTATTTGACATCTAATCTATTTCAATCTTGCTTTTTGTGCCAATCTAAATATAAACAGTAAAAATAAACAAAACCGGTATTGTATTATTTTTTCCTCCCGGAAAGTTCTACATTAATCCTCTATCCGGGACTTTCCAAATCTTGTTAACTTCCTACAGTTAACTGTAAATCGTAGTACTACTCACCTTTAAACAAATTACAAACTGGTTTGACTTATTTTAAATGTGAGGAAACTCTGATGCCTTGCAGCAATTATCAGATTCTTTACTGTCACAATAGAGAATTCCCCGCCTGGTCAGTGGTTTTGTCTTCTTTACTTTATGCCAGGCAACAGTGATTCAGACGACACCCGGGAAACCGGGGACTTTTCCAACTCGGTTTACCCTCATGACAACCACCTTTAGCTTATCAGACAAGCACCCAACCTGAAGGACATGGTACAATAACAAGAAACTTGGCAGGAACTGAGATCGGAGAATCACATTTCCAGCCTTGGATCTCTTTGCTAACAAGAATAAAAAACATAGGCATGTATATCTGTCATTTTTCAGAGAACGAAATATGAGTCTAAACCCTTACTTAATATATCTTTTTATTAAATTTAATTGTTTTAAAAAGATTCATATTTACAAAAATCTGATTTTAGGGTTTATTTTATTGTTTTGTAGATATTTAAAGGTTTTAACAAGGTCACATTTCTCCCTAAAATAAATTTATGATGCTAAAAAGTGTAGAATCTTAAAAACACTTTTATTTATAAGTACTGCATCAAGTACCAAACATAAACTTAGATTCAATGGATAAGAAGTTTTACCAAAAAAAGTCGTACCTTTATTCACCAAAAGGACCTTTAGTGAAACAGTAAGGTTCTTCAGATGTTAAAAGTTCTCAAGATTTTAGCAAAGTAAAAAAAATATGTGTTTTAAAAAGCGCACTCTTTAAAAAATATTTGTGGAACCCAAGATGGTTTTTCTACTGCATCACTGTAAAGAATCTTTTAAGCACCTTTGTTTTTTAAAGTGTAGGAAATATTAAAAGCTTGAATGTCAAACTCAAAAAAGGGCATAGAAGCTGAATATTTCAATTCTGTACATTGGAAATAAAACTTACAGTTGCTAGGCAACTATGCATCCCATCAATTCAACGATTACAAAAAAGCAATCGCAATCCTTTGTCCATGAAAAGGATACACACTCAGCCATAACAACAAGTCTACAGTTTCCAGGAGCCACATAAAGAAACAAAATGCACAATAATGTTTGCTTTCCTCGAATTCCACCAGTCAACGGACATCAATTAATATTCAAGGCGTTACCAAACCTGTTACACATGGCCACACCATTACACTGGTACAATGGGCCAAAACATTCCTCACCCTGATACAAAAGTGTTGACAAGCAGAGTGTGGGAAGGCTGACGGCATCACCCAGGGCTTCCTTAAGCGTGTTTGCTCATTCCTTGTGTCACTATTCTATTCTTCTCACCCCCTTGAATAAAAACACGCCAGAAACGGACGCATTCTCAACTGTCTTGAACAATTGGGGTGCATTTAGTCACCGCTTGTCCTTTAAACCGCACTACGTAATGAGCAATTGAAAAGCATGCAAATACCAAGCTACACTTACGCATTTTCCAGACAAACACGACCTTTAGTGCACTTCTACAAAACATTTTATCAGCACACGGATTCCCGGGGAATCAAAGCGTCACGCTCTATTTGAGCTACAGAAAGTCACGTACGCTCAAGAGGAATTTGTGACAAATCAAACTGTCCCGTGCTTTTTGAAATGATTCTTAACGAAACTTTCCATTGTGTTCACGCTTTGATCTCAGATTACTCCGAATACGTCGTCAAGCTGGGCATAATGCATGGTTTTGCGCAATTCTTCCGCGATGGCTGGAAGCCGTCCGCATGATGTAAAAGATTAATTCCTGCATGACGTAATCTGATCTAAATCATATTACCAAATTATTTCGATGTTGTGTGGTTTGGCCGTGTGTGACTAAAAACTTTAAACTTCCATTACCGATCTCAGTTGGATACCAGCCTTCCCCCACCCTCAGCTAAATGTCTATTTTGCATACCCCTCTCGTCCAGAGATGGAGAATGATGTCATGGCTTTTGTCAGGCCGAGGCTGTTCTGTCTGGCGACATTTGTTGGGGAATCACGGTGAAGCCCACCCCGGTTGTCCCTCTCATGTCTGCCTTAACTTTGGACGATCAGGATCATCGGAACAACTTATTGAGGAGTACAAACTAATCCAGGCTTTTGCCAGTCCGGCTAATGCGTTCCATTCACATCATGATGTTCCCAAAAAACTGTGTTTGCGAGTTCAGCGTGCAGGTGGCCCGATTTCTTTGCTGGTTTGTTGTTTGATGAGTTGCAGGACTGGCTTCTGTGACTCCTACGTTAGAGCAATAACAACATCTTCATCTTTAAGATTTGTAAGCACTCCCGAGCCAAATCCGTTCATGCAGCTGTTACCGTAAACCCCCAGGCTTTGAACTTACAGTAATTAACTTCATTGGTTAGTCACAGAGACCAAAGCGACAGGGCGAAAGGGGAATTTCTAGGCTGGAATGGACTTCGGTGGAGGCGATACAACACACCCAATAGGAAATTCATGTTCTGACAAAAGCAGCCTTTTGTTGACGTATGTTGTAAAAAGCACCTTAAAATAGTATCGAGGTGTTGTGGCGAAACGACCTGGGAGGAATTTCAAAGAACATCCTAACTGTAACTGAACATGAGTAAAAACAATTCACACCTGAACCCACATACCATGGAAAGAAACATTCACCAAGATGTAGGCCGACTCAAAAGACGGCACGCCCGCAGAGCGCCTACAGTCTCTTCACTGAACATCTCTGACACATATAATGCCATGCGCTGGATGCAGTCAGCCCTAACTAGTTGTCATGGAAACTAAGTGTTTAAAGTGTTTACTAGCTACAGGGTTAATGTGATGACTGCTTCAATTATTGGATCACTTACAGTCTGATGATATAAACTCTCTGAATAATACTCACCATCAAAATAAAGTTTAGTGTAAAGGAATAGTTTACCCGAAAGTCAAAATTCTGTCAGCATTTACTCACTGCCCATGTTCGTTTGCAAACATTCTTCAAAATATCTTCAATTGTGTTCCGCGAAAGAAAGGAGGAGTGGTAAGGGAATGATGACATGATGAGGAATGATGAGTTTTCCGTTTTGGGTTAATTATTGTGTCCTGTTAAAGCTTACTAGTGTTCTAGTCGAGGTCACCTAAACCGAGTCCAAGACAAGACTCGGACCAGCACGAAACATTAAAAAGTCATAATAAATTAAAATAGAAGTAGCTTGAGGGACTTATTGTGCAGACATTTTTTGTATGATGTTTTATCATCCATCTACTGCAAAACACAGGGCTCGAGATCAAGGACTGAGTTACCCCGTATCCATTTGCATAACCAAGTACAAATATTTCAATATTATCAAGCGTTAACTTATCTGCTAATGCGAGTTGATGCACAACATAAAATTATATGAGGCGAGAATCTAGCACAGTTTTTGTGTGATTAGAGAAATGAAACATGCTTGCATCAAACTATTAATGCATTGAATCTTCCCTAATAAAAAAAAAGAGTAAAACTGTATAATAGTGCAGCTCTTCTCTATAAAGAGAGAGTGTTAGAAATTATGAGCGTTCTTATTGGTTTAATACACTAAAAGAATATGTCCTTTCTTGAACAAACGAGTCAATTGAGTCAGTAATGTTCCGGTAATGCATGTCTAATGAAGTCATTTTTATTTGTTAATCTGATTTGTTAATACATTTTATTTTATACGGAATTATTAAACTCTTATTACTTCTATTATTGTTGGAATACTGTCAAAGCTGGCCGCATTTCAGAAATAACAATCAATATGAGAACGAAATGTTTAATAAAATATTATAAACTGAATATTTTCCAGTGCTATTAGTTGATTAAATATCATTCTTTTGTACTGTTTTTGCACGTGTCAGTAGTGGCTCAGGGTATAAATAGGTATAAAAAATATCTTTCAATAACCGGTATGGGTAAGGTATCGGTATTGGTATCGGTATCGGTATTAAAAAAACGTCAATGATACCCAGCCCTGCCAGTGGCGCAGACAAATACTAAGGGACAGTTGTTAAAACTGTCTGAGGTTTAAATGTGTAAAACAAGAATCTAATTTTATATTTCTTAGTTTATGAATAACCATTCTAATATTTGGTTACTCTTATGTATTGAAAATGAAAACACATATTGTTTATTCAACATTTTTTTTAAAATTGGGGGAATTATAGAATGGTTGGTCCTTAATGTTTTTGGTCAAAGAAGAAAACAAACAGCTGATAAGATTTCTTTGTATAGAAAAACTGGAATTATTTCGAAATGAGCAATTGGCCTACATCTGTTGCTAACAAAGAAAATTAGTTTTCTTTAGGTATAACCAACCGCTCCTATTTCTATATTTATATTTTATACAGAAGAAGGTGAGTTTAATGACTGTCTTGTAGAATGTTTAAAAGCACTTTATCTTGTTGTCAAGCTCAATATAACCTCTAATTTATTTATGTGCGCACCATCGTTTTATTAGGGCAACTAAAAGCCAAAGCTACTTGCCCAACTGCGCATGAAGAAGAAATTGTTGTTCTTAACCCTCACATTCGAAACCTCATTCTACATTTACTTTGTGTGTTTGAGGTAGTACCTGTAAACCTTCAAATCCTAAAGTTCATGATAAAGCATTTTATCTTCTTTAACAGAAATCAGATGTCTTGGACTACACTAAACATCGGGATTTCAGACATTACTTTTGTGACGTCACTTCTATGACGTGTCGTCAAAGATCCGTTACAGAAGTAACTGGATTGACATGATGGAGTTGACCAATAACAGAAGACTACACCGTATGACCAATCAGAGAACACTGGGAGGCCGAGCTTAAAGAGACGAACTAAATGCGAGTGTTTTTCAGACATGAAGAAAGACCCGAAGCAACTAGGTAAGTAATACAGGTAATAATGCCTTCCTTAAATATTTAATGGAATTATTGTATAGTTGAAGACTCAAAGAAAACAATAATCAGAATTTTGCGGGGCACATTATCATATAAATGAGACCAGCAATTTTGCGCAATTCCAACAGTTTTGGCACATCTCACCAAAAATACACTCTTTCCTGATTAAAGGGTTCTTCATGGACAAAAACTGTTTATAACTTTAGGTTATAAAGAAAAGTTGAAATATTGTTTTTTTAAATAATATTTGACCTTAGAAAATGGTCATACTATAGCATCGCTGTGAACGTATGACCCTTTACATTTACCAGTTAGTTAACTGCGTTCATTTGTTTATGTAAATTATGTAAAAATTTGTTTGAAAAATTTTATACTTTGTCAAACTTGCAATATTTGCTTGATTAAAAAAGTGTTTGCTAAACACTTGTCTGAATCTCTCAAAACGCAAGGTCAGAAAAGGTAAGTGCTGACTCAGCTGGGTTTTCATGATTTAAAATTTGCCATTGGTAATTTTAACTTGCTAAACACTCACTTAGTGATCTGATCGGCACAATTCTGGCAGGCCTGCACTAAAGCTAATAAAACCATTGGCAAAGTATTAAAATGGTCCCAATGGTCCTCCCAATTTCTTCAAAGGTCTTACCCCCAAAAAGAACAAAAATCCTGTCCAAACCACCTACATCAAGCTTATATATTGTACTCATTTTCTCCTTCATCACAGAAGAACAAGTCTTTGGTAATGTTAAGAGAAAAGGTCTCCACTCCTCATGATGTCTTTGGGGAGGGGATGGGTGGACCCTCATTGCGATCATGATTAAACATAACACCATTCAAGCCTTGTATCATCACAATGGACACACTCCCTTTTCTCAAACAATAACAAAGACTAGGCTGATTCGCTTTCACACTCATACAGAAAAACACACGCAGTCTTTCCAAAACCAGTTACGCCATCAAGACACCCTGATGTTTCCGTTCCTGCCCACGTTTCATCCATGAAGTCAAGGCCTGGAAAGGTTTCACTCGACCCTAGAGTCAAATTTAACTTACCATATCATCGCCACGGACACGCTTCTCCTGTCTGCTGCCATAAACCCTTTGATAACCGTTTAACAACTTCCAAAAAATAAAGCTTAATACACCTTTGCCTGTCCGTCTAACTAGCAATGACGCATTTAATATTCTAAACCAAAGTAAAATAAAGCTTGAGTGTTGACTGAAGAGCAGCCGGGTGTATGTGAGGTGCTTGGGTTTAAGGTGTAACACAAAACAGATAGTACAGTACATCAGCATGCCAGACACAAAGAAATTATGTTCTCATACCATTAGTGATTTGTCAGCGTGGTATCTCAGCTTTAAATCATGGAAACCAAATCTTAAGACGTCTTGGAAGACAAAAGATATCTGAGAATGATGCCCTGAATGTTCAAACATTATATGGGGCAACATATCATCGCTCTGGAGATTTAACTGCTTGATATAAAATGCTTAAATGCAAAGGTTAATAAAATTAAAAATGTTATCATTCCATTATTGCCCGACACTCTGAAAAGATCAACATGGGTTTTCAGACTGGTTTTCACAATCACTTCACGTAAAACTAACCTTTTTAACAGAGTGAGATAAAAATGTTGTGTTGTACTAACCCATGGTTGGACCAAAGATGGTCAAACCCAACCCAATATTCTCCACATCTGACACGACCATGGGTTCAAACAGGTTAATTTTTAGTGTTCAAGTTTACTAAAGTTGTAACTTTTAATGAGTTTATTGAAATCAAATAAATCAGTGGTTCAACAACGGGGAAGAATAATAAAATAAAAAAACGTAAATAAAACTAAAAGCAAGGCAAAATAAAAGGGCTAATTTAAAACATGACATATCTAAATAAAACAAAAGTTAAAACTATAATAACTCTGAATCATACCGGTCGTTTTGTGAAATTGTGAAACTGCAGTTCTAGGTTCAAATGTTTTTTGTATTTGTGAAAACTGAATGTTAACAGCTCTCTGCAGACCTCTATGGCTTATTCCCAAATCAAATCATGAAAAAAATCCTGAAACTAACATAACTAAACATGACGCAAATTCTCAGCCACTGTTGGCGTGTCTCAACCAAAACGGTCTTATCTGATACGCTACTGCCGTCCATATCATCATTCATACTTCACGTGCTGTAGGTCCAACGCAGGGATGACACCAACCGCAGTGATGGTGGAAAAAAGCACACTTGGCCAGCATGGTAACTGACGTGTCTGTTTATCTTCACGGCTTCTCTTACTGTCCTGCCAATGGAAGAGATCATATCCCGACGTGTTTAAGCTTGCAGCTTGCCCAGAACATGGAGAGTGCACCCACATACCCTGCGCTTGGGTTTCAATGACGGCCTTGGCTTTGATTTGACCATCTCTGTCTTTCGTTTCTCAGTTCCTCTCTCCTTGAGATTATTTGTTTTCTTTAGTCTGCACATCACATTCATCAGAGATGTATGGTAGATACCGTGATTGTTGAAACACATCACCATAGAAGAATACTCTAAACAAAAGTCTTTGCATCAATGGAAAGACACATCACTGGCACATGTTTGAATTCTTTTTGGAGCAGATGGTAAAAAGCTACTAAACGGCACAAGGTCAGGGCAAAAATAAACCAGAATAGAAGAGTGGAAATCAGTGATGATTAAACAAGATTGTTGGATGGACGAATAACCAAGCACACAGTCTTAATTATGATCTCAAATGTTTCCTTCACAAAGATAATGTTTTCTACATGTATTAGAAATACTTAGAAAAACTTGATACACATGGCTATACAGCTCTAAAAATATAACAGTCTGGTTATAAACCGACAATAATTGTAATATCGGTAATGAGCAACTGAAGAGATAGTTCCCAAAAACAGACAGTCAACCGACAGAAAAGATACACAAAACGTTTGAAGTTTTTTCAAACTCTCTTATAAAAAGTCAGCAAAAATGTTTTTATGTCAGTTATTTATATAATTTAGAGAAGCATGTCATCAGAAAGCATGAGTCACATTCCTTAACTTCCAGTGAGATTTCTTTAAGACCATAGCCAATGCATACATCAACTGTCATCATCTATTGCCATCTATCATTACATTGTAAAAGAGCGTACTAAACCCAGAAAACCTGTCTTCAAGATGCTTTAAGACACCTACATAAAAAGCTACAGTTTCTAAAGTTTCTTTACAGTTCTGCACAAAAACATTCTTATTGGATTATTACAAGTAATGGCAAAAAATAATGCATAAAGGAATTTTAGACTTTTTCCCAGTATTGTATGTTATCCATATATTTCTTAGACGTAAATTTAAATTAAATATAGGCTATTTTCGCAGTCCTAGGAGGGAGTTTTTGTTCAATAAAATGCTTTCGAAAAAATGTCCCCATCCTAAAACTGTAACTAGCAAAATCAGGTTACAAGTCATGTGGCACCATAAAGGCCATCAAACAAATATATCCAACCCAACTTCCTGCTTCAAAAACACAAACACAGGAATAAAACCATGTGTGTCAAGCCACTTCATTACATCTGTTTGATTTGTTCATCAAGGCCTTTTACAAAACACAAAGAACTGAACCCAAATATTTGCTATTTGTCAGTCTGATCACAGTTGCTGCCCGGTCTGAAAAGGCTGCTTTTGCCAAAACAAATGAAAATCACTTGTAAGATGTGACAGAGAAACGCTGCGGTCGGCTTTAATGGTTTGCTGACTCATTTCACCGTCAGAATGACTCTGATCCTTCACACTTTGAAGGCGAAAAGGAGAGACTCAGCGCTTTTGGCCTTGATGCATCTCACCATGTATTCCGTCGAGTCCCTCAAGTTCAAACATTTACCCATAATGACTTTATAACAGAAAACTGCTGAGTGTCACAAAAACCCATTAGACCTACCCATGAGGCAGTGCTCGGAGTGAAAAAAAAAAAAAAACGACTTTGTACAACATTGAATATTAAAATATAATCTATTTAACACAAGCTTTAAACCAATATAATTCTGTTTTAAAAACGAGGTTATAAAAGATGCATTTAAGGAACATTTCATACTGAACCAACTGGTTTACACAATTGCTTAACCATGAATGGTTTAAATTAAAACTCATCAGTAAAGAAGATAAAAAGATGGGGTGTCTGACTTCTGCACCCCACTCCAAACGCTGACAAATGATGGTATCAAATAACCACACAATTGAACAATCTTTCCTTATTAGGATGAATCCGCTGAGAAGCATCGCAGAACAAAATCAGATGTTTACGTGAGAAGATATCAGACCACAATGATCAGCCCTAGACAGATCTGCTGCTCTGCCAAAACATCAATGGCCAGATACAGCTCTGAAGTGACAAAGTTCAACTACCCCCTTCTGCTCTCAGTCAGTGATGCCAGAGATTATTTAGAGCTGTCAGAAACTGAATCTGCTTCTCATCAGAGCCAAGCTTAGCTGTATCTCTCCGGGCAACGGGCACTTCATTTTGTATTGGCCAACGTGTTTATTTCCATGGGCCGTTTCGGCATCCATAAGCGGGAGAAGCTAAGCAAATCAAGATGGAGAAATTCTTTATTATAGAGAGTCTGGGGGAGTAATTACCTTTGGGTAAGCACTGCTCGCTTCATCTGAAACATGCTATTCACAAAGAGCTCAAGCACTGAAAAATACTTCAAACTATCCAAAAGTTGCTTACTACATTACAGACATCCAGGGGGACAACACTGGATCCATCGTTTTGAATTTTAGACTTTAAAATCAAAAGCACTAAGTAACAATTTTTACTTTTATACTTTCATTTATTTATTTAGTAGTCGCTTTAATCCAAAGCGACTTATAGTATTGTGCAGTGGCCAATTATCACTGCAGAGCTCAAGGACACTTAAGTCTTTATCTGCTGGCACTGAGACTCAAACCAACAACCTTCTGCTTACAATCCAACTCTCTAACCATCGGACCACAACTGACCTTAACATCAATAGAAAGGTCAAGAAAAAGTAGGCTTAAGTCACTTTGTTATTTAATATTTTTCATATAATCATTCTACTGTACTCAATGTAAAGACTATTCTGTAAAATGTACAGCATTCATTGCTTCAACGTCGACTGAACAAGGCCAACCTGATTCTTCTGTTATTTATCTCTATTTTACAAGATGGCAATTTCACACTGTCTAAATCAAACAAATACTTACAAATATTTGAAATAAAAACAACACCGAACCTGGACCGCTAAATTTAACACTGGCACAGAAGTAAACAACTTAAACTTAGACATAAAAACCTACAAATTTAAATAAATTACTCACCTTGTAAAATTCCAGTGAGATCATGTTGGTTAGGCCACATCAAAGACGGACATCAATGTTTAGGAAATCTACTTGATTCCAAAATAATAAAAGAGTATACATAAAATAGTTCACTTCCGTGTCTATCATAATATTAATGAAAACAATGAGGACTGAACGTAGAGATCCACCTTGATAAACATAAACACATAACATTTTAATTGATATTTCATGTTGTTTAGTTAATATCACAAAAATAAACAGATCTAATATGTAAAAGCAATCGTTTAAAAACTAAAAAATATTAATTATGTTTAAATTATATTTTTAATATACACCAATAGTTTTTGGTAAATTCAAATCAAAATAATTAAGTGAATCACATTTATTAAGGTTTTTGTAAATATAGAAAACATCTAAACAGTTATTTACTTCATTAATAAATCTTTTAAATTAACTTATTTTTATGTCTAAATTGTTTCATGTGAAATGGTGAGTGTTTACTGTCTCTAATCTCATAATAATATTATGTGACATCATACTGATCTGGACTTTTAAAAAAGGTACATAATCTCTTTCTTATTAGACTTGATGACTCGAGTTAGATATGAATACCAGATAAAGTAAAAAATTATATTGGATTAGATCTACTCTCAGAGAAGATGTGGTTCAACTGCTAAAGCATTGCTTTATTATTCTATTTTTTTATTATTATTAGTTCTAAAGGACATTTTTCCAATACCAAACTAATAAAGATTCAAATTATACATTGATAAAAAAACATTATAACCAACATAAAAAAAAGACAGAGAATGTCACAGACAGATTTAAAACATTCGACAAAGGTTTTGGAAAAACTGCTAAATTACTGTCACACTATTTAAACATTCATTCCCCAGCACTGCTGCTAACAAAACACAATAAATGCATTCAGCTTTGTTAATGAATCCCAACAGCCTCTTAAAATCTACAATCCTCAAACCAATTGCCAACCTTTAGAAGCAGATGTCTCACAATCGACCAGCTGCTCGGGCTATACTGTTTATTATAAGACCGTGCAAGTGTCTTGCAAGGTCAGGGGTCAGGAGTGGCAAACAGCATTAGGGGCCCCTGTCACAACCTTTTAAATAACTGCAAGGTTATGTGATGCTGGGGTTAATGATCACATGTTGGGGTCGGCCGTGAGGCTCAACTAATGCTCGCTGATGTCCAAGGTGCTGACATGTGGATACACCGACACCAGTTTAATACATAAAGACACAGGGCTTTTGCATGAACCGGGCTAATTAGAAGATCTGGGGCAAGAGTCTGGAATGCCAAGTGACACTGGTAATATAAGAAAATTCTTTTGAGAATGTTTCTGACGTTCTGAGCTCCAAAATGTATTTGTCAATTCAAAGTACCCTGGGACAGCGGAAAGAAAAGAACCAAGGAGAAGAGACAGCCCACAATCTTATTAATCGTGTATGAAGAATATAGATCATTGGATTAAAGGAGTTCCCTTTGGGGGTGTCCATTGAAAATAAACAAGAAAACGGTTTCAGCCAAATTGAATGAGGGATGAATCAAAGTCGGCATTTACTGACAACAAAATTCTTCCCCTTGTGCTATTGATCATGGCACTTAAGCCCCAAGTTTACCAACATTGAAACACAAGTTTCAAATGGCAAATCAATGCCATCAAATTTTACTAGTGGACAACAAGTTTATTTCTAAGGGATTGTTGAACACAGTCACCATTCGGGTGAGAAAGGAGGCAACCAAATCATGGACAAGAATAGACCTCAACCAACAAGATTTCATCTCTCAATAAGCACACCAGTCAGATCAGAAGCAAAAAAAATTTAATTACATCTGTTTTTTTCAGTAACATTAGGAAATTGTAGAATACTAATTATTTAAACTGCGGTACAGTGTACTTAATAAATATTGTGGTTTATTTGAATATTTACTATGTTTTGGTTCAAAAACACATCTAAGTATTTGACGAAAGTTTACTTTAAAGAGTATTTGTATACTACAGTGTTTTTGGGGAACCACAACTATAACAACTAAATATTGAATATTCAATGAGGATGCTCCCTAAAACTTTGTATTATTGTGTAAACTGTGATATGTCTTTTCTGGTTTAGAATTAGTTCACTATCTGAAGCTTTGAAGATATTTTGAAGAGCGACCAAACAACATTGGATCCCCAAGGAGCAAGACATCTCTACGTATCTTCTTTGGTTGCTTCTGTGTGCACATACCGGTATGGAATGATATGAGGGTGAATAAATGATGACTACATTTTCATTTTTGATGAACTGTCCCTTTAAAGGCTACTTGTATGCACTGGTGTGAGAAAGTAAGTAGAAAAAGTCACAAAAGGGAAAGTGATGATAAATTGCTCTCGAGTTTGGCACAGTCGGGGGCTGTGCTGATATCATCGTCGCATGCGTACAATTACATGCAGCGGACACATGTATTTAGACGCTTTTGAAAAATATGTTGTAATACTTGGACAGAAACACAAGCCCCTGCCGTGATTTCACCATAGAGAAAATCCATTATCTTCCCATATCTCAGGCAGGATGATGTGTAACCACTAATTGGAATCTCCATGGCAACCCATCACAAGCTTAGCTAATGTGAGACCTGCAACATAAATCTTTCACAAGAGCTCAGCGCTGAAGGAGAACAGATGCGATTTAAACAACCCGAGACCATCCGAGAACACTGAAGCGGTTCTGACTCACGTGAGCGGAGGCCACATGGGCCGTGTTTATATGATGGGAAGTTTTGATGGCACACAGTTGCAAATTGATGCTACACAACTGTTTAAGATTTGTAAAGCTTCTCGTGCACTAGCCATGCCTGGGGAATATAGAGCTGTGTGCAAGTTAGATTTTATCATGATGTGAAACATTGGTTCTGTTCCAAAACCTGCATCACTGCCTACTGCCTACACGCATATCCTCAGAGAAAGGAGAGCCAAAATGTGACTCTTTTGTAATGCTCAATACAGTGAAGGAAAGAATTATTTGAACCCCTGCTGATTTTGTATGTTTGCCCGCTGACAAAGAAACGATCAGTCTATAAATCTAACGGTAGGTTCATTTCAACAATGAGAAACAGAGAAGCAACAAAGGAAATCCAGCGAGATGCATGTCAAGAAAGTAACCTTTCCCTTCACCGTATCAATGTGTCAAGTAAAGAAACTTTTCATTAAAACTTTCCATTAAAAATTAATACAATAAACGCCCGATGTGAGAGTAACAGTTCAAGTTTTAGTTAAGTTTTAATTAATATTTTCCGTACCTGTGTAAGCCTATAGTATTGTTCCTGTGGATTAACTGATAAAGCATAAGTGTAGAAATACAAAGGTCATAGGTTCAAATCATCAATAAACATTCTGGATAACTCATCTTAAAAATCTTTAAAGGAGGGGTATCACACTCTTATGTTAATCTTAAGTACTTGTAGTGTAGAATCATGTTGTTCATTTCCCGTAAAAGTATTTGGTTTATTTAAATTAATGAAAGACAGACAGCTTCACGACTGTTTCTGGAAAAAGCTGAGCCCCCGCGGGCGGACGGTAAGCAACGCTCGGGGATTTCTCCTGGAATGTACACGTTGATGCTCGTGCTCTTCCATGCTCTGTGATTGGTGCGTGGGCGGGATTTTACGGGAGACTGGCCGATTAAGAGTTGGTAACCTTATGATGGTGACAAGTTGAACTTTTGAAAGAATCTTTCCAAGATGCTGTACGTGGGCGGGCTTATTGATAGTAACAACTAAACATGTTTAACAATCGAAAGTTATAAAAGTTATAAAGTGCACTTATAATGCATTAAACAGCCTGATACCCCTCCTTTAATTTTATAGTGTATGAAAAAGAAAAGGATGTCATTAATTTACCATCCAAACCCATATGACATGTGAGTCTATATAATCGAAGTACATGGTAATTTTTCTTCTGCATTCTGAGGGAGAGTAAATGGTGGTAAATTTCCCTCACTATAAATCAGAATGTTAAGCTTTCTTACGTCTTAAATACTTTTGTAGACAAAAATATAACGATAATAATAGTTTGTGGCAACAGTAACTGCTGTAATTACAAGACTTTTTTTAGAAAAGTCATTATTCGAACAATATATAAAAAATCCGCCACTATGGATTCAACATAGATTTAAACTTCTTCAATAAAATGTAAAAAGAATGAGTTAGTGATTGTAAATTTGTAAATGTCTAAATGTGCAAAAATCCATTAGGATTTGCAATGCTTCTTAAGTATCTGGTTGAAAGAATGTATCCTACCTTTTGAATTGGCAGAGAAATAGAGTGCCCTTAGAATTCAACATAAAATGTCAGCTGGGTGGGTTTGAAAATAGAGCAGTTTATTTCATTTTAAACTAGTGGCCTTCTCAGGTTAACCAGTCTTTTTGTTCCTTCCCAAAGGCTCATTCTGAATTTATGCCCTGGGAATGAGTAACTAGTACAAATATAACGTTGGAATGAGTTAAGTAATGCAAGTGCCATTCGATTTACCTAATAGTCAATTTCTCAAGCCAGAGCATTACACTTTATCATGGTCATTCTTCCAACGCAGGACTGACAGACAAATGTTGCTTCCCAAGTCACAAGAAGGCCGAACGCTTGTCAGATTTTCCAGCACGACATGCCAATACGATCCCATTTCTTGTGAGGTGAGGATTACTTCAAAGTCAGATTTTAGTATTAGGGCAGAGTCTGAAAGGGTAGTAAACTCAGATGGAGAGGATTATCCTTCACATGCCATAAATCATGCAGAATATGCTACTGATGAACTTTGAGCTGTAGAAATTTCGGAAGCGGACCAAAAAAATTTGGGGTCTGGGCTGAACCTCAAACAATCTAATCTTAATGTTCCAGATGTTTTGGCAACTCAAAGTAATGAAAGAAAGGCAAAGCAAATAAAACTTGACATTCTATTTGTTAACAATATCTCTTGATATGTTCCGCACAATAAGTTTCATGGCACTCAATTGGAAAACGATAAATGGCCACTCAGTTCAACATTGAAACTGGCATTGTTTCTAAGGGTGTTTGGAAAAGGTTTGTATGAACTGGTTCTGGAAGTTATGATGTCCAGAAGCACATTTTAGTATAACTTTTACTGTGAAAATCTAAATAAATTTGAAGATTGCAAAATGTGTTAAACAGGGCTGAGAATGCCTTACTTTCGTTGGCGGTAAAAAAGAACCAAATAAAGGATTTTAGTATTCTTTGGATTATAAGACATGTTTTATCTTGGAAATACAAATGAAAAATGACATTGTCCGATACTCGAGATCTAGACTTCCAATCCAAATCTCGGTTAACTAAACTTGATAAGGACTAAAGCTACAATTCCTGGAAAATGTGGGCTTAACCATGCTTGCAGTCGTAAAAAGCTTCTAGTCCGTTATTTTTCTTTGTAAGGCATATTTCAAGACTGGTATTGTAGATTGAATTAAAATAATATTCAATTTAATTTTTAGTTCTTTTTGTGGTATGATAAAGTCTAAAACTAGACGTTGGCAAAATATAATTTTTTTACCATCCTTAATAAACAATTGATACCATAAAATATGCCTTAACAATATGGGCTGTCAAACAATTAATCGCAATTAATCTAATACAAAATTAAAGTTTGTGTTTTTTATATCATATTTTTGTACAGACAGCAGGTAATATGCGTATAAATTTAGCATTTATAAACACATTAACAAAATATAAAGTATAAAAATTAATAAATATTTATAAATAAATTAAATTACTGGTAAAAAATCATAAATGTATCTTAATATTTCCTAACTAAACATACATGTATGTGTATATCTAAATGATTGCAATTACAAAATTAATCGCTTAATCACTATTAATTGTTTGACAGCCCTAATATGAATTATTTCTGGGTTAAGATTTGGACCTCAAAGTTTATTTTCTTGAAAATGGGAGGGGTGTTGCTTTATATCTGGGAAATTACGGTAAATGAATAGACAAACAAGTGCTTTGTTCCAATTCTACATAAAGTTTGGCATTTGTCAAAGTGACTAACAATATATAAGTTCTTAAACTTGCTGTTAAAAAATAAAAACAGCTGCCAATTTATCCTGCAAACATACAAGCATAAATGTTCAATTTTGATCATTTATGACAAAATATGCAAATATTAAAATAATTATGACACATCAATCCTGTGACGGTCCTTGTGTGATTGTTAACTATCTTTGTTCTGTTGAGATGATTGCCGATTGGGTGCACCTGGAACCTATGAAGCAGTGGAGATAAAGCTCCACTTCTCTGCAATCCAGACGTCATCCATGGCCTGATCAGGCCGAATACTTTATTTTGTTTTACTTTAGTTGTGTTATAGAGACTTGCCATCTGCATTTAAATAGTTATGTTGGTGACTCTTTTTGTTAAATAAACCACCTTTTGATTGTTTGTGCTGCCTTGTTCCCTCTTTTGTCATGACCCTTGAGCCAGGTTGTGACAATCCCTATGAAGTTTTATAGGCAAACATAAAAAACTCAAACGTGAAGAGACAACCTGATCATAACTTCTGACCTCCAAAGAATAAAGGGCTGCTACAACTTATCGATAAAATTGATTTATAATGAAATTCACTGTCAACCAAAGCTGTTTTCCATTAGTAAGACTCTCATGTTAGATGCGAGCGTAACCTAACCCAAAATAACGGTAGAACAAGAAATGGCGGAAAGTGGAGATCCACTGATAGCTGGAAAAAGTGTGTATCTCAAGTCATCCAAGGCATGTGAGCATTTTGTATTGAATCCAACAAAAAAGACTGAAGTTTTCAAAGCTGAGAAGTACTAAAGTGATGCATGAGCACATGAGAATAATACATCGGTGTCACAGATGAAGGCCAAATGTCAAGTGTTGTAATCAAAAACTGTGTATATTCTTTTCATAACAATAGTGTAGTAGACTCTAGTTTAATTAGGCGGTGTAAACTGTTTGTTTGCTAACTTTGGCACAGTCACATTACATCTGTCCGGTCCGACTCACTTGGGAGCATCAGGTTGCGCAATGACTATGCTCACAAGTGATGGATGGTTGAATGAATGAAATGGCGCCACAACAGAATAGATCAACTTAAATTACCAGTATGAACTGCAAACGGAGTCAAGCACTTGATCTAAAAGCAGTAGCAATCAAATATGTTTGTCGGTGTTTTGTATTTAGCGAGAATTTTTGCATTTAAACTCTAATATACATTTTTTTATTTCCTTTTAATTGAGCCTAATTACATTTCTCTGCTCTGTTCTTATTGCATAGCACTTTTTTGGTCTCTTTTTTCAGATGTCATTTTTTTCAGTCGTTCCTAGTACACGTACTTGTTTTCATTGCTTTTTTATTTTATACAAAAGCATCTAGAATTTATAATATATCTACTAATGTCTTCTTTAATAAACACTGTTATTTTGGAATGATATGTTGTTGTTTTTTTAATTGAGCATGGCTGCCAATTTGCCATCTGCATAATTATGTAAACAGTACAAATATGGATTTGCACAAATTGCTTCACCTTGCGTGCTTAAATGCTGTTTATTTCAGAAAAAAGAAAGCAAGGCACGAGTGGTTTTGTTCAAAGGAGAACAAAAGTCTCAATCCACGCCCTAACAAGCAGTCCAATTACAGATTCCATTCTGATTATGTTTGTTACTGACGTACATCCAATATCAATAATGGGAGAAAAATGTCGTCTTTCAAAAAATAAAGAATTTTCAATTGTGGCTTTTGTATTAGTTAAAGTAGACTTCATTATTCCTTGATTGAGTATTATATACTGTTATAATAAGCAACACTTATAATTAACATAAAGTACGATTAATGGAAAAATTATCGTCCGACTAATCGTTATAGTTATAGTTATAATTAACATAAAGTACGATTAATGGAAAAATTATCGTCCGACTAATCGTTAGTTGCCACCCTACAAGAGAGACGAAAATACACAATTCAGAAATTCCTCTGTGGCCCTGATTTGTCGGAAACATGTAATTCCTTTCTGCTATTGCCATAGTAACAAAAACTTGTCGCCATGGACACAGCTAAATTAATTCAAAATACATTGGCACAAAGACCTCTAACAAACATCGGTGACTATGGCTACAGTCAATGAGTATAAAAGCTCCTTCCTGGATCGTGCCCCTGTAGGAACTGTCTACATGCGGCTTGCTTCCCAAAGCTTACAAGTTCCCCTGGTGGGAAAAGGGCAAAAGCAAACTAACAAACATACTCAGGGAAGCCAGATAAAATCTGTGCCTTCTAAATGTAAAAGCCCATTCAGGGCCGAGCTGAAGCCTGGGCTTCTGAATGGGGCTGTTAGCTAAGCTTTTAACTGTCTCGGGGAGATATTTCACTACACTGGATATTCAGTTTGGCTTAGATTGTATATGAAGGTTCCAAGCCTTTATCGGCTTGTGTGACAGCCGTACGTGAAAAGCCATAACCATGAGCGAGACACAAATAAAACTACTGATAAAAGCAAACCGCACAAGTAGAAGGGAAGCTAGAGAGTAGAAGAGAATCTAGTGAATATTTTTATAAAACATTGAGTTTGGTACAAATAGATTAAAGAATGTCTAAAGTTCACATAAGGTTGCAAAGAGCTGGCCTACATCTTCATGAAATGACATCTCGGTCAGAGGCATACCAACTTTGTCATCAAAATCACTGAATACATAGTGCTTGGAACACAGCATTAGAAAATCAAGACAACAGTTGTGAATGTATTGGTATGTTCAGCTAATACATTACACCTTTTCCAATAAAATCTGTTCATAACCCAAACAGGTCAAACTAAAATGTAGGTCAAAACACTGATCTGATTTTGCAGTCAACATTACGCAAAGAATGAAGCCAAGTGGTTGGGTAGGAGAGCCTCATTGGACAATGTACTTGGTACCCTCTCTTATGCCAAGAGCAGTAAAGTTGCAGTTCTTCTGTGGTCATTCTGAGGCCCGTGACCAACCTTATGTACGAGCAACGACCTTGTCAACATGATAACCAAAAATGTCTGCGCCACCGTTGTCTGCAGGAGGATCCCGTTTAACCTCAATAGTATGTGGAGTCGACAACACTTGGAATTGGTGGACCAGGGGGCACAAAAGAAGGGAAAAAACTTAAGACAGTAAGAAAAGGAAATGATTTCAGAGGCATTAAACGTTTTTCTGATCTTAGATCAAGACAACAAAACCTGCACCGCAGACACGGGTTAAAAGAGTTCCTAGGGTTCATTTTTATTTTATGTTGACTTTAAGCAAAAATTCCTGAAAAAGAGGCTTGGGTTAATAGTTCAGTTAATATATCGCTCAGGTTCCAAAAACAACAAACAACTTTGAGGGTAGTGAAGAGCCCGAATGTTTCATTCACCGTCCTGAAATTGCACACAAATCACCTTGAAGCGCTTCATGTTCTACTTGACTGTGTTTCTTCGGTTCCACCCTTGCTGGCAGCTCTCATAGCACACTGGAGTCGGAAAATAAAAATGCTAATGAGAGAAACAGTATCCTCTTCCAAATAAAAAGTGCATTTTCTCCAAGACTGAGATAGAACCATTGTTAACCTACTGTATATTCAACAAGAATCAGTAACGTTTTTGTGTTAACATCTCACATTTGTTATTCTTATATTTGTACTAAATAATGGAAGAAGACAGCGCAAGAGATGAAGCAGGTCCCCACCAGGTTACAGCTCACAATGTTTGGTCAAGAAGTTGCTTTAACCCTTTGCCGAGACGGCCAACTGTCGAATGCGGGTTTGAAAATGAGGGCCCTTGATAGCATCCTGCTCGCCCACACATAATTCACACGTAATTATATACTACGTAAGCTTATGTATCTAAGAAAGATTCTCAGGAGAACCGTAGGCAAACAAGATTCAGGATAACAACACAATATCTGGCCATCAATTTGTTTATTCTATGTTTATTTTATTCTAAGTATGACTCTTCAGGTTTGATATGGTGATTTTTGTAAAAAAAATGTATCAATATTTGGTATGCAAGTTTTATTAAAAGTTGTGCCATCTAAATCTGCAGATGATTCAAAATGCAGCGGCAAGAGTGGTGTTCAAGGAACCAAAAAGGACCCATGTAACACCTCTCTTCATTAAACTACATTGGCTTCCTGTAGCAGCTCGCATTGAATTTAAATTTCTTCTCGTTGCCTACAAGACCACCACCGGTTCAGCACCCACTTACCTTAACTCACTAATGAAAAGATATAGGCCCTCAAGATCTCTGCGCTCCGCAAATGAGCTGAGACTTGTGGTACCAGCTCAAAAGGGTAAGAAATCTCTCTCTCTCGAACGTTCTCTGCTTCAGTTCCTCGATGGTGGAACGATCTGCCTCTGGCTTCACGCTTGTCAGACTCGGTCTCTATCTTCAAAAAACACCTAAAAACTCATCTTTTCCGGCTACACCCAACTCACTAGGAGTACCTTCTTTTGTAACCTACTCACTCTATCAAAAAGAAAAAAAAAAATTTATAAAAACTTCTTTGTAACTTCTCTCTCTGTGTAACTTGGTAGCATTGTTGTAGCACTTGTTCACCCATTGTTGTATCGGCTATTTACCGCTTCATTGTCTCCTCGACTATTGTAAGTCGCTTTGGATAAAAGCGTCTGCTAAATGCCTAAATGTAATGTAAATGTAAAACTAAATGAGTGCTGATAATTGTATGTTTTTATAAATGCTCATTCAGGCGCTAGAGTTCAAGAGAGTTGCCTTTTACTCAGTGTTATAAAAAAAGAATTGAATGCTGACATTTGTCAATGAATAGTTCAATATCGTCAAAATATGTCAATGACACCGTGGACACTTTTCAACACATTGTTAACTAAACTCTGGTACATTACATAATAATGCATAATATAGTTTTAATATTAAGAAAAAATTAGCAGGCCTGGTTGTTTTGTGTTTACTGTCTGCTAGGGATGCTTCGAAATGTGAATTTTGGCTGAAAAATGATAACCAATAACTCTTTAACATTAAAATAAAAAAGTTTTATTTTAAAACTATAAAAAAGATTGATCAGATCTCTAAACTATATTTACTATACATTTCTATGGCCAATTTCTTTTGCATAAAATCTATTGCTTCACAAAAATGTAAACATAAATAAAGCAAGTGACGATTAAATCCCTAGTGGCCAAGAATGAGAAGTGGTTCAGGAAGCAGAAATAATAACTAATTTATCGACCTAACAACATCAACCTTATTTCATTATTGGACGGATAACGATGTACGGATAATACTAAAATAGCATTTATTGGCCGATATCCGTAAGGCTGCAGATGTATCACCAGTCCCTATTTTCTACAATATACATTGTTTTTGTGTCCTACGGTTACACACTAGTGTGACCGCTATGGTAGCCACATATGGCTGGATTAGTGACAGAAAAAACTGAACACCGCACCAGCAACACTTCATTGCGGTCAAAGCAGAACCACCTTTCTAAATGGATGAACCCAGGCCTTAACAATAGGCCCATTGTATTGTGTACATGGTGTACATTTTGGTGGAATACTGGAAGGCGGAAAAAGCAGTCTCGTTCAAACAGTGCTGACATACTAAAAGCAACAAACCATGAACACGCATTGGAAGTGTTCAGGATAAGATGCATGCAAATATACCACTGCCAAAGAACAACAAGTTTATGACACAGATGCTTAATAAACTGATAAAATGTAACGCATTTATAGGTCTAATCAACCTTTAAGACTGCCAAGCAATACACATACTGTGTCATATGCAGTCACAGGTTTGTCATTTACAATTGCTCACAAAGGATTGTGCATTTTATGTATTTTTTAATGTCATCTTAAATGCCACTTGAAACAGAAAGAATCTTCAGAGATGTCTATTAAAACATTCGTTTTTTTACTATAAGCCAAGGAAATGTATAATTTGTTCTTAGTTAACCCACATGCTGTTTGGCAGAATCTTCTGTTCCAGCTCAATCTGCGGCCATGACCTTTAAGAATGTTCTCTTTCCAAGGCCAACATTTGCCTACACACAAAAACAATGCAAATTAAAGATGAAAAACTAATTACTGATTTTACATTCAACTAAAGGTCATGGTAAATACTGGCAGATCAGGACGGATCACATCAGATTAATAAAGAAAGATACAATGCAACTTTTATCGGGTAAAACTTTGACAGAGCTCACAGCTTCTGTTTCAGCAAAACTCAAATTTGCCTAAACACACGCAACACAAACAAAACCTTGACAATGTTTTAATCAATTACACGATTGCTGAATAAAGGTTGTGTTAACATAATATTTCACTGTACTGTTCATAAAGAATTTGTATTACTAAACTCTATTATAAATACTACTATTACTATACTACTATACACAGACATGTATATTTTTATGAAATATTTACACAATTTATTAAGATTTACTAATCATTTAAATAAAACATAAAATGTATTCTTTATATATGTTATTATAAACACATTCTCATACAACATTTATATGTAAAGTACACTGACGTATACTATGTATAAACTTTTGTTCTGCAATTGGTTAATCGATGAAAACAGCTCTAATGCAAGTTCATCGGAACAAAAGTAACACACAAACACATGCGTGAGAGCCAAACATGGGGGTTACACACTCCAGATACCTATAGATCTCTATACATTCATACAATCGTCATCATCCCTATACCAGCAACTTCCTTTCAATAGAACTCCTTAAATTTTACCTTGATATGAAAGCCCAAAAAAGAGGATTTGACCTTAAACTTTGCATATATAGCTACATATCGCTACTTTATGGTCAAACGAATGTAAACGAACATTGTTAGATAATCACATGTTACAATTTTATATACATACCTACGCATTTACATTAGCTAAATCAAGAAGTGTTTGTTGTGACATCAAGTCCAAACGTTAAAATACGCTTACCAAAACGACAAAACGTAAATACATTTTCACAAAACAACATGCTGGTTGTTATATAATGTCCATGAGATGAGATAAACCATTGTTGCAAATGTAATGAATCTTTGAAGAAGTGAAAACCAGCAAAAAAATAAAGAAACTTTATGAAACATGACGGCCTCACCAAAACACTTCCGGAAATTATTAATACACCATACAGACTTGGATATTCGTTCAGGCTTCCAATGAAAAGTTAAATAGATTAGTTAACCACAATCTAAACCAAACTTCTAATTGACAAAATGACAAACAAGAGAGCTTCAAAATAATACTTAACATATGTCTTTCAATATAAAAGTCATGGGCTCTACACAGCAGACATGTAAAACGTGATAAAGTGTATTAAAATCAGATTTCTGGTCAAATGGAATGTATTTGTTGTCACCTGTTTCTGTTGAATATTATATTTATTTAAAATATGGAGACTTTTTAATAACACATTAAATAGACCAGAAATTTTTTTTATATTTAGTGTTCGAAAAAACGTGCGTACTTGCAATAGAGCGAAAACATATTGTAGAAGGGTCAGTTATGTCTATATTAATGTTTACATTAAAGAAATCCACATTGACTTTCTTCGCTCAAACTCATAAGCTAAAGAATAAATTGAAATCGAGAGCTTTGGAAGTCAATTAGATGTGTAAGTCATCCAGCCGCCTCTTGTTTCTTCCACGCCCGCTTTCATTCAACAGGCCAGCCGTGTAATCCCAGGAATTAAGCATAGATGAACTTTGAAAAGACGGATGAGCGAGACCAACACCCCAGGCCAATCCTGAAACATCTGGACTGTAACCTTCGTTCCATTGGTGTATAAAAATCTAAAGCTTAAGGAAGAAAGTGTGTTGTTGGTGTGCTCAGTACATTGTGCACTATACAGTATGTACCGCCAACAGAGATCTCTCTGCGTGGAATTCAGTATCCCACAATGCATTTTACTCAACATTTCCAATGATCTGAGATATGATGTCATGTTTTTATTCATTTAATGGCAACATTTAAAAATCACACACAAACAGCAGTACTATGGCAATATTCAATGCCTTTTTTATTGCTCGAAAGAAGGTGGAGCTCGACAATAAGACACTGAGCGTTTGGAACACAAAGAAATGCTTGGAGATACCTGCTGTTCTCCAAATGACTGGAGTCGACCGAACTCATCAGCATGTCATCATAAAACTCGTGTCGGCTACCTTGTTTGTCTAGGATCATTCGGTCTGAACCCCGAGTGTGAGTTGGCTCACCACGCAGACGCACACAAAAACACTAGAATACAATCTTCTAACCACACATTACATGTTAACTCTTGGTGCTGTGCATTCAAATCATTAGTTTGTGCAAACAGCGGGACGCCCGAGAGGAGCGAATAAAAGGCAGATGGAAACAACGCAGGAGGACGGGCATATTATTTTAGCAATTACGGCATTTTTGCACTGTGACAAAGACTATTAAATTCCTGCCCTCATGTTCACAGACCACATCCCAATCGTAATGCTGGCCGTAAACAGTGTTGGGGGTAACATCTCAAACAACTTGTAATATGAAAAACCCTCTGTGCACAAGACCTCAGCAAAAGCTCAACCATGCCATAAAGCCATCAAAGGAAAATTGGACATTTCACAGCTCTCCGCTGGGGCTGGGTGTAATTGAATGTTTTTAAGCTGTAAACACACAGAAAACTAAAGCCAGGACATATTTTATGCAAGTACGCAAACACAGATGCAAAAGCGTTGCCAAAGCGTTGCAAACGTGCAGCCTTGTGGAACTGCACAATGGTTCGCTGCTGAGGTGGAAGCGAACACCTCAATGGGACAACAACATTCAAGTATCTGCCGTCAAGCCAGATGAGATATTTATTCTTGTAGTTTGGCTATAAACCTGTTCACACTGACAGAATGTGAATCCTGCGCTTGCACTCGGTGACCCAAAGTGCCATTATTAATATCAATAAATGCAGCCATCAGATGTCCACACGCTGCACTATGCGGTTAGCAGCGGTCACACCATCAATTTGCAGCAGTTTATCTCTTCATTAGCAGGCGGATAACATTACCAGTTTGTTTCCAGTAACTTCAGCACCGCGCATGCATTACGTTTGTTTTATGTCCAAGGTAAAGGCGCAAACCGGGGCAATGTGATATCTCACACGACTCGAAAGCGGTCCAAGTCTAGGCCGGGAACGGCGGATCGTGGATGACTCAGAGGAGAACAGAAGGAAATGTGAATAAAGACAAGGTCTTTGCATCGTCATGCCATGAATGAAGGCTGTCCTACATGGTCCGATATCCTTACCCATCTATTTCAGCAATGCACTCCGATGCAAAGCGACATGAACATGACCATGAGAGATATGCTCCAACACGGTCTAGATCTCTGCTCATGAAACGTTCAGGGTTTGCAGGCCAGGAACATTCATTCCTCAGTCAAGCTCTTACCATTGCTAATAGCACCTTCTAGTGGTCAGAGGCTTTGGGGTGGCCAAACTCCAGGAGAACCTGGAGCAGACGCACATGCATCTATGTCCATCTGGGTCACAGACAGCACACATTAAGAGACGATACCTATCGAAAGCGGCGAAATGTTTCCAAGAAGCAGCTGACAATGCCGATTTAAGACAGAACTCAACAACGAAGAACTTTAGATGAGTGCCATCACATCAGCAGTGACACACACAAGCACATTCGTCCAAATACTTCCAAATCAAACGCAAGCTGAGCGGCTGTAGGTTGTGCGTCTTAACCTTTAACCCCAGTTCTCTTCAAGAAGGAGCTCAAGAACAAGACCCCATCACACACAGCACACCTCCACTGTCCTAATAATGCATTGGTGCCCTTGCTCTGGTATGCACTTCCTATCAGTGCCACCCCATCATGCATCCTTGCATCCATATAATGCATGAAGTCTTCGCAGGTCCAGCTCAACCACAACGCAAGTGCACACAGGAGGATATCTTCGATTTTGCAAGGGAACAAACCAAGAGGTTGAGATTTTGGCATCACTCAAAGCCCATCGGTGTGAAGGGCTGATCCTGTTGCAGAGGGGGGGAAAGGCGCTGGCAAGTGCGCCTCCCTTTACCGCTTCTTCATATTTAGGGGGTTTGGGTTTGGCTGTTTTTAAAAAGGCAAGCACTGCACTCAAGTTGATCAGTCGTCTCAGAAAACTTCTCCAGAGGGGAAAGTGGACTGAAATCAGGACTAAGACGAACCACTCGGATTCCTGCTCTCATCTAAAAAACACTTGCACACTTTTTTCTCCCCCAAAACATCTGTGCTGCACTTTTGCATGCGGACCGAGCTCCTCATTTGCATTGGACACCCGATGAGACGCCGGCTCAGTTGCGCACACATTTAGTCCCTGCTGTCAATCGGAACCGGTTCGCCCTTTCAACAACGGAACCATGATTGTACCCGTGGTGCTCACACTTCTCACGGCTCTGTCCGTCGGCTCCGGCTCGTACGTGCCGTGCGAGCCCTGCGATCAGAAGGCTCTCTCCATGTGTCCTCCGGTGCCGGTCGGGTGTCAGCTGGTGAAGGAGCCCGGCTGCGGCTGCTGCTTTACGTGCGCACTGGCCGAGGGTCAGTCGTGCGGTGTCTACACCAGCACTTGCGCTCATGGGCTGCGCTGTCTGCCGCGCAACGGAGAGGAGAAGCCGCTTCACGCCCTGCTGCACGGAAGAGGAGTTTGTACGAACGAGAAGGGATACAAACCGGCTCACCCGACCATCGGTAAGTGACACGGAAGCTCGTCGATTTTGGCTTATGGTGTAAGACACAAAAGTTGGGATGCGCGTCATGGGAACCGTGAACACGGTCTCGGGTTATACAGCACTGCGCATGGGGATCGGTCAGTGCCAATGGGGAACTTTGCGCAAACATTTCTGCGCAAATATTTCTGTGTTTGGGATTCTGTGCGCACTTTTCATTTTGTATGCATTTATGATTCTGTGCGCACTTTTTATGTCGTGTGCGCAGTTTTCGTTTTGTGCGCAATTTGGGTCTGTGCGCACTTTTTATTTCGTGTGCCCACTTTTGATTTTTGGCGCAGTTTTGATTATGTACGCACTTTTCACTCTGTGCGCACTTTTCATTCTGTGCGCACTTTTGATTGTGTGCGCACTTTTCATTCTCTGCGCATTCTGTGCGCACTTTTCATTCTGTGGGCACTTTTGATTGTGTGCGCACTTTGATTCTGTGCGCACTTTTGATTGTGTGCGCACTTTTCATTCTGTGCGCACTTTTCATTCTGTATGCATTTTTGATTCTGTGCGCACTTTTGATTGTGTGCGCACTTTTGGTTCTGTGCGAACTTTTCATTCTGTGCGCACTTGTGATTCTTTTCACCCTATTTGCCATCGTTTGTGTGTGGGTAAACATCTCTCTAACCATTGCGTTAAAGCCAACTCTGTGCATATATGTTTGCATTGGCGATGGTTTTGATGGATGGAGAGGATCACACCTCTCCTCATTCTGAAGTGCGCACAATGGCACAGGTGTACCCATGCCTGAGTAATAGTCTGGGATTCAGATTCTAGGTTGGTCTGAATTTAGGTCCATGTCTGTGGGTGTCAGATTACTGTTCAAAGATTCAATCTGAGGGTAGAGGGGTAGCTGTAGTGTCTGTACCTCTACTGTTAATCCACTGTGTTGTTCAACTGAGATGGTTTGGAGGTCTTACATGAAGAGTGCACAGTAGGGTTATGTCTGTTTATTTATGCTCTTGGCCCAAGCAACATGTAGTTTTGGTGCTGTGCTCCCAGGGAATCCAATGCCCAACTTTTTTACTGTTAACACAATGCTTTACTAGTTCAGAGGAACAAGAACACACTTGGCTTTTTCAATAGTCAGCTTTAATGTGTGAGTCTCCCAGCCCCCATCTTCCTTTAGGCAACGTCAATGCATGAAACAGCAAGAGAGAGGAATTCGCTGGATTCTGCCTGCATTGTTCCAAATATAGTGAAGACATATAGTGAGGACTGCACACATTCTTTGGAACAGTGGCAGACGGCGAGGCTTTTACCGTGACCGTGTGTACACAAATACAACCCTCTTGTGCACAGGTGCACATCAAAAACCTGTTTGTCCCAGTATTTACACTCTTCTGATGAGTGTTATTGTGGCTTCAGCCTCTTGTGATTCAGCAGAATGTCTTTGGAGACGATCCGTCAAGAGCTGTCCCTAAAGCATGGAGATGAATTTAGAGGGAACGGTTTCCAGCTTACCCTGGTATATGGTTTCAGCCTGGTTTTACTAGCTGGGCAGGACAGACAGAGAGAGAGAGAGAGAGAGAGAGAGAGAGAGAGAGAGAGAGAGAGAGAGAGAGAGAGAGAGAGAGAGAGAGAGAGAGAGAGAGAGAGAGAGAGAGAGAGAGAGAGAGAGAGAGAGAGAGAGAGACAGAGAGAGGGGTCAGGCGTCTTTCAGATCATTTAGCTCATGTCTCTGTGTAATAATATTCATTTTTTCGGCTTTTGTTTCGCAGGTATGTAAACATGACACATTTTAAAAGACTTTTACAATGTCTTATACTTATGCAGACACTATATAAGAAATGTAACAGTTGCATATGATGTTTAACCTTTAGAAGGATTTTTTCATTCATCAGGTGATTTCACATTATTATTCCGCTCCACTTACGTTCAGATTGACAAATGCTGCAAATTTGCCAACGATTACAAGGGAGACTTTCTGTTCAAACATGTCGTGTGCCGTGTTGAGCATGGACACTTTTGCCAACAGATACGATTACGTGACTACAGGCTCCTTGCCCATCAAGCATGTAAAGGAATTTCAGGCCGTGTTCTCCAAGATTGATTCCTCCAAATAGCATGCTCCAAATCTCAAAAGCTTGACTTGAAAATAAACAAACATACCATTAAAAGCCCTCGTGCAGGCCAAAAGAAGTGAATCAGAAGCTTGGCTGTCGTATTTGGTTTACTTTTGTATCCTTGATTTATTTGTTTTGTTGAACCCACTAGAGACTATCCATAACCAAACAACCATTACAAGGGAATGGAATGCAGTCGCTCTACCGTTGCTTGTTTGTCATCTCAAATTTATATTGTGCCACAGGCCAAACTCACAGAAACATTGCATCATCGCGCTGACATTGTAAGATTCGCGTTACTGGACTTAGTGGAGAGCACTCCCATTTTTACCTCATTGTTGTCCTTGACTTTTTTATGAACTATACATTGTTTGTGTATTTGTACTAATTTATAACTAAATCACTCTCCCGTTCATCCGTTGCAAATGTTTGCAACAGGGAACCCATTGGGCACGTGTGAATGACTTCCAGTAAAGTTTAACTGTAATTTGTGCAGGGTGTATTTGTCACGGACACCTGGAAGCCCAGTGAGCAGCAGCTGGGGAGAAAATCAACTCGCACAGTAGTCTCATCTCCGTCAGAAACGTGACATCCTCATGCTGGGCCTTCCTAAATAGGAACATGTGTTTGGCAACCAGGACACAGGAAAGCCTTGCAGAAAAACCATCGATTTGATATGTGCCTGTTTAGAAAACGAAACGTTCAGATAGCCGGGCTGAACCAGGAGGTTTTGGCTGGAGACTCCAACCTGTTGAAACCTCTCGTCATGTGCGTTGGGGGTTGGAGGGGGAGCTGCAGTGTCACGTTTCTGCAGGGAAGGAGAACAAAAGGTGCCTAATTTCTTGCCTGCAGCACAGGTTCAGATGTGGTTTCAAATCGCTGCCTTGGTTTTGTGTACCTCGCGGGATTCTCCAGGGGACGGAGAGGCTGCAACGCATGCCAGCCTTGCTGCGTTTCAGTAGTTGTGTTGCAATTGTTCCAGCTAGCTTGTCATAACCAGCTGTTGTTCGGAGGTGATTGAGGATGGTGGAAAATAACGCTGCCTGGCAGCGTGGACACAGAATATATGATCTCATGAGCTTGGACGGAAATTTGGCTCGAGTGGGAGAGCCGGGTTTTTAACGGTAAAGATAAAGCTCATTCGCTGAAAAAAACACCCCTTAAGGCGTAACAACCAAACATAATGGTATATTTCAAAAAAAGTACTTTTTGCAGGGCAGTAACTATTTTTGGTGAATTTGCGAAGGGATAGTTTGAAAAAAAAAACTTCCTGCAGAACACAATAGGAGATATTTTGAAAAATGTTGCTTAAAGAAAATCCTGGTCAACATTCGTGACTTTCTGTGCTCACAGTAGAAGTCAATAGGGACTAGTTTTCATTACTATTCTTCAAAATATCTGCTTTTGTGTTTTGTAGAAATAACTAAACTTTACCAAGTTTTGATGGGCGAGGAAGAAGCGCACACATGTGCTTTGAGCCTGAATGCCATAGACAGGTGTCATCAGTTTAAATTTTAAGGGACCTGTGTGAATAATAAGTTACGTGGTTGTTTTCTTGGATGTAACCGATAGCACATTACAACATGGAAACTATTATCCCTGTGTACAAAGAAGACTGTCGCCATGCTCTTAATGTCATCGCATAGCTTGCAGTTTCTCGATTCAAGCATATATTTCACATCACGATCACATTTTCTTTTCTGTGTAGTTTTGTCTTTTTCTGGCAACCGCTTTAGTTTAAGTAACACACTACAGCCCAACATGGCGTGGACCGAGTCCAAGCTTTAAATATTTAGCAGTGGAATCAAGCCAGGGATGCCATGGTTGGTCTGTGACACAAACAGAGCAATGAAGGCCGACACAAAGACTAGCTCTCTTAAAGAGTTACTTTCAAAAGAAGGCACATGTAAATTCATAAAAAAAGAGGGAGATCTCGGGAACCTGACTGATGTGTGTGATAATAATTTAATAAAAGATCAATACACATCAAATTCTCTGGGTGTTTCGAGACTTTACAAGAACTCTTTCTTTGCATTCATCAGTTTGCTTGGTTGTAAATTCAAACAAAGCGACCGAAAAGTGGTCTTGCTTTCATCATCGGCCCCCCGAGCAGTAAAAAACATGGATATTCATGACTTATAATTGCTCGGCGCACATGTAAATTATTAAACACAGCCATATCGGATGCATCTCCTTTGGCCAGGCTCAGATCCCTGTATCTTAATGAAAAGTTTTGCAAGCCCAAGAAGAGAGACAGCCACATGTGATACTGTACGCCGGGTCTGGAAAAGCTCCAGCATCCTGGCAGTTTGTCAGATGTTAAACACAGAGCCACTAAACCTTTACAAGCTGGGGACCAAGAGCAAGGAAAAACTGATTCTGCGCTTAACTGTGAAAAGTCTAGAGAAAAAAACGGACTTACAGTAAAATTTGGATGTTGATGTTCTTTAATGGGCTGTTATTTGCCTTTAACCAAAAATATAAAGAGGTATCAAAGATTTCCATTCTGGATGATGAGCTCATAATCCTTCACTAGTCCACATTACTAAGTGAAGTATACATTTATGTATTATTGAAGATAAATAAAATGAAGTCAAAGTGGATATATATTTATATAATTATGCAGGACACACAGGATTTAGTTAATGGCCACTTTTTAACAACTACCAACTGTTATATATGACATTTATAAGGACTTTATATATAATATGGATTATTATGTCTGTTATTGCCCCTTGTGAACACAAGAAACACAACACTGATCCGGCTCTTGTGAACCTGAAACTGTCTCTTCATTAAGCCTGATTAATTAAGAAAATATGTAGGTTTGCACATCCCCTAAGCCATGCGAGAACTCAAATTCAGTGGCCAAAACCTGCTAAGAAATCTGTACAGAAATTTCAGTCTGACAAGTCATGGGTTGCAGGATTGATTTCAAAGAGACGGTCCATGCTCTGATTGTAACCTCAGAAGCCAGGAAACCAATTCCTGTAATGAGCGGGCACCCACCCCGTGCGTCTCCGGGTCAGACAGAGTCTTTCACCACCAGCAGGTTCAGGACACTCTGGCCCGGTCCACAGCCATGTGAAGAGCTGGGACCTCCGAGAAGCATGAGGGGAGCTATCTCAATCATTCCTGCTGGCTGCCTCGTCTGTCTGATAATGCCATCTTGGCTGTAGCTGCTGAAATACTTGGCAACCCGATGGCACCGATGCTCCGGCACTCTGTGCGTCTACTGTTGACATTTAATCGAAATATCAGTTTAAATTAAGCAAAAATTAGTTTAAGAAAAATACATAAAATATCAATAAATGATTTTTTTCTCAATAACTACATGAATTAAATAATCTAGTCATGTTTAAATTGTATGCATGCTTCTATATTAATATAGATATGATATAAGATATAGCATTTGATTTATAGTGATAAGAGTGACATAACAAATAGTCTTGATGTTATAAAATTCCTGCTATATCATGAATCCTGTTGTATAAAGCGTATAGTTTGTTCTGTAATAGCTTTACATTTTCCCAGAACACATCGTGACAGTTACTACATTCTATTAGATTGTTGTGGAACAAGAGCTTTTGGTTGCCATACTATGGCTCTTCTGAATTTAAAGTTTTCCAAGTTGATCCGGTAAAGATCCTTTAAAAGCCAGTTTCCGCACTTACTGCAAAAGTCTGAAATACTGCAAAGGAAAATTACATTTCTATTTGATTATAAACTATACTATACAAATGGTGGTTTTTTCGGATTTATACAATATTCAGTAGTTAGATGGAAACAATTTTATAATTAAAAACATCAGCAACGTTTCTTTCCACCATCACAGTCTTAGATACGTATTGAGATTTTGATTTGGGTTATGTTACTTTTCAAGTATGTTCATATAGGAAAGTAGAGTGAAATCATGTAGTTTACTGGTTTAACCAACGGCCATTTACATAAATGTAATGGGTTGGGGGTGACCCATCACCTGTTGAAGACATTTGGTGACAAAACAGTTGCTTTGTTGTTAACTTCTCAGATTCTCACCAGGAACCAGTGAGTGTCAACATCTGCCAAAGAGATTTTGACTTAAAGACATTAGCCAAATATGAAAAAAGCGGTTAATAGTGTTTGCTAAAACATAAATCATCATACACGGTCTGTGAAGCAGGGATGCGCGTTCTGTTGAGTGAACAGTGACATTCTTCGAAGTATCTGATATTGTGTTTGACAGAATACCATTATAAAATAACGATTGCAAGCGTTCTTCCAAATGTCTTTCTTTGTGTTCATGTCAACAAAGAAATGATTAAATGACTGTAAAATGAGTGAAATAAAAATTAACGATGAGTAATGGGTAATCAAACCCTTAAAATAAGTAAGATACTACTAATTTACATTTAAAGAACACATAAGCAAAGAACAGAACGTCCACATTTCAACCACCTAGCAACACCCTAGCAACCACACACAGTGGCACAACATAGTACTACAAAATACCCCCTCAACCGTTGTACATTCCCAATGTAAAAATAAAGTAAAAAAAAACAAAAATTGATTAAAGGCGTGATACATATTTAGTTAAAAAAACACTGGTTTGATTCTCTTTGTGTCGTCTAGATCATGAATCTATCGAGCATGATGATACAGCAAAAGCAGAAACAACGGAAGACCAGCCTCCTAAAATTCCCCTTTATCCCAAACCAGACGTGATCAACAGCAGGAAAAACGCTGCCTTGCGGAAGGACAAGAAGAAACAGACAGAGAAGCATCGCTCCGTGGGCTCGATGGACTACTCGCCTATTCCCATTGACAAGCACGAGCCAGAATTTGTAAGTTGTGCTTCTTAGCAGCGGTTAAACGGGTTGTTAACACGTAAGGTGTCAATGTAACGCTCCCTCTGTTTGTTTGCCAGGGTCCCTGTAGGAGGAAGCTGGATGGAATTATCCAAAGTATGAAAGACACTTCCCGCGTCATGGCTCTTTCCCTCTATCTTCCCAACTGTGACCGAAAGGGATTCTTCAAGCGTAAGCAGGTAAGAGTGCAAGGTGCTTATGTAAAGATATGAGCAAAATCATATGCTCCAGTAGTCATATATACAGTATCATTATATGATATTTGTGTTGGAAATTAAAGTGAAACTTTACCCAAAATGAATGACTTTCTTTTAAAAGAAGATATTTCTGGACAATGTTGGTAACTGAAAGTCATTCAGTGGGTTTGGTGTTTATACAATAGAAGGTAATGGGTGCCTCCCCTGTTTGGTTACCAACTTTCTCCAAAATATCTTCTTTCGTATTTTACAAAAATATAAAAGACATAGGGGTATGAATAGGGTTAAACGAACAGAGAGTGAATAAATTACGTCAGAGTTTTTATTTTTGGGTAAAGTATCACTTGAAATGTTGTATATTTACGACAAACATACGAATGAATGGAAATACAGTAAGTGACTTATGTCATTATTTTCTTATTTACTCATTTAAAAATAAACACAAAATAATAAATACATAATTAGTCTGGATGGAGTCCAAAAACAGCTCTACATTATATTAAGCTTTAGTCAAATTAAAAAAAAGAATGTAACGGATTCTAAAAGTCAGAGAGCGCTGAAAATTCTTGTAATGCTTTGCATTTTTTTCTAATTTTAAACTGCATATTTTGTCTTTTTGGCCAACTGAATCGAGTAAAAAGTTCACTGAAATAGATTTCAGCATTTCCCCTGTTGCTTTAATAACAGCATGCGCTCAAGTTGGCATGGGAAGTTTGTGCAAAACTCGCTGATCCATGTTATCCCAGCATGATTCGAGAATGTTCCAAAGAACATCTTGTATGCTTCAATGGAAGAAAGGAAATCTGACCTTTTGTACAAAGAAACTAACATGCTCAGTATTTGCATACATTTGATAAGTGACCTAGAAATGGTGCACAATCTTCAATGTTTCTACATCATTTTGCATGCCGGCTCGCCCTTGTTTGTTTTTCTAAAACTATCCTTTATTTATCCATCATGATTTTCAATGCACTCTCAGACCTTGAGATCTAAATATGCGATTGGAAGAGCTGCAACCGAAGTCAATGCACGATGTCATAATCAACAAAGCTATTTACATTCATTTGTGTGCTCAAAATGCCAACATGACCCTTTTTTCTCTTCTGCACCCGCAGTGCAAACCGTCTCGCGGCCGGAAGCGAGGCATCTGCTGGTGCGTGGACAAATACGGTGCACAACTGCCCGGCACCGACTACAGCGGCGGCAACATTCAGTGCAAGGATCTGGAAAACAGCAACAACAACGAGTGAGAAATTGAGCCACCCCTGATCACCAGACCTAGGGCCCGCCTCCTTTTCCTGCCTACCAATCCACCCGCCAGTCACGTTGAGATTTTTAAGGAAAACAAAAAAAAGTGCAACAACACACAAATATGATACGAACAGTCAGAAAAAACAGGAATCGACTGAGCGCACATCTCTAAAATCACCGGACTCAGCCAATCAGAGGAGACCCCTGCTAAAGCTGAGTCCCGGCAAAAATTGTTAAAAATATATACGTACGATTATATATTTTTATAAAAGCAAGGGTTGGAGCACCATACTATTTCATTTTAAGTTAACATAGAACAAAAAACGTAAAAAAAATGGATTACACGGCATGTTAAACGTTAACAGGGCTATCTTGGTCTTTTACATCTTTTGCTGTCAAGGTATCACATGAGATAGCAGGAACTCTTACTATTGGAAGAAAAACACTATTTTTGTTGGTTTTCCAAAAGATAAAGGAAAACGCATAGGGTAGAGATCTGTCGAAAGCACAATCTCTTTTCTCGGTCTTGTCAAAGCACTTATTCGGAAACCTGCTTGGAAATGTGTAACTTCACCAAATTCAGTGTATGTGTGTTGAAATACAACGATAGCTTTCAAAATACAAGCCTTGTGACATATCCCTTCTAGTGCACAATGAAAACCCATTAGACAAATCTGTTTCAGTGGCTTCATGACTGTGTAGAGCTTACCTATCATGCCAACCGTGCCTATGTAAACAAACGCAGCCGGGTGAGCAGAGCCGTCCCGACCGAGGCCCGGCTCCGACCTCCTGACATCGCCCATGTCTTGAAAAAGAGAAAAGGCCACCCCGGAGATATTTGAAATTGAGGCTATAACCCCTAAACGCTTCCCGCATTCGTGTTTGATGGATGTTCACTGTGCAAAGCGGTCGTTCCTTTGTAATGTTATTTTTTTTCTTATGATTATCTTTTGCTTAAATGCTGTTTGAGGTATTGACGGTCCGTTTATGAGCCATGTTCCTTGACTATGTGGTTTCACTGAAAAACTTATTACCTTTAGAATGTTGAATGTGTTTTATTTTGATTTCATGTTTTTGTTCTGTGATCTTCAACAAACAACCACCACGATTTGGTGCCTAGGAGAGGACTTGTGTTTTTAAGCATTAAGTCCATTTGCATAGTTCCAGAACTCGGTCATTTGAATGCAGGTCTGACCACTTTCTAAGCTCCGCCCACACGGACTGTTCACCAATCAGTAATGACCCTGTTTGTTTATTCGGTCCAGCGCGTTTCTTCTTTTGTTATTTGTCACATTTCTCTATCTAGCTTCTACGCGAGAGGCGGGGCGCAGCCGTCATTTAACGCATCACTTCCTGTGAGTTTCGGTGTGCGAGTCTCAGTGCCTTTTCTACATGCAAATACATTTGAATGGTTACGTGAACGTTACACAATAGCCAAGGGGACAAAAACAGGCAAACCTTTCAATATCGACGAAGGACCTCAGTCGTTCAAATGGAAGAGCAGATATAAAAGCTCATGTACATCAAGCAGCTATGAAAATCCCTCCTTTGCGGTTAGGCTCAGATAGAGGAGACGTTCGTCACAAACAGCTCCAGTATGTGCTAGCTCATTTACTGTTATTTCTCTTCATGAATAAGCTGACGTTTGATCTGACAAAGACTGCATACGTGTGTCATTTCCGACAAGAGTATTTTCAATATTTCAAGCTATACACAAAACAGGGATACATACCGGTGATCGGGCAAAGCCATCGCCTGCCACGACGGATCCGTCCGGATCTCAGGGCCCGAACCATCATGGTTTTACAGCTGGGAGGGGGCCGTAAAATAGCGGATAGAAATCAAGGCAACACAGGTTTGCAGAGCGTAATCACCGCATGTCACAAAACCGAATGGAGGACGACGGTTGGCTCTCGAAAGGAAAGTAGCGGGAAGGAGAGAGGTCAGGGTCGAGTACGTGGAAGAGGCGATGTGGCCTCTGTTATTGCACATTCAGCCTTACAGGTGTCTGTCACCTCAGGGCGAAATCAGTAGTCAGCATTATTTAGGTCCTGATATATGCTGAATGCCCCCTCCCTTTTAAAATAAGCAGCTTGCACTTAATTGTTTACCTTGCCACACATTTAGTGCCGTCTCTTTAAGAGGAAAAGTGAATCTCAGTTCAGGTATAGAAGCAGGAGCAGGGGTCGGACAGAAACCCCGGCCGAGTACCTTTGACAGGGGCTTCGCGGCCCAAGCCTGAAATCCACACCGTCATCCAGTGGGTGTACAAGTTAAACCAATCACAGTCTATTCTTCATCTTCTTTTCAAGGAACAGTCACCCAAAACACAACCGTCTTGTTGTAAAAGATATGTAGAAGATTTCAATTATGGAAAGAACAACAATTGTTTTTAAAGCCTGCTGAAGTTAACTTATTCGTAAAGCAGATCAGACTCAAATTCACGATTTAGGTTCTTTACAGCGATGCCATAGAAGAACCAGTTTTGGTTCTTTAAAGATGAATTCAGTCAATTTTGTGAGATAGAACATTTCTAAAGGTTCTTTTTGGATCCATGGCATCCATGTTCTACGGCACCGTGAAGATCCTTTATTTTGAAATACTATACTAATCAAATACAATCAGTAAAAGTTCTCAAAAGGTCATGACCACAAACAAAGACAGAAGAGTTATTTTTGCGTGCACTGTTCCTTTAAAAGACCTTAAGTCTCAGTGACATCCGGGGAGCAGGAGGGAGGGTGACGGCCTTAAGCGGTGATCTCGTGCTGGGCCGCACTTCCACAACACACAACACACATCACAGTAGATTCTTTAGACGGACAGCCGGAGTTCTCGGAATCTGATAAGCTGGCACGCACAGCAAGTGGGGGACCCACAATAACTTATCTGCGACATAAGCCACGCGACGGCTGAAATAGCTGAATTTGTCAGCAGTCCACAGTGCAAAGAAACCCCTGTTGGTTTTATCAAGTACTTAACGACCTGAAAACCTTTCCCCGTCTGGGTTTCAGATATGAGAATGTGAACAAAATCAGATCCCAGATCTGCTTTGGGCGTGACATGCAGCGTGTTGCTTTGTGCTCTGCTTTCATCAGATTCCGATTGTCGTACATTACTCGGGTAGACAGCATTCATAACATACACTACAGTAGTAATGACAGGTTTTCTATCTTCTCTGAATGCATAACTTTTTTTTTTTCTTTCTTAAACTTTTTTATGGATGAGATAAGACTTGATGATTGACCATCTAAATGTGGCTTAAACCGGCATGTGAAAAGACTCAGTAGTGGCTGGAGGACTCTAAAATGTTCAGCATTTGGAACTCTTCATAAAATTAAATAAAATGAAAAAAGGTAAAAAAAAAATCTCAAATTATTAAAAAAGTGAATATCACTGTGTAATATTTATTCAACTTGTAATTTATGTACTCTTTTAACCTTTGTCTTTTTTTGTTATGACAAAGCATTTATTTAAATAAAGTTATGTATTCATTTACGCTTGTGCAATAAATTTATTTGTGATGACATTTTTATGACAAATATGTTATATTTTTTTATCAGAAAAGTAGTCATGCCAGTGAACACAAACAAATATTGAAGAAATAAAAAAGGATTTATTTCCAAATACATCACATAAATCCATCAGATGGGTATACAAGTCCGAGTGGACCTTACCCAAAAATGAAAAGACAAAAAAGATATTTTGAAGAATGCTGAAAACAGAACATCAGCGCCACCCTTTCTTTTTTATTGTTTAAACCAATGCAAGTGAATGAGTGCCAGTTACGAACATTCTTCAAAATATCATTGTGATGTGCAAAATAAAGTCATAAAGGTACTTGATAACAAGAGGGAGAGTAAATGATGACAGAATCCTCCTTTTTGGGGTGAACTATCAAGAACGTAGTCTCACTATGTACATGACACACATAAGGTCAATACATGAATGATCTGTAACACGTGCACCCACATCGTTCATCTGCTTGCTAATTCAATTGACTTGACTGATAAATCAGGATAAAAGAAGCCCAGAGGAGCAGATCATTACAGGATACAGGTTTATTTTGGGTGAAGACTTACTGCATTTAAACTCTGCCCAGAGGCGAGGCACCTGGTTTTCAACAGGAGTCAAAGAGATTGCTCAGGAACAAGGAAGTCATTTACCAAGACCCCCAACTTCAAGGGGGATCTCTGACCAAAGGGACCATCGCTTCAATGCACCAAGTGAGAAAAACAACGCTATAGATAGATTATCTGGTGCGGAAATGTCCACTTTTATCACAACCCCGGTGAGAGTTAGCACCGGGTTTCATGACCAAACTGGTGTACATCCAGCCGGAGGCCAAAGATCTGTGATTCACACCACACATGCATACAGCAGACCTTACATTGACACTGCTTGTATTGTACAGAAAATATTATAAATGCTGAATTGAAAAGCCTTTTTTAGTGGCAGTATATTATAAAGTTTGGTTAGAAGTGAGCTAGTGAGAAATAACTTATTAAATTAACTTTTTGACCATTAAATCTCATTTACATGAAGGGGATACATTTCCATCCAAATGGTTATCTACATACAAGAGAAAGCATTAAACATCCCCAGATAAAGTTAAATGTAAGTGCTGCTTGCCTGCTGTTTTAAACAAACGAGCAGATTTTGTATCTTGAATGACTACACAATTGTTAGGCAATATATTATTATACGATTATATATCACAAAATCATGGTAAGAATATTATTGTGATATTTACTTAAACAAATAAACATCTAACTTGTTTTCAGCTTTAGTTTGTTTTATTTTATGTTTTGAGTTTATTTATGTGTTTTTTTTGCCAATATACATATCCCTAACCCTACCTAAAAACTGTCAATATGAAATAAATTTAAATTAATAAAGGTTTATTTATATATAATACAAATGTGTGTATATTAAAGATATTCATATATATAGAACAAAAAAAACATATAACATATATATATGTATAAATATATGTCAATGTAACATTTATTTATATAGCGCTTTAAACAAAATACATTGCATCAAATCAGCTTAACAACAATAATTAGCAAAACGGTCCGTCATAATGCTCAATAGTTAAAGGCAATATATTATTTGAAATATATGAAATAAAGTTTTTATATCTTGTGGTTATTTATAAAAAATAAAATTTTATAAATAACCACAAGATATAAAAACTATATTTCAAAATAAATATAAATGTATCATTCAATATAATGCTTTTTTTCATATTTATTTCCATATATTTTATTTGGGGGAAAATTGCTTTATTTGGACACCCCTAGTTACACCATTATTTTACTTAGCTTTTTAATCCAACCTTATGTAAGCTTTTACTAAATAAACACATGTTGACAAGACTACACCTTTGCTTAGAGAGTATTTCATATGGATTAAATGTGGTGGTGGGGTAGGAACGTTTTCACTTTAAAAGACATACAGGTGAGGTTTTTTTTGGAAATAACTTACAAATTCCAGATGTGACGGTGAAGTCTCTTTATCCGCAGCTGGGCACTGTGTCTTTCTGAGGGCCAGATGAAGGAATAGAGGAACAGAGCAGACACAGAGAGCAACACGTGTCTGGGATTTGATTTGTGGGGCAGTCAACATGACAATTACTATTGCCTTCAAAGACACTGACAACTGCGTTTAAGACTTCAAAGACCTTGTGTCCCTTTTATCGCGCAATTAGTTGGACAACTATAGACGGCTCTTTCATATCATGACATGTGGCTCTCTGCTCCAAGAACTCTACGATTACAGTTTAACGTTTCATCCTCTGCTGCTTTACAGATGAGATAAAATATTGTTCACTGGTGTAATATTTTCAAGATTCGTTAACATACAGAATTCACTTTGGGAAAGTTTGCCAACAGAGATGTGATAAGCACAGATAAACTAAACCAGGTGGATCTTTTCCATGTAATATCTTCTGCGGTGAAAAAGAAAGGTAATCATGGGCTTTGCCAGGATACATTATCTCAGGAGGAAAAACAAACAAACACAAGGATAGAGAGACAATGATCTTGATTTTTTCTAACCAGCTTGTGTTTGTTAGATAACACAGGAGCTCTTTTCACATTTGCATGGGTAAAATCAAGCCTTGGGGCGCCAGAAGTGGCAGACGGTGACAGATGATGTATTTACCATCCTGCTTGAATCCCATCTGAAGACCAGGAACTCAATTGCAATTTAGTTTTATAGCTGAACTTTGCTAGTTTTTATAAACTGTCCTTACATCTCTATAAGATATTATGCATTTATCATTATCATTATCATTATTGAAATGAAAAATTATTAAATTATTAAATAAAATCCTTAAATTAGTAATTTGTTCATTAAATCACTGCCATATTGTTTCAAACCTGCATGGTTTACATAAGGAGGGTATATAGATATTTTTAAGAATTTTGGTCACGAAATTAGACCCTTTGACATACATGTTATGGGTAGAAAACTAAAATGTCTCATTATATCATCATGTGTTCCACATATCCAGGTTTTAATAGTAATTTGGATGAATAACGGATACATTTTTCTTTTTGGAAGAACTAACCCTACAATAGTGTTTCCCAGTTCATACACTAGTATGACTTTTCTTCATGTTGCGGAAATTTGAAGTTTGAAGCTTTTACATTACTGTAAGAAAGATGACATCCACTGAACAGAGAAACTTCTGAATCACTGATGAAAAAATGTCAACATCAAAACAAAATCATAAAAATTCACAAGACTAAAATAAAACCAACTTAGAAGTCATGGATCTGAAAGGTAATACATTTAATCTTGCTGGATTTTATTACAAGAATTTAAAAACCAATGTCTATATTTGCATGCATTTATGGCTTTTTCCATTGCAGTTGTACAGAAAATACAGTTTACGTGCATGACACGGGACATAAGAAGCATGCCGTGGTCTAGAGCGTTTTGAGTAACAGACAATTTTAAATACCTCCGAACCTCCCATTATACCAAAGAAAAAATCGTGCGAGATGCTGGCAAGGAGCATGACGTTTGGATTTGCTCAAGAAACTCCCTCTGTAATTGGTTAAAGACTCTCCAAATACAGAGACCTGCTCTGACAGTTTTACACTGGACCAGATGGCAAGAAATCCTTCCCAAAGTCCCGCTGGCTTCAGGCATGGCACAGTATCCAAACATTCACACGGATCCACACTAACACACGCGTGAACATGAACACTTCCATCCGATTGGAAGCTCTCTGGCAGATCAATATGCCCCAAAACCACAGGGATTGGTTTCCACTATTTTTTAAACTAGGCCAAACTCGAGCCACCGTAAAATGTACTGTACTGCCGGAGGGCAGGCAGCGATCTATTTTGGAATCGGAAAACCCATAGCCGTGTCTCACAGGATCCATCCCCGAGGAACCACAAATCTCAGGAAGGCCAATGTGGAAAGCCGGTCGGTGGCTTTATTTTGCATGATGTTTATACCGTACATGATAAATTCTAAAGCTGCTTGAGATAATAATGTGCGAGTTATTAAAGGTTAATGTGTCTTGTATATGATATTACGGATAAACACAGAGCCGAAAATCCAGAATCCATGTTTAATGTTTAGGATCAATGTTTAATGTTTTTGTAAATCTAAAGATTTACAAACTTCGGTCACCAATGAATCCAAATGCCGGCGCTCTTTCCCAGACTAAAAAGATGGATCTCATTCATAAATATCTACAAGGCAAAGGTCTTTGGTTTGGTGAACACAACATATTAAAAGAAACATCTGCCAAACGCATAAATGTTGAAGATTTAAAAGAAAAGTACAGTATATGAGAGTGTTTTGCTCCTAAAACTGGATGTCGAAAGATCCATTCCTGTTGAATAATAACTGGGGTAATATCGCCCTCGCTAACCCATCACTGTCGATGTCTGATGTACAAGGTGAGCACAACCCACTGGCACAGCAGGCAAACCTGTGTTTATTTATATGCACTTAACCCACTTTATAGCACATTTGTCAATGTCAAGCCTGTGTCCTAATCTAGCTCTCTGTCAGCACATCATTAGTAAATGTTGATCCCCTCCACAAGCGCACACACACCACTTGCATTCTAGCACATGTTTGACAGGCAGAGCGAGAACAGAGAACCATCAGCTGCCGGTAGACATGAGTGAGAGCAATGGCTGGATAAAAAAACATTCAATGTAGAATTTTTTTTGCAATACTACACAATGAATTATGTCCAACAACTTAATTAAAAATGTGCCAACATTGGGCAAATGAACAACTATGAGACATTAAATCAGTTAAAAAGTCTTTCCTTCTGATTTATATCTATAAAAACTAACAAATAGGCATAAACAGTACTCGTTCTATCTTGATTTATCTGTCAAGATCATTTGTCTCTCTAGAAATTTAAAAAATGCATAAAGGTTTAAAGGTTTTGTAGAAACAAATATACATTTATCAAAATATCTACTTTTGTGTATTACTGAAAAAATAGTCACCAAATAGTTACAAAATGACATACGAGTGTAAAATTCCAGATATTTTTGGGGATGAACTTTCCCTCGAAATGACTATTACCAACAGTGCTTATATCTTGCAAAAAATCCCACAAAATCAGCCAATCAGATGCTTTTGGCACTAAGAAATCTCGTTTGACAAAAAAGAAGATATTTTGTAGAATGTTGGTAACCAAACAACATTGACCCCCCATTGACTCCATTATATGGACACAAAACCACTGAGACATTTATCAAAATATCTTCTTTAGTGTATCAAAAAGAAAAAGTCACATACATGTTTAAAATGACATAAGGGTGTAAAAAGTGTAAAATTTTGGGGGGAAGAAGTGTCCCTCTAAATGACCATTAACGACATCATGTCTCCTATGCAAAGATGCTACAAAATCAGCCAATCAGAAGCCTTTACCACTAGGAAATCTTCTATGACTGTTAATTCTGTCATTATTTACTCAACCTGGTGTCATTCTGATTTAAACTTTCTGATGTCATAGAAACTTAACTAAAAGACTGCCAAGCTTTACAAAAATCACTGTATAAAATTCCACTTATGACCAAATATTCTCAAGTCATGTGATCAAAAAACTACAAAAAAATAAAAATTATTTCACTATCTCAAATTAAAGCATTCTTTACATGCTTTAACTTAAAAAAAATCACACCAAATTTGAGATTTTTGTTGTGTGTTTGTAGCATTTCCGTCTCTAGACTCAAGCTTCGATTCACATGTGACACTATTTTATTGGGTCTCCAGAAACAAAAGGCAGGATAGCCAAACAAAGGACGTGTGTTTAAAGCCAACAGCTGCACACGCTCTATATGTGACTCCTTGAAATATCTCTTACAGATTCCATCACAGGATTAATGGCACAGAACACGCCCACAAACAGACCCAAATAAAAAGTTAAATTTAGTGTACAGTTCTGAATTTCAGAGATGGGAAGGGTGCCTTCAAATTGTCTTGCCAGCATGCTACCCATTCCGGCCTTTCTTGGACAATACAGATCATACTATAAAACATTCAAACATACAAACATGTACAGAATTACAAACATGGACATTGTGTCTATTTCTGCAGGTTGGTGGGCGGCTCCAGCTCCGGACCTCCAAAGTACTGGCTGCAGTTGGGGTCTCCCCTCACTTTTGGGGACGAGGAGATCTGAGTACCAGTGTGAGGGTTAACACACCAACACTCGCCCCTCTGTCCGTGGGTGGACATGTGACACTGGAACGAGATAAAAAGAAGGGTGGGTTAATGGGGGTGTCGGGAAACAGTTTGGTGGGCTTAATGAAGCTCTTGGGCAACTGTGGGGTGGAGGTTCTGCCCCAAAACCACCCTATCGCCTCATTTGGCCCAGCATGACAAAATGACCCCTACTGAGTGCTCCTAAAACATGTCGTAATTGAAGTGGACGTATCTGACGCTGAAACCCAAGAACAGGCAAAAAAACAAAACCTTTTCAATTGTGTCCTCCGATGAGAAAGAACGCAAAGTGACAGATACAGGACGTACACGAGGATCAGGATGATTCAAACACAAAGTGTGGCGAGATCTATGGGAAAACAACAAGCTCGCGTGATACACAATGCCCCATTCCATCTCACGATAATATTATGTCATTACTGTAAGCCCAAGCCAATTTTTTTTTCTCTGAGTTAGGTCTCAACTTGATGTTTTTATAACCCAGCTACAATGACCTATAATATTAATAATATTATATAATCATAGAAATACCGTTGGTTCTTGAATCGTTACAGAAATTTAAACTTAAAATAATTTACAGATATTTACTTATACCAGTCACATCCACATAATAGCTTGTATGGGAATTATTTGTCATTTACCTTTGTTAAATCATATTTATAAAATATGGCCTTTATTAAAAATGACAAACAATCGTTGTGAACACATTGGACATTAATAGACAAAAATGCATAATCATTGACATGCATTTAGAATATATAACCATGTACAATATCTTGAGATGACACAATGTTTCTATGTTGTTTATAAAGAGATGATCATCATTCACTCGTTCCGGACCCATATGAATTTGGTCTCAAGTCAAACACAAAAGAATTCTGAAGATTATTTCTGCACAAAAAACAGTGATACCGACCCCTGAGTCACTATGATTTGGTATCGTTTATTACGTTGCAGAAGAATGTCATTCATGTGGTTTTGGAGGAACATCAGATTGTTTGAAGACCTGATATTGTCTTTGAAAAGCTGATGTAAGAGTTGGACGCTTTACCTGTTTAAGGTTGTACTGTCCTGCCTTGTCACAGTTTGGGAAATTCAGGTCATAAAGGTTCTCCAGCGGTCCTTTGTTATCATGGAAAGTCATTCTAGAGATTTCCTCCAATACTCTGTCCAGTTCCTGCTGACATTGACTCTGGAACATCAAACACAAACACACAACTGTTCATCATTGCTGGATAATATTGCTTTATGTTGTTATTTGGTTTATTATAACACACTAATTAACACATGCGCAGATGAGAAGCGTAAAAAAAATAAAAGTGCTTGTCTCTGAAGAAACGTCCATATATGAAAGAAAACGAGATAAACAGCCGGCCTGCGGCCTCATAAAGGCGTTTGAGCGGCTGATGTTAATCTCACACAAGAGGTAATTTTCTGGCTCGATACTTTCTCTCCACCTCTCGGCAAGGACAGACGTTGGCATCAAAGTCCATTCCAGACTCCCTTACCTTCTTTTCCTCTTATATCTCTCATGACGGCTACTCGCCGCTTGGCCCGGGATAAGAGGACGCTGGAGGAGAAAAGCCTGCCAGGGATCTTATCCATGTCATGTGGATGAAAAGTGCTCCATCACAAAGCAATGAACGGCCCCCTGCTGTCATCACATGTGACGTCATTTCACATTCTAAGTTTCATGAGAGACCTGATGGTTATGCCTGAGATTTATCAATCCAGACAGCATGAACTCGATTTTTCTTTCAAATTTCGCTGCCTCATCTTTATATTTTATGCAGCCGCCTTCTATTTTCCACATTAATGCACAGTTTTATTAAAGTAAATATCATGCCAAAGTATAGCTACATTAAGGTTGTAATTCACCCTAAATTAGATCTTGGCATTTGCAAACTGTGTGTCTTTTGCAAAAACGAAAGAAAATGAAGAATCTTAATAATCCAAAGCCATTTTTCCTCGCTGACTTCAAAACCAATGCAGGTCAATTGGGACCAGCAGTTTTCTTTTATCGACATTCTACAAAATATCTTCTTTTGGGTTTGCTGGGAAAAGTCACACAATTTCAGATGTTAAGAGGGTGAACAAATGATGACAAAACATTCATTTAAGAGTAAACGATAACTTTACCGAAAACCAGATTAACTCTAAAATACTATTTGCTTGCGTCACTGACTTTAGGGTTTTTTTAGGAGTAGCTTTAGGGGTTCTTTGTTTTTTAAGACTTTATTTGAAAATGTAATAGTTAAATAGTAATGGTTAGTTCAGATCAGATCAGGTTGTATAGTGAAATTTTAAAGTACTCAATGCTCTCAAAAAAATAATACAAACAAACAAACAAAATATATATTAACAACAACAGTTTTAATAGTCTCATTGATTTTCTATGTTCCTTTCCACCTATAGATTCCATTTCAATATGAAAAAAAATCAGATTAACTCAACTGCGTTAAAAAAAAGATGAGAGTCATTCTGAAAAGCAGCTTTGTCTTACAATAAACACAAACCAACAAATCAACTACAGTAAATGATTTGTATGTTGGCTCAGAGCTAAAGACGCTTGAGAGATTGTTCCTGGTGGTCACTTGGCTAAACATTCGAGGGTCCAGGTTAAAGCATGATCCTGCTTCAAAATAAGTTCATCAACTCAGTGGATTTGTGTGATGGCCGGATTCGACAAGAACGAACTCATTCCTTCTTTCAGCATTCACATCAGCTGTTGTGTTTTTGGCAGTCCAACTGGGATTGTCTGCTGGACTATGATTTACACTTCACCGTTAATGCGAAAAACAGGAGATTCAACAAATGTTGTAATATTAATATTTCAGCAACTAGATGCTAAAAAACATCCAGAAAGCGAAATAGAGCTTGAACAACTATATCAAACGCATAAAATACAAAGCAATAAATGATACACAACCTCCACAGCATTCTAGCCAACAAACATAATGTTTTGCACAAAGGACACACTGGACTGTACATACAAAATAAATGCAAATAAAGTGTTTGTGACTGCATTAAGTCTAAGAGCCAGAAGGGGGCACTACAGTATTAAACTCAATGAAAACCAATGTGAATACAGGCCTCTCTATAGGCATTTATCATGATCAGACCAATGTTTCCCATCATATTGATTTCTTTAGGATGAAGTAACAGTTACATCCGGTCGAGCAGTTCAGCGTTCAATAGTAAATCCTATCGCCATTTTATCCACAGTAAAAATTGAACGCCCATCCACGACCAAAGATATTGACTCATTTAGCATTTGTCAAATGAATAAATGTAAATTGTCTTTGCAATGTAAGCGATGTTTGTATGTGGCCGCAGAGTTTGTAAGTACGGCCTTCTGTTGAATGCGTTAATTGCATCGATGTTAGATCAAATAATAATGTTATCTGGGTAAACAAACCAAAAATCTTGCATTTTAATGAAACCAACTAGTAATGGTAGGTAGACAAAGTCATGATGCAATTAAACCGGTGCATTGAAACCCTTTTGCATTATTATTTGCACGATTATTTGACAATCAAGCCAAAGATTCTTTGAAGCATCTTTTTCACCATTCTCTAATCTGAACAACCTTTTTGACACAAAGAGACTTTTGGGAGAGCCTTCTCCGGACACTTAAGGTTCTTTACAGAACCATTAGACATCATTAGGCACTTTTATTTTCAGGGTCACGGACAGACACTAACCTGTCTGGGATGAGGGACTTTAAGATCGTCTTGTGGGCTGAACATCTTGGTCTTCTGTTTGATTAAATGATGCTTCACTGCGACTTCTTTGATGTGCTGGTAGTTGTTGTCCTTGGTGGGTTTCTTCTGAGGAGGAGGACGTGTGCCATTGACCTCCCCTGGTGGAAAGAATGAAGGCTATTGAGTTATGTTTTCAATTTAATTTCTTGAGCTGAAATTTCAATTAGATTGGCCACGGCACATTATGTTGAAGTTCCTCTTCGCCAAATGTCAACACTTCCATTTTATAGATAATAGACAATTACATCATAAAAATATTTTGATTAAGTTATAATAGTCTGTCGCTTATATTATGCAAACAATTGTGTAGTGTTACAAAACAGGAAGCTCTTCTGGACAGGGCTTGTTTAGGTTTTCTTTAATGGTCAATACACATTGTAAAATAGACAAGAACAGGTCTTTCCAGCATTGCATGCTACAAATTGTGTAAGACATTGTTTATCTATCAAACATTCTTACTAATGGTTCTGAAAGTACTCCGTATGTTGAGTGCATGATCAGTACAGGATCAGTGTTCTGGCAGAGCATCAAAGTGGCACAAAAAGAAAATCTCTGAAAAGTAAAACATAGCTGATTCAGATAGTCACAGGCGCTTGTAAAGAAACAAAAACCTTTAAAGTCAAACCTGCCTCAAAATCACAGCTGAGATCAAGTAAAATACACCTACAGAGAGAGACTATTACCCTTCTTAAGTTTAAAAAAATCCATAATAGCTCGATAAACGAGAAAAGCCATTAATGTCACTTCTTAAATTCTAAGACTACTAAGAAGTGGGTTTGTTATTTTATTTTTTTACTGATGTGCCCATATAGAAGCAGGCCCAGTGGCGTAGTGGATAAGGCTTCCAAAGACAGAGATTGCAGGTTCTAATCCCACCTGGGGTGTGAGGTTTAAGCCAGAGGTCTCGGAATTGTAACCATTCTAGGGGCGGTCGTGGCCTGGTGGTTTGAGACTCGGAACCAGCGGGAATACCAAGACTGAGGTGAGTCCCTTGAGCAAGGCACCGCCCCCCCCACTGCTCCCACTGCATGGCTGCCCACTGCTCCGGGTGTGTGTGTTCACAGTGTGTGTGTGTTCACTTACTGGATGGGTTAAACGCAGAGCACAAATTCCAAGTATGGAACACCATACTTGGCAATACGTCACTTTACTTCACTACAGTGTGTGCCATGACCTTCCCTTTAGAGACAATGCTGTATTGGTCATGCCTTTGAAACTTTATATCATAGTGCCACACAAATTTACCTCTGATCAAAATATAAATGATATCTTCATCCTTAAACAACAAAAGTGTTGCTCAAAGTATTTTCTGGGGACTTGACTGTTCAACTATTTTAAATTCTATTTAGCTTGTAGTTGGAGATGAACTTGACAACTTTGGAAAGCTATCGCAAAACCACGTGAGAAAACTTGGTAGTATACTTAACTATAGAACAAATTTTAGTTTGCTATAGTGTGTTACAACACTACACTTGGTTAGTGCATACTACAGTTTTCTGTAGTATTGGACTGCTTGAAACCAAACACTGGCCCGAAGACTTCCATTTTATAATCCATTTTATAATCCATTTTATAAATCTTTTGCATTCCACAGAAGAAACAGCAATACACATGTCGTTAAAAACATGAGAAGGAAAAACCTCCACGTTCACAATCAATTATTAATGGAAAATAATTTAGAAAGAATCAGAGATTTGCTCAAAGTTTCTCTTTTTTCTTCAATGGAAAGAACAGCTTATGGGTTTGGAACACGAGGATAAGTGAATAATGACATAATTTTCATTTCAGGATGAACTGTTCCTTTAAGGAAAATCATCTGGCCCCCTTAAATCAGAGGGGAGTATCAAAGCTCTGTTTTTTCGAAAAACAAGACCACAGAACAGACCTCAACAAGACGTATCAGCAGATGTATCCCCCGGGTTATGTCACGTCCACACAGCGGGTCGCTTGGACTCTTGGACTCCAAATGTCCCTTTGAAACTCTTCTGCATTCAGGTCTATGATCTCACCACTGTCTGTTCAGCCCAACGCTCAGATGCCCAGAGATCCAACACTGAATACTCTGAAGTTTCAATGGAATTGTGAGAATCAGACCCAAAAATAGCATCTGTGAACTTCGCCAGAGTTTGCCTCATTTAAGAACTCATTGGCGGCTTTGCTTTACAGCAGACACCTGCCATTACATATCCTTCAAAGCATCCCTGTTTCAAACTCTCATCCCTCGGCCCACACCAGCAACACCTCCCACTCATACTTCATGTGTCTTTCCGAAAGCTGTGTGTGTGGGCTGTGTGGTTGGGGAATGGAGAGGAAGTCTTTTCTCCATTGCTTCTCCCAGGGAAGCGTGACACGCAGCTGAAAAGTCAAGTGCCACTTGTAAAGTCTCTTATGGGTTCGGTTTAAAAAGAGCGTTTCAAACATAAGAAGAATTTTAAAGCATGACATATGTTTTTATGACTCATTCAAATACATCATTTCATGTGCAGAGAAGGAAAACACATCACACACTGTAACAAGCCATGTGTCTAAATCTGGGTTGCCAGATATTTTCAGTTGTGAATAAAGATGTTTTTTTTTTTTAATTGCAGGGGAAGAACAGAAACAAACTAGACATACATTTAGATTCAGTATGGAGGTGTAAAATACATTTGGAATGCAGAGGTGAAATAATTTGGATGTTGGTCATTTTGAAAAGTACGGTGAAAGTTCATATTGAGATCTTTAGTAATATTAACTTTTTATTGCCAACATTACTATTCAAAGCTCAGTTTGTCTCTTCTTATGGAGATTTTTGCTTCTTAATGTAGAGATTTATGAATATTTATTAAAAATAAAAGAGATGTTTAGACGAAATAACCGATGCATTAAGAAATGATGTTATACTTATGGAAAGTTTGTATGTTCGTTAATTCAAAATAAAATAAAATGTAACAATTTTTTGTAATTAAATACAAATTTTATATATACATATTAAACAAACTATTGTGACAAATTTACTTTGACTAATAAATAAAAACCTCCGAAAGTTCTGCTTTACCATCCATCAAGAGGTCTCAAAACTACACATGCTTTTCCAATAAACTAAACTAACTTTCCACTGTGATTGTAGCTTAAAATATGAATTCCAGATTACTACTAAACACAAACACACACTCGGATGACATGTAACCCGCACAGCTCTTGTCACGCAACACGAATCCTTCGGTCACTTTGTGGCCACATTTGGTTCCGTCCTGCTTCTATAAATCCACAGCGCTATCGCAACGTCCCTTAGGCCCTCTGCATGCTGGGAACACAAACCTAAGACATTGGCATTGATTGAAACCTGTTCACAGTTTACCCTTCTGGTTAAACATTTACAGAAAATGCTCTTTCAACCCACGCGCCAATGAAGACGGAGTTGAATGCGATGTTGTTTTTCCAAACAGGCCGCAGTGAGCTCCTGGCTCCTACAATGTGTCGGTATTAAGAGTTAACACAAGAAAAACAAGCAGCCATGATGCCCAACAGCGAGGGTTTTATCTGGCACTCTTTCTGCGTTACATAACCATACGGGCTATTAGAAGGTCGTAACTTCAAGGTCCCACCATGCCACAATATAACGGTGTTGAATGTAATTTCATTTCCTTTCTGTGGGGAACTACACAAGTCAGAGGAAAACTATGCCAATGTCCGGCAAAACAGGACCAGGTGCGGGAGATTTTGTGAATGCTAATTATTGATTTTAGTGAATGCAGAACGGCTCGCCTTGGGCATGTGCAAAGAGTTTGAGAGCTTTGGATTTGATATGGCTTCCATTTGGCCTGGCACACACTGTGATCACTTGCTAAGCTACAACAGACGCGAAACCAAAGAGAAGCAAAGTCATGCCAACGCCGGTTTCCAAAACAGCCAGTGGTTTGCTGGAATCTGAGACACAATATTTGTGATGTTCCCATTTAAAATGTACTTCAGCGTGTTATTTATGGTGATCGATTCAACCATGTTGTTTCAGTTGTCTTAACTTGCTATTCCTAAAAGTTGAAGGATCTCTAATGAGATAATGACTTTGATTTTTACTTTTTTACTTTTATCCACACTTTTATTATACTGGCATTTATTGCAT